>OY982569.1:24046808-24402135 GCA_963859945.1 Euplagia quadripunctaria | reverse complement strand
CTAGAAAATAAAAAGTTGGACAAATATAAACTTTATGGGTTTAAAAACGACATTCAAAGTCGTCTGCACACATAAACTAGCATTAATAGTGACGAATAAATAATAGAGCGCACAATTTCTAAAGAAATTACTAAACACATTTTTTTTTAATAAAAAGTGATGTATTGAATTGTGCTACCGGAACTGTCCCGGCTACCTTTAGGTTTTGCATTAATTCAATTACACTTTGTATACAGGTTGCTACAAAAATTTGGTCATATTTTAGGGTCGTATAGTAGACCGTAGACCCTGTAAATAGCGTAATACGAGAACAATTTTAAAAATAATAGTAATTTTTAATCTTATTTTGAAACTGATAAATTGACCGATAAAGCTATTATTTCCTATGAGACAAGGCTGACAATGAAAATATGGGTATTTACAATACACCATGGAAATTGACATAAAAATTTATAATATGTTGTTAAATAATGTGCTACACACGTGTGTACACTAAAAAAAGCATTACCCGAAATTTTAATTTCTTTTTCAACTAAATCAATTATTTATCGGCTACACATAACGCTCTTAAAACACTCTTAAAATGTGACCACACCTTTTTGTAACACTCTCTACTGATAAAAAAGTCTCGTGAAGATGACATACGACTCCACTGAATTTTACCCTACCTCTCCACCAAAAAGAAACAGAATTTACGTTCAACAACTCACTAGACGTCCTCCTGTAGTAGACCACCTGTCACTAAAGTGCTATTTTACATTCCATACTATAGGAGGTATTGAAATCCCAAAAACAAAAATAAAAAATGACCGACTAATTCCTACGACTGTCCAACTCGCGCTTGACATATTATAGTCTTGGCCTTGGAATAAAAGGCGATTAGTAATCGAAATTTTAGAGAAACGTTGTGTTTTGTGATCTACAAGATCATAAAACACAACGTTTACTTGGTACATTTATGCTATAAAACTGCCGACATAGTACTTATAACGTGTAATGTCTAATACTATAAAGCGATATAAATATTAATATGTCGATGTAAATTATTATTAAAAATAATATTTGTTCTATTCAGTGAAAATATTTTAATATATCTATGGTAATATATATTTATATTTTGGAACTGATTCAACAATAGAAGTTAGTGTTGTATATTTATAGCTGGTATATATTTACGTGAACAATTATGAAAGGTACACAAAATAATACAACGATACTCGCGAAGTTGGCTGTATACCACGTTATTATATTGTACATATGAACTTCAATTCGTGGCATTGATCAATGCAAGTATTCATAGGATTTTTCAGTAAATAGATTTTTCTTTTTCCTTTGATAAAAAAATATATTCTATGTATTTTTTGTTCATTTTTCTGTTTGTCCTCGGTACTATTTTTCGTCAGTTTCCTTTCTTAGTTCACATGTTGTAAACGAAAAATAGTAAAATCAATCTGATTCTAATTCCGGTCAATATCCTTCCAAATTAGCAGCATATCACCTGACTTACACGAATTAAAGTTCACCTGTATATCAACACAAAAAACATGATAACGTTACGCCGCATTAACAGATCTGATATCATAAAGCTATGGACGTTATCATTTATCCATTAAATAGTCGTTGTACCACTAAAATGTAGACAACCATTCATGTAGACAAACTGTCATAATCTGACCACGCGAGTTCAAACATATTTATCTAATATCTACAAGCACTCGGCAAAAATAGCGGTTTCAGACTTGCAAAAATTACTCGAATCGATATATTTCATATATATGGATTACTGACGGCCGACAATATTTAAATCAAGCTAACTAAAATCACTTTAACAGTAGTAAAAAATTAGGTATAAGTAGACTGCAAATGTTATAAAGTCTGATCCACATTTATGTATACATAGGTAGTATGTTATACAACTCCTAACATGCGAACTATTCTGTAATACTTAATGAATTTTGTCACGTGAAACTCTTTCATTTATTGTAAATAATAGATACACAATGACCGCGTGGGTACGTATTTATGTACCTAGTTAAATTATTTTCGTTCGGAATCTAGAGTTATTGCTTTGTAATTTTTGCAGTAATTCTATTTTTAATTATTATCAACTACTGTCATAGTGTGGAACAAGCTTGACGTACTTAAGTAGAAATGTTGTAACGTATAGCTTTACATGTAACTTATGTAAGTAGCCAGGTATACTACAAGTTGTGACTGATTATCTGTATTTAGATATCGAGCCTCTGGAATTGATGTAGGCGCCAGTTTTGTGTATACCGTGTCTCGTCCACAACGCAATCGTTGCACCATTTATTTCCATAATAATATATGTAGGTATCTTTTTTACATGATTTTATGAGTTAATGTGGCCAGTGTCCCGCGGTTACTCGGTTATCCTACTGCACAGCTGCAAGAATTTATAAAAGTCCGAATTTACGTTTAAGATCCGATCGGCCATTCACTATGTAAGTGCAGACTGTAGGAAAAGAGCAATTCAATAAAACAATCATAAGTCTTTCAATTGCAAAGTTATTTGTCGTCCAAACGAGACAAGAGTGAGAGTACTACGATCCTGAGTATTTCTTGTAGAATATATGTAATTGTTTATTCATTTAAATAGAATTATAATTGTTTTTATGAGTGAAATTACTAGGTATTTTGTTCAATTTCTTATTTGTTGTCTATTATTGCATACAATTGTAAGTAGCCATGTTGCCTTTTTATACTGATAAGGTAGTATACAAGTAAAGATACAGAAGAGCTACAGCAGCTCTCATACTACTTACGCTATTTTCGATTTTCTTCCCACTCCTTACCAAACATGTAGAGCCCATCGAGCAAACAATGTTTTTTACTGCTATCCTTTACTCCCCAAGACGGGCGAATGGAACTTGACCAAGAGTTGAGCTTTGTCCAACCTCTCTTAACAATGTAAATATGTATTTATTTTGTGTACACACACACACAATTGCCTAGTTCATTCACTTGTTTTCTCATCCTTCATGAAGTCATTCTCTAGACGTATGGACCCTTGACAATACAACACTCAATCATATCTCACATCTCACGTCACTCGCGACACACGGTGTACAAAAGGCTGGACAGTGTTTCTTTCCTAATATGACGAACAAACTATCGAGATGCGACTCCTACATAATAGTTAATGTGTGTGTGATCAATTTAGGTGTTAAATTAAGATACATTTCGTTGATCGAACAACGAATCCCAGACTCGTTTTGTCATTAAATCATTGATATTGGTACGATTAACATTCACTGTTATTGCTATACTTCATACTTCTGTCCACAAATAAGCGTTACGTTCACGTAACATTACCGCGAAATGGTTAAAGCGTCGCACTACGCTAAAAGAGGCAGCAGATTCTACTTCACCAAAGTCGAATACCGGTGTTAACTCGCTCCACTCCATATCTCCGCCTGACGAACCTACTCACCAACAAAAAATAAACAGCACAATGCAAGTATTTATGTCTAACCGCGTTCTTCTGTAGAGTGCAGTCTAACGCAGTCGAACGATTTAAGGAGAAATCCTCTGTGCACTGTCTCCTGCCATGTTACTACAAGTCTCATTTTTTATTAAAAAATAAGCGTGTACTTAAATATTTATCGGAAACAAGAAAAGTGAAAGATAGTGCTAATTGGTTTTATCATGTGTTTTTCGGTTAGGCTTCAAAAAGTAATTTAGCACTGCTGCGACCTCAAATCCTACGACGGTTCCCTTTCCGCACAGACTGTATTATTGTTTTTTTTTTTATTGTCGTGAGACTTTCAATTATGTACCCCTCAGTTTAAATGAGATTGGATGAGATTTTATTGGACCGCTCCTCGCTCCCACTTTAAGCACACGTAATTAATGAATGCATTCGTAGCTGTACCCTTAATACCTATAGGTATAATTCTAATCGCAATGAAGCGTTAATCGCCTAAATCAATAGGTCATTAAACGTTGTATAAAAAGAATAGGTACTTCAGTCAATAACTATTGTTTTCTGCACTAGAATGAAATGTATAATTTATACAAAAGCATAGTTGCTTTTGTGCAAATTAACTAGGTACTAACCTACTGCAGTAATTATATACGTACGTCACTGTGAAACAATAAAAACACAAATAAAATTGCAAACGGAAAGTGTGTCAGCGCTCCCCATTGTTTTATCATTGGATTTAATAACAAAAATTAACAAAGTATAGAAATCTGGTTTTTTCACAATGGAACAGACATTTTTTTTTAAACTAATTCCGTGATTTGAATATTTGCAATGCAGTATTTGCTATATTTATCAATCGTTTTTTTGCGGTATATTGAACTAACTTGTTTATCATTTAAATGTAAACAATAAAAAAGTGTCAAAATACATACCTTCATAGCTAGATGTTTCGGCTCTTCGACAGTCACGAAGTTATATTCGCTAATTTACTATTAATGCATTTCTTCCCGTCCAGTGGAATACGGGTGTATGCCAATACACCCTGATTGTATGATAGGAAATATTTTTAGTAAAGTATAAATATATTTTTGCGGTTCTTAAAATATTTAGCGTATTTGTAATATATTAGCCATCCGTTTTAAAATTGGCAACATTTTACCAATGTCGTTATTTAAATAAAATATCGTGTATCTCTAAACAAAATATCATATTATTGTAGGTAGTTATTATTATATTATCTGTTTCTTCCAATTCCTTTTTATTTAAATATCACTGCTAATTTTTAAAATATACATAGCATAAGTATATACCTATTTTAAACTGCTATAATATAGTCGATTATTTATCAACAAAATATCACACAATATGAACGTAACCCTACATATATTTCCGTAAACTCCTAATATTAAGTACAGCGGTATTACATTTTGAAAAAATTATAATTATTAATTGAAAAATTTATTATAATTATTTATTACGCTGTACAAATAGAATGTTTTAAATGTAAAGCATATCATTGTGTTTGCTGAGCACATAGATTTAGCACGAGCTATTTATTGTCTAGTTATTGTACCCACTACAATTTAAAATGTTCATTATATACCACTTATGCGTCTTAAACTTGAATGAAAATCGTATATTAGCTGTTTCTCACGAAGCGTAGATTCAGTCGTGTGCAAAAGTGATTTCAGCCATACTTTAGAGTTTCTTTCTTGTTTTGAAGTCCATTAAAATATAATTATTATATTTTTACTCCACCGGAATTATTGATGTTTATACAGTCTTCTTGTTATTAACGTAATAACTTTCCATAACAAGAACTATGCAAGTGGTATGTAACCATATGTATATGTACATAGATATTGCCATCAAATACTGTTACTAGAATAATATTGATTTGTGGTGATACCGTGGTTCATGACTGTTGATAGGTAGGTATATTATATTGTGGTGTGTAGGTAGGGTTGCCACCCGTACTATAATATATAGTATCGTACAATATTTAGATCAATTGTACTATATATTATAGAGAAATAATATAGTACAAAAAATACTATATTTTTATTGCTAACTCAACTGTCGCCATTTTAACTGATACTGGAGCACACTGGAACAGTTTGTAACGCTTTCACGCCTTAACTACTCATCCGATCATCATGAAGTTTTGGTTACACGTTGTCAACGGTACAGCAAAGGACACATGGTACTTACAACTATCCGGTTTGACAAAATCTACAATAAGGCGAGAGAAGTCTCGAGTAAAAGATAGGAATGATAAATGTGTAAATACTATTTTTTTCCTGATTTTTCTAAAAGAACTATATTTTTTGCAAGTTTAAAAAAAATACTATATTTTTCTCAAAAAAAAGGTGGCAACCCTCTGGTCGTAGGCTAGCTTTGATCTGTAATTTCGTTTAGATTAACAATAACACTTGTTTGATTGTACGTTATTGTCATTTGAATTATTTGTTTTCGAATAAAAACTTTGGTGAGTGGTATTCATATTAATTAGGATATACGGTTTTACTCACGTGTATATTTCGGGGATGCCCGACTAGTTTCGGACCCAACACGGCCCCTTATCAAGGGGTGAGGCGTCCAACCACCACGGTTGTAAATCTGGCACCTGCAACCGTACATCCTAATTAATTATTTATTTATTCTTTGATAGACTTACAGACGTATAACAATGTTGTATCATTAGTTCATTACAATTAAATAATCATATTGCTAATTACAAGTCTCTACATATAGGTACTCTAAAGAGAACTGTCGATTTAAATTGAACAAAAGTAGTAAGCCTAAGGGAGACACATAGTATATAAATAATATACACATACATACATATACATATCTACACATATACACTTATATATATACACCTACATACATGCAAATACACACGAATCCACATACATGCATACACGTCCTAAACGTTGGTCCTAAACTGCCGATTGGTTAAGGTTTTTAACCTTTGTGTTTTTTACTGTCTTTAGGACTTCTCTATTCGACCATCCTCAATCAATTCTCAGTTTTTCATACGCTACGATACGTCAATATCAGCTGTAATTGTCCAGACTGCACAATCATACAAACAAATAGACCAGTTCAATTTAGTTTTTTTATTTAGTCGATTATCGAAATCCATTTTTTTTTCGCTTGCCATTAATTTATACAATCTGTCATTGATATTTATAGAAACACAAGGAAAATAAACTAACATTTTCCTAACACATACATCATGGTCAATGAATCCATTATACTAAATGTGACATCATTCTTCATTTACTAAGAATACAACCTGTAGTCTTAGTAAATTAATACCTAAAGCAGACTACATATTTAAAATCGTTGAATGATATTCCTTGAAAAATAAAATGTAATTTAAAATCCCAATGGAGGCTATCACTGCTCTTAGTACTGCAAATTGTAGTCGATTTTGAACTATTAGTATGTTATATTTAATTATTCGCATTGACGTCATTTTTATAGTCGTTTAATCTCAAAATAAAAAAATACGTACGATTTAAAATATTTAACTTTACACGTTCCACCTGCTTTTATGTGAAACCGAGGTAAATATAACTAGAAATTCAAACGGTCATAACTTGTAAACGAAGTTTTTAATTTTTTTTTATTGTATCTGCATGCTAGAGTTATGCCCTTTCAGTGATTTAAGTAAATTCTCTGTTTTCAAATAGACCCTCTTTAATCTTGTAAGCTGATTAAAAATTGCAAATAATTTGCGTAAAAAGTGTAGTTAGGGGTCTTATCTTCACAGAGAAATTATATTTATGAGTGTTGCAGAATATTCCGAGCCTAAATGTTTGCGTGGTCCCGGAATAATAGAAAATTAAAAAAAAAATAGCATATTGTTCTATTCTCTGTTTTTAAACCGAGTCTGTGTCACGAAGTATTGAAAAAACCGACCCGAAAGGGACATTGCAAATAGTTTTATGTGAGGAAGGGCCAACGTCTAGCAACACGTTGCGTAACGACACAATATTCGAGGTGTCTATTTTTATCGTGGTTCCAATTTTATGTATTATGGTGTCAGTTTCATTCATTATAATGATTTATCATTAAAATGCTGGTGGTTCTTGTAATTTAATATTTTTGAATCATGGTGGTTATGGTTCTTGTAATTTATTATTATTGAATCAGTGAGAAACTATTTCTTATATGTACTGTATAATATAGCACTTCTGATAAGTGAAGAATTACTTATAAATTATGTGTTAATGTAGCTGGGTGATTCGTTCTTTTTAATCCTTAATTTTTCTGCGTCATTGTTCTCCTGCAGAAATATAATTCATCGTTTGTAACGATCCTGAAATTCTCTATACTATATTATTTAAATCAAGCATGTGACCTAATGACAAAGACTTAAATGTTTTCAATTAATTTTAAGAGATTAGTTAATTTTTTAAAGATGCATTGCTAACAATGACCTGGAAGTACAAATCACCAGCTACGCTATTAGTGTCGGTGTGGAAATCCCCTGGGAGTTACTTGTGATCGGTGGGTGACTGTGTAGCTAGTAGGTTTGATCATTTTATGTATTTTTTGTTGTTGATGTTACTTTGTTGAACAGTGTAGAGTAGGGTGATAGTTTGTCGTAGTACTATAGTCAACAGGCTCAGGATAATGATGTTTGCTTGGGTTAACGGTTAAACAATATGAGTATTGATTACAAAAAAATATGTGACTAGGGAAGGTTTTTTCTATTTTATTTACGTTATTTTCACATTAACTTTCTACATAGCTGAGTTTGAATCTGTTTACTGTTTGTCGCGTTTTTTGCCAGTAGTGATCGCTAGATGCTGTAGTAAGAGCCATGTTCAAACTTATGCCATCGTCGCATCGTCTAATACTAATTGCAAAATTGTGATAAACCAATTTATTGAAATTACACGTCTGATTTTGTCCAAGCTCACGTACTCTATCAAAACATAATGACTAAATATAGTCAAAAAGTCCTTTCGATCCCACATTTTATGCTTAAAATACTTACCTTGTGTACCTTCTGTACTATATTTGTTCTGTATTATATTTATTCTGTATTTTGTAATAAACACTTTTAAATATTTGTTAATAACGAACAAAGTTGCATGGTGCTTGTACATCGCCTAGGTTGTGCTCAGCTCGTACATTCGGCTTCAAATGTGTTTCAATACTACTCTTGTTTTAAAATATTAGTGCACTTACTATTTTACGATCTAACAGTGAATACCTACAAGAAAGCTTCATATTTTTTACAGTCTTTTAAAAGACACAATGTTTTAAATATTTTCAAAAGCTGTATTTTTCTAATAGGTATCTAAATAGATATTTTCTAAGTGTGTCATGTCATGTAATTTGATTCAAGATGTCGGTATTAAGACATCAATAATTGAAATACTTATGAAGCTGTATGTACTACAACGAATCTAATATTATGGCATTTGTTGAAATATAACTCTGTTATCGTCTAGTTCAAAGTATATTTTATCACGACAGAATATAATAATAGCACCTGTTACATACAAGTCGAATGTCTCACATTTTGTTACATACCTAAATTAAATGTATTGTATTTTATTGCTTAGTGTTCCCCGATCGTTGTATAAAGGAAAGAGACAAAACATCTCGAATCGTTTAGATGTTCGTTAGCTTGTATAGTCAGCGTGCGACAGAGACGACAATCAGTCAAAACTCTCTCGCACGACCTCGTATTTATATTGTAAATTGTAATTCAGTAATCTAAAGACCAATTTAATTTTTATCTTCGGTCATTATCGTTTAATAAATATGATATTATAAATTGTATTACAAAACGTTTCTATTGTGATTGTAACACTTGTTAAATAATCAAGGACGTTGATCTACCACAGTAAATATATCGGTATTTGGAATTGCTGCACGTAGAAATATAGCGCCATATTACCTAAACCCACCAAAACTCAGAAGTATAATGTATTTCTCAACATAAACTAATAGGAATCTGTTAATGCAACATGTTTTCTTGTCTTGTCCCAGACTCATATTATACGTATTAGTTATGACATCATTAATTCAATAGGCAATTTTTAAACTGCTCGATTCCTTTGGGGCTCCTTCGAATAGTGAGTGAAGTGATTAATATAAAGTATTAGTTGCTAACTCTCATAAAAACTAAATCTGATTTGACAATTTTGACGCGTCAGATGTCTTCTACAAAGTTATTAAAATCGTAAAAAAAATCTTTTTATACTTACTACTGCAGTATTTAACTGCAATAGCAAGTAGGTATTTCATCATTCTTTCAAACAATTGTTGACGTTTATTTTTCGAATTCTTATTCAGGATGATGTCTTAGTGTTTACGAGTCTTACCTTGTGTATTTGGTAGATCGACGTCCGTATATATGCATATTTGTATGCAACTACCTAATGTGAACTGTAGATGTATATAGGTATCTACATATAATATTTTATCAATACATATAAAATACATTTATAAAACTGTTGTGCTCCATTGTACTTTAATATGTTGTAGTTGTTCTCGCATTCGATGTTGGTGTATATAAAACGTTTAAGGATATTATAAATAATAATTATTATGTTACATACAAATGTGTTTTATTTAGTAAGTGTTCCTTGCTTCACTAAAAGCGATAAGTACACAGCACTGGGCTGTGCTTAAAGAACAGTGACGTATTTACAACTAGAAATTAGCAATTGAAAAGCTTTATTACCTTCTTATTAATGGTCGGAATTAGGCGAAAGTATTGTTCGGAATAGTATAAGACGTCTGGGTGTATTTTTGTGTTTATCATTCCCTCGAAATAAAAATATTTCACTAATGGGCTTAACTAATGGTGGGGTTCTATTTGTTCGCGAATTGTCAGGCGTACCTTTTATATATTACCTACAATAAGTTTCAGTTAAAAGTCAATAAGATTTCCCAAAAGCAATATGGGGAAAAATAGTGATATGGGTACGGACATCTGTACCCAAATCACTACTTTTTAATCTCTACTGTCCCGCAGCGTTTGAAAAGAGACTCGTGAGCTTTAGATCTAAAACACAAGACCAAGAGTCTAGTTCGGTAATTATACCGTTCTCAGGTTTTCGTTGTGTGTAATCATTTGAAGAACTATTAGCACAATTGTTGAATCCACTGGTCAGGTAAAGGTATGGTTTAGTCGAGGGGAGGTATCTGTATCCACTTCTTCTGAATGAAAGCTGTGATTACGCCTACCTTTGCTGAAATATTTTTTCCTGATATATTTTCTTGGAGCCTGTTCTACTGTTTCCGTTGCCCTTCCTCGGGATGGATGGCACCACACGGACAGAGTGCCAAACTATGTCCGTGATTTCGGAAGAACGACAGACCTATTACAGGGTACGCTGGCCACGATATATCAAGCATTCAATCACTTGCGCAGCCTAATATTTATGTTGAAAAGGATTTAACTTTATTATTGAATCCATACTACTTAGTATAGATTATGTTGAATGACAACACGAACATTGTGATTTAACACGCATGTGTCGCAGAGTGTGTAGTAGCTCTTTATTGTATTTTTTTATAGTTTATAGCTATAGTCTATGCTTTAGAAAAATTATTAACATGTTGTTTGTGGTCTCGTTCACTTGCATAGATTTTGATCGATATGGAGGATGAAAAATAAAACAAGGAAAATTAATTTTGTGTTTTATTGAAGAATAACCTGCCTGCGACCATAAATCAATATATATGGGCCCAGGTACGGAAGAATAAAACTGTACCTGGTAAGAAATAATGAGAGTTTCAAATTTCAATCCGTACAATGGCGAAAATTTCAACGTGTGAAGTTTTAGAATCAAAAGTATACTGAAGGAAAGTGGGTGCTTGGAAGCAATTCTAGATGAAGAATACAGCACAAAGGAGGCCGCCGCACTATGGGACCAAACAGTACTTACCATCTCAAAAATGGTTTTGACGAAAGTCGTAAATTCATAGATCCTTTTATAGTTTTATACTCTCAAAGGATGGAACTTGTGAATTAATTACAAAAAAAAATAAAAAACTTAGTTTTACGTTTATAAAGTGAACCTCAAACATTGGGCATAAATATTTTCATGCCAAATAAATTACCGTTAAGGAAGTTCAACACAAAATTATTCGGAAGTTTTCCAAGGACGCATTTTAGTGTTATACATCATTATATAGCTTAAAATGTACACTTTGCAACCACTTTCAGTTTTTGTAAAAGAAATAATTGTTTATTTTTTTTAGTGAAGCAAAGAAAATTTCGATTTTGTTTATTTCAATTGGAGTCTTCCTTGTTGCCGAAGGCAGCCAGTGTCAAGTTAATCACTCTATTAGAGACCTTAGCCTTGACCTAGCTATTCAGTAATATGAGGATAAAAAAAAAACTTCCGCGTTTTTTGCGCCAGTGGTGATTTAAAAGCAATATGTCAATCGTGGGAAAAAAAATCCCGAAAATTACGGTTCTTCTTTTTTACTATGAAATATTATATTTAATTATTATATTTTGAAATCTATCTTGTTTTTTTTTTCATTTCTATGATAGAAGCATATGGTAACAAATAAATAGACTACAAGAATCTTCCCTTGGCACTTTTGTTAGCGGTGATCACCTTAACCACAAGTATGGTAAACTATATTGCTGCGGAAGTTATATTTATCTGTTGCGGTAATTTATTACAATCAGTACTGATTACACTATTTCGATGAGAACTATCATAATCAATTGTCCCACGGTTTTTGCACAAGGCACCAAAATATTGGTCCTTTATATACCCGTGTTTTCAGCATACTATTCATCAAAGTGTTCAGATACTTCTTTTCAATATCAATTAACAGACAAAAAACATATATTATCTAACAATGAGTGAATTCGTTTGTGTTCGACGCGATCTTTGTGATCAAATAATAAAAGGGAAAAGTACTTCAGACCTCAATATTTGTTGAAGAACTTTCAATTATCGGAAACTGACGTTAACACTGTAATAGAGAGTATTCAAAAAAATCTAACATGAAGTTGCAACCAGAAATGGACGAAAGCTCAAAGAAAGCCAGACAGATTTGAGAGTCTATACTCACTATACTCAAATTGGTTAAACGGTGAGTTTAACGTAACATTGAATTCTTGCAGTACCTCAACATCTCAAAATTCTGGCTTGAATACTTCTGGCGATCTGGTGACGAGTGTTCGGAAAAGAAACGAAAAAATATGGAACTGGTCCAGGAGTATGGAATGGGACATGTCCGTAACGCTTATGTGCAAGGTTTACGATCTATGGGTGAAAATGACGAAGCGTCAATTGTGACTATTATCAGAAATAAGGAAAAAGGAAGAGAAAAAAGTAATTCTACAAAACATAATCAATCCAGAAATTGCACTTTTTTTACAAAAGAAGAGGCATTGAGTATGTGTATTGAAACAGATCTAACCAAAGCCCAATATGCGTACCTAAGAAAAAGGCTCGTTGATAAGAATTTAACTTCTGTTTTGCCTTCGTATCAAATACTAAGTGAAGCAAAAAAGGCTTGCTATCCGCCTGCATCTAGCATAACGGTGACAAATATAAGCGCAAAAATCAATCTGCAAGATCTCTTAGACCATACAGTCTGCCGTATTATAAAGATAAAGTCAGGATCGACAAACCACAATCGTCTCAAGCTGTTCACTAAATGGGGATGTGATGGTCCTCTGGGCAAAGTGAGTATAAACAAACTCTACCGGAAAAAAAACGAACAAATATCGGATGCTGATTTGTTTATAGTGTCCCTTGTACCACTGCGGCTAGTAGACGAAGAAACTTCTGCAGTTATAAAGCAGAACCCTACTTGCTCATCTGTTAGATATTGCAGACCAATTTCATTAGAATTTGCAAAAGAAACACCAGTGAAATTGAAGCCAAAATTAATCAATTTATTCCAACTCTTGCGGCAATAGACGACAAAGTCATCGAAGTTAAACATGAACTGTTTATGACAATTATTGATGGGAAAGTTGCGAAATAAAGATTCCAAGAAATATAGGTTACATCACGCTAGGAAGTGTTCCAGATCAGCAGCAAACGATGACGTTCTGCATATTTTGTTACATACATCTGATCCTTATATATCTAGTTTAAATAAACCCAGTTTTCTAATATCCTAAGAATTGTTTGACGAAGCTAAAGAATTGTTGGAAATAGAAAGTGATGAACAGGATAAGCGCTATTTTTTTTTATTTTTTTTATCATGTAATTTTTTTGTATGTTTCTTTAATAATAATTATATTTTAGTTTTAAACTTGTAGTAAAAGTGTAACTTTTATTGCTATTTTATTATAACTGTATAATTTTTTGTGTGTAATTTCGTATAACTTTATCTTTGTCATTTTTTTACGAAAAATATATAATTTTTAAAATTATGATGTTTAATTTCTTTTATTGCCTAGATATTCGTGAAAAAAATTTCAAGGAGAAACATCACAAAACAACAGAGTTATCGATTTTTGAGATGAAAAATACTGGTTGGTCCCATAGTTCGCCGTCGCGAACAAGCAGACGGGCACAGGCGAATCTCATTGCGGGGTTTGCAGATAGTCACTTGGAATAAAAATATAGCGTACCAAATGTTCAAAAACCTAGAAGAGGAACGAGAAGCAAGCTATTTCTGATAAGATTGAATGAATCACGATCGCCCAAGTTATAAATTGCTCGAATAGCCCTCTTTTACAGCACGAAGATAGATTGAATATCAGCGGCATTCCCCCACAGTAGAATAGTATACGACATTATACTATGAAAATAACTAAAATAATCTGGCTGTTTCAACATCAGTCAGTTCACGAATTAATATCCAGTTATAGCTAATACTGTGTCTGATTCTTTTCTATGAACACAACAGATTTCTTATCATTCTCTCCTCAGCTTTCCAATTATCGCCTGATCGTAGTTCCTCTGGCAGTTTTTGATCATCATTCAGTGTCGGCCAGACGCTATTTGTCAAATGTCGAAGACTTCTGGAGTTATGACATCGGCTAAAAGAACATGTGAGTATCCTAAATTGAGACCAATGTCCTCATAATTGTTACCAAATAAAGATCTAAGTGAGTAAAGAATATACCTCGCTATACTATGTACCTATAAATAATGGATGTTAGTACTAACTTCGCTATGAGGAAAATTATAGTGTTATAAGTACAGTTAAGAATCTAGATGGCTGCTCATTATGCAACCTTGAAGTGAACGCGTCGTTAATCTGAAAGGTTTCGGCTGAGAGAATAAGGTAAATAGTGTGTTTACGTATGGGAATGATACTTTAGATTGCAGCAGGAGATTTGCAATTATAAGACCCTCGGCGTGTGATACCTCCCGGTTTGAAGGATTAAGGCTACTTACTCGCCTAGTCGTAACGGATCACCTATTTGACACTAAAGTTATTAACTTAAAATAATTAAAAGTAATGACCATAACTAATGAGTGACCTAAACAAACAAGTATAAATTCATCATCCTCCGCGCCTTTTCCCAACTAAGTCGAGGTCGGCTTTCAGTCTAACTACGATACGGCCGAACTTTGATATTTTACGTGAAGCGACTGCCATCAGACCTCCACAACCCAAGTAGCCCGCCTAGCGACATCGAAGTTCTGTAGTTAGACCTGTCTCTGTGTCTGTGTGTCTGTTCCCGGATCCCTCCTACCTAAAGCGCAGTACGGCACACCGTGTGGTTTTAGTCGGTTCGATTCCGACACACCGCCCCACTGAAAACCCCGGTGGGGTGACGGCCCGAGGGGGTTTCCACAAGAAAAAAAAAAAAACAAAAAAAAGGTTGTCGGACATTTTAGGAGTGTTTACCCCGTAATCCCACTACTTTAACCCACTGGTGGGTCCATTGTTAATTTTTTTTCCCGTAGTCCCACTGCAATAGAATGGAAGGAACCACAGGTAATTTCAATAATACGACTTTTTACCCATGGTCCTACTACATTGGTGGGACCACAAGTACCTAATTTCAATGATCCGTAAATCCGCTCAAAATAGGATGGAATCATTATAATCTCTTTTAGTCCGGGCGTCAGAGCATTATTTTATAACAGTAGGTACGATTGGCTTGGCTTGTAAGCCAAATTTCAAGTAAAATACTTAGAATAACATCCTAAAGTGTCTACTTTGACGGAGATATCATTATTTCATATTGCAAAATAACTTAAAAATCGGCTTTTTTCGGTTTACATTAAATATCTCGAAAAGTATTGCTTTTAGAGCAAAATGTTGCATTCAAAAGCTGTTTATCCGACTATTTTACATAAGGATAAGGATTATTTTTTTCTATTGTTTAACACAAAGAAATTAAACTGCGTGAAAATGCACGTTGCAATATTCAAAATTGAACGAAAATCGAATATGTGACAAACAGTAGTAAGTTTTTCATTGTACGCCAAGTCCGATCGCGAAATTTCAAAATGACAGATGTATATCAAAAGATGTCTGTAAAATTCTTAGTGTTTACGCAAACAGACATGGAACGACTAATGTGTGCGAATCATGGCACAGTAAAATGAATAAATATTAAAAAAAATAACACCAACATATTCAGATAGTTAAATGAGTTAAAAACAATACACGTGTTCTATCAACATCGAGGCTAACCGTTGAGAATGATTTATTATTCATCTTAATATTTCCACAACTTGGCCCATGCTATTACAATAATAAGATTTGATTCGTTTTAGTTTAGCAAGAAGCTACTTTTTGATTATTAAATATAATTTAAATATTGTTTTTTTTTCTAATAAACTTACAGTAGTAATGCGTTAATTGGTTAAAAGCGGGGTTAATCAAAATTGCCCGTGGACCTATTGAAACATCGGATAAAATAAAAAGCAATCTATTGCAGTGGGACTACGGGGAAAAAATTACCAGTGGCTTAAAGTATTGAGGTAAACACTCGGTTAATCAAAATTACCCGTAGATCCATTGAAACTGCCAATTAAATAAGAAAAAAAAACAATCTCTATTGCAGTCGGACTATGGCCAAAAAAAATTACCCATGGACCCACCAGTGGCTTAAAGTATTGAGGTAAACACTCGGTTAATCAAAATTACCCGTAGATCCATTGAAACTGCCAATTAAATAAGAAAAAAAAACGATCTCTATTGCAGTCGGACTACGGCCAAAAAAAATTACCCTTGGACCCACCAGTGGCTTAAAGTATTGAGGTAAACACTCGGTTAATTAAAATTACCCGTAGATCTATTGAAACTGCCAATTAAATAAGAAGAAAAACAATTTCTATTGCAGTCGGAGTACGGCCAAAAGAAATTAACCATGGACCTACCAGTGGCTTAAAGTATTGAGGTAAACAATTGGTTAATCAAAACTATCCGTAGATCCATTGAAACTACCAATTAAATATGAAAATAACAATCTCTATTGCAGTCGGACTACGGCGAAAAAACCCATGGGTTTTCAAACATCAGTGGGTTAAAAAAGTGGGACTACGGGTAAACACTCCATTTTAGGGCTCGCGACTACCCATAACTAATGCCACAGATTCGTTCATATGGCAACCGGGACCGACGGCTTAACGAGCTCTCCGAGGCACGGAGGGGTATCGGTGTGTTAAAATGGTCACCCATCCCAAGACTAAACGGGGTAGTATTGCTTAACTTTGTAATGTGCTAACATACTCGGTTAATACTTAGCGACGAGCCCCTCAAACAAGTACAAAATCAATCAAATAAAATGTCTTATTGTCTTCGATCGTATTATTTATGGGTAGATGTAGATGTTAAATGGCCATTAACACCATACTATAATTTTAAAAGTAAATTTGTACACTCCGTTATTGTGATCAGTAATAAACTAGGTAGGTACAGACTAAACATTGAAGATATTTTACAACATATGTTTACAGGGACATTCATTGTGCGGTCTGGTTTACCTATTATTAGGAAAGCATATTAAATGCATATAATTATTTATATATACGGGAATTAACGCGATCGAGAAATAGGTATTTTAAATAAAAACTTTAGAAGTAGGTAAAAAGCAAAGTGTAAATGAACAAAAAGCAAGTGTAAGAAGTATTAGTTCAATTCGCTCTTGGATATATCCTTAAGTATGTCTACCCGCCTACTGGTCCGGGGTATGATGTTCATGTTCTCCGCCTCTTCGAAGGTGTCTGGCAGCTTGAGCTTCAGGGTTTCAGGAGTTAAGAGCATAAGCAATCCAGCGACAGTTGACATCGCACCAAACAATATATACGGTAGACTTTCCATGTAAACCATCTGCGAACACAAACAACATTGAACATCAAAAAACAATAGACAAGTACTTAGAGTCATCTTATTGGAGTGCCTGAGTTCTAGGCTTGAAAACTCCTAAGGTTTGGCAAACGAAAGTCATTTCGATTTAGACGTTCTTCTAACTTGCTCTATTTCTGGAACGAAGTTCCTTATGGCGCGTTGCGAAAGAGGGCTAGATGGAAAAAATTAAGACCAAAAGTTGTAACGACACTTTTTGCTTATAGGGACTTAGTTTTGCAACGAAGTTTATTATAGGGCGTTGCGGAGAGGTACCCTAACCGGCAAAAAACGTCCGTAACGTAAGATTTTTGAAGTGAAAACTTCTTTAGTGGCGTTGTGCATTTTTTGATAGGTAAAAAATGTTAAACTCGCGTCAGGACACGTGACCTTGATGTCACGTAGGGAGGGTCAGGGACAGGGGCAGGGGCATGGGTAGGGTCAGGGACAGGGACATTGACAGGGACAGGGACAGGAACATTGACAGGGACAGGGACATTGACAGGGACAGGGACATTGACAGGGACAGGGACATTGACAGGGACAGGGACATTGACAGGGACAGGGGCAGGGACATTGACAGGGACAGGGACAGGGACATTGACAGGGACAGGGACATGGACGGGGACAGGGATAGGGATATTGACAGGGACATTGACAGGGACAGGGACAGAGGCAGGGACAGGGGCAGGGACAGGGATAGGGACATTGACAAGGGCAGGGACAGGGACATTGACAGGGGCAGGGACATTGACAGGGACAGGGGCAGGGACATTGACAGGTACAGGGACAGGGACAGAGACATTGACTGGGACAGGGACAGGGGCAGGGACAGGGACAGGGGCAGGGACAGGGACAGGGGCAAGGACAGGGACAGGGACATTGACAGGGACAGGGACATTGAAAGGGACAGGGACAGGGGCAGGGCAGGGACAGGGACAAGAGCAGGGACAGGGACAGGGACAGGGGCAGGGGCAGGAACAGGGACATTGACAGGACAGGGACAGGGACAGGGACATTGACAGGGACAGGGGCAGGGACAGAGACAGGGACATTGACAGGGACAGGGGGAGGAACAGGGACATTGACAGGGATAGGGACAGAGATAGAGAGAGAACTGAACTCGTGACCGTCACGCTAATAATACATATATAGATCCACTAAAGTTTTTTATTAATTAATGTCACCAACCTGTTAATGTTTTTATTATTGCAGTTTGCTATTATTATTATTTTTATAATAAGGAACTTCGTTCCTATCTGGTGCCCCACGACACCACACAGTTTTATTTATTAGTGTTATGTCACCCTAACGGTAATTTTTTCTAGATAGCTTTTAGTTAGTTCACATGTTAACGCGCGCTTGACTCGGGCGCCGACGCTTTGAGATCACCGGTTTGCCATACATTTATTTACATGAGTGCACGTTTTCAACGCGACAACACGTAGTTTTAATAAAAGGATTCAGCCAATTAAATAGAAGTCCTTGGGGTAAAACCGCCAAATATCGGCCATGTCAAAATTTTTCGATAGTTAATGAAGTTGTGATATTTTTACATACATTCATTTAGTTTCTGCTTCATTAGAAGAAGAAACAAAATTATTACCAAGATTCTAGATTAAATGAACAAAATACTGATGGCAAATAAAATCGTCTTTAGCAACATAATAATTTAGTGTAAAAATTTTACCTTCGTCTGCAGCTAATTATGTGAATTTAAGCAAGAAATATCGCCAAATTCAAGATTTTCTAAAAGGTCAAGAAATAAATTGTCAGTGAGGGGCCGAGAGGCGTTTAACACAGACCATATTGCATTGAATCTTTCTTAACTAAACAAGGAATAATATCGTAGGAAAATTAGACTGCTAAAATTTTTTTTGGAGTGAAAACTTCTTTAGGCCCGTTGGGCACTTTTGGTATGGGGAAAAAGCACTGAACTCACGTGACCGTTACGCTCAGACACATATATACCGATGTGTGTGTTTTCACTTCTGACGTACAGTCCTACGCCTAATGAATGTAAGGGCAAGCAAGGGCCGATACTAGGCGAGTTTACCCTATACCATTTTTCACACTGACAATAAAAATATGAAATACAAGAAATGAACCCCAATTGATAGACAAATAAATAATGATAAATACAGAACTCTAACTGCACTGTGACAACGCGCGTTCTACGCCCGAGAAACGCTCGCCATGTGAACACTACAAAAACTAGTCGCGCGGCCAACCCTCGTCATCTGAACACAGTCTAAACGTTGTTTATAAGAAATCAATGATAAGACCGCCGTTTGTACCTTTATTTGTTTTTAATTTTATTAGTGTAAACTGTTTTATGGTGTACAATGGCGCGCGTCGCGGAGTAAGCAGGTATATAAAAGATGTCACAGGGCGCCGTCGCACTCAGCGCTAGTACATTTCAACCGCTCACGTCGCGTCGCCGTGCCACTCCGCCCGCAGCAGACTGCGGGACCTTAAAGACCTTATGAAATGACCTTAAAGAATATATAGATCCCTTTGTGTTCGAGCCTTGGAGGGACAACAACCATTATAATTATGTGTTTACTGGAATTAACGCGATTACGAAAAAGTATTACAAACCTCTGAATTATCTGACGTTTCGACCAGGTTGTATGTCATACATTTTCGTGAGCGCGTTAATTCCCTTAAACACATAATTATCTCATGGAACGCGAAAGTTTAAAAGTTAGTATAAAAACCATTCCTCCACATCTGATCTGCTGGAACACAACTTTATGAAGTTGTCTTAATTGCTGGGTTTTCACAAGATACCACGGCACTGAACTGAACTTGAACCATTACCAACTCACTTTTCCATATTTCTATGATTTAGAGCGTTCCTCAAAATTGCAACGATAACAACACCAAAGTAAATGTAGACATACCAACCAACAACGGTGTTTGCGGTGCAATCATGTGGCCGAAGCGGCCCACCATAGAGCACACGCCCATGAGCTGGTGGCGCGCCTCCGTGGGGAACAACTCCACCGTGTAGATATAGATGGAACAAAAGGACATGCTCATACAGAGCTTACCCAACATCGACAACACTATGACGACAGTCTCTGCAAATATCAGACATCAAAATTTCATAAAAACAGTTAATTATAAAAAAAGTGTGAGTCGGTAGCGAATGTTCTGTTTATGCTGGGAGTCATTTTTTCAGTTCGTACTAATATTATTAATGCGAAAGTGGTTTTGTTTGCTTATTTTTTGTTTGTTTAATACGCTTTGACGCCTTAATTACTTAACCGATCCGGAAAAAAGTAGTGTGAGGTAATACCTGAATTGATTGACAAAACTACATTGACGCAAGCGAAGCCGCGGGCAAAATGTAGTATACCTACTATAACAGTTGATACCAAAGAAGTAATAATTTCAGTCGTTTAATTAGATAACAGACAATATTTGTTACAATTTTAATGAAAAATCACTTAAGTATTCACTATTTCTGATCAGCAATAAAGACAATGTCTAATCTACTAGTGGAGTGTGGCATTCCACTATGGTACAGCTGTTTTGTATAATTTGACAGTTCGGAGGCCACGCGTTGTCTTAACACCAAATTTATAATAATATCAATGAATGGACTTCGTGTGTGGGTAGGTTCTTAGGGGCGACTTTAATGACTAGGTAATGATTCTTATGTCTGTGTAGTAGCTAGACTAAACCCACTCACGATTTTTCACAAGTCCTATCAGAAGAAGTGATATCCCAGCCATTATGAAAGCTGTCATAATGGAACTCTTCCTGCCGAAACGATCGAGTGTGACCAGGCTTAACACGTAGCCAGGAATCTCAACCACCGCTGTCAACACAAAATTGAGATAGATGTTGCCTGCCAGCGACACTGAGTTGATCGTCAGCCCGTAGTACACCATCGTCACAGTCACCCACCAGAATGAAACCACCACTATGCGGCACATTATCACTTTTGAGTTAAGGACCTTCTTGTAAAAAGGTTTCTTCTTAACAGAAGTCGTTGATTCCTTTGTGTTAACTGATGACTTTGGGTCACTGCTCTCCTCCATATTGGCAAAATATTTTAGCGTAGCTTCAGTGTTAACACTGAGCCGTTTTTTATTAATATGTGCCGCTTTTAGAATACTGATAGCTGCTTCCTTGTGCCTACCCTTAGAGATAAGCCATCGGACACTTTCTTGGGCAGTACAGATGTACGCGAGGAACAAGACGCCGGGGGCGTATAGGACTATGGTTCGAGTTCTCCAGGGCATGATGAGCCAAGCGGTAACTCCGAGCAAGGTCAGTGCTATTGCGTATGTGCTAGACAGCACAGAGCCACCGATCACTCGGTTTTTGAGATTTACCATTTCGAGAGCTGAAATATTGACATGTTACCATTACTTCATTAAGTAAGTATAAGGTAACGTACAAGGACATAAAATATACATTTTATCTGAGGGTTAGAGATTGACACACAAACAGAAATTGACATAATTAAGTTTTGTAGTTGTTAGTTTTGATACAAATTTGTTGAGAAACTGTGTGGAAGTTTAATTACTAGCAATTTCATAAAAAATAATTGTAACCTTCTAGGACGTACAACTCCTACACGTTAAATTGCAAACCGCTTTTAAGTAACGCCGTTTTTACAACTTTTTATGTATAGATACTTGACCAATTCTCAGCGATTTCTTTTAAAACCGCTATTTGGGTTATATTGTACATCGAATATAGTTTATTGATGCCTTGTCTTTAGACTAAAAGGACCTGGTTCATAAAATTTAGTAGATAATATTAAGAACATTAGTCTATTAATATCATCATGATTCCATTGTATTTCTTTTAACTAGCCTATTGGTCTAGTGGTTAGTGACCATAACTGCTGAGCCGGAGGTCGTGGGTTCGATTTTCACCCAGGACAAATAATTGTGTAATGAGAATATGTGTATATTCTAAATAAATTACACCCAGATACAGAACGAATGATCATGCTGTTGCAATCATGATGACATTAATATAAAAATGTTTTTAATATTATCTACGAAATTTTATGAACCAGGTCCTAAATACATACGTATTTAGTAATATATAAGTATGTTTATCAGCAGTCTCGTTACCATATTACAGGCTGTGCCTAGTTTGGGATCAGACGGACACGTGTGAGATATTATTATTATTGTTTGAAACTTAAAACTCTTCTTCTTTATAACAGAAGAAGAACAAGAGTCCTACAACTATAACTACGAGATAGCAACGGTATAACGACTTGATGATGATGATGATATTTTGATATTGAACTTTCAGATACCGCCAAGTTCATGTTGGTTTCTGGATCTACTAAAGCAGTTCTTTAAGGTCACATATAAACGGTACCTAAAATAAAAACGGTGCTGTAGGCACCGCATCCAAAGAATGCTTCCAAGAACTCCAGCACTGCGTACATAAAGTAACTTTGAGAGAAGGCTCGCCATGTGCCAACAAATGCTGGTACAACTGCTGTGAAAATCAGGACGTAGCGGCGCCCAAATCTACCAAAGTCAAGAAAAACAAAAATAAATTGTGATGATGTCAGGTGTAAGGTGGTTTAGGTCTTTAATACCGTATCACTTGACACCGTGTGTATTATATATAGGATACAATATTTTTGTGAGTGTTAATAGAGCAAGATCCCAGGGCCGCCAGACGTCACGTATTTTCTGACGAACGAAATGTGGACGATTGTATAGTGTCAGTATGTACTATGATCGCATGCCTACCTGCTAGCTTGGTTAGACGGCCAATTTCCAGGTATCAGGTAATGAAGGTACATAAAAACATTACTTACCTCACGTATATTCTCCTAGCTAATTTTCACGTATATTTTAGATAATATCGTTAAAAATAAGTCGACAATACTCCCAGACACTTTCCGTCGGCCGTATTGCTTAACAGACGCTTTAAAGCTCCCAAAATAATTACTTAACTTCACGAAAATTCGTAATTCTTCCCCAAGGAGGCCTGACCAATTTTTTATTTTATTTAACAATTAAATTAATTCTAAAAACTTATTTAAAAATATTTAATATACATATATATATAATAGATTTTTTTGTAAATAATTTTATGACGCATGCATGTAAATAGCCATATAAATACATATATATATACTTTTAGTAGTTTTAATGTGTAAGTTGTATATAGAATTTAATTACAATTGTAATTTTGTAATTGATAAAATTATTACAAAAAAAAACATTTCATTTGTAAAAAACTTGTAAAACTATAAGTGCATTTTTTTTCAAATATTTTTTAGTTGTAATTAATAAAATAAAAAAAAAACGTTGGCCAACTTTAGTCTTATTTTAAATAATTGCATTTTTATTTTTTTAAATTATTATATGTAATTTTTTTTTTCTTATTTTTTTGCCATAATTTATTTGTTAACAAAAGTTCTAAAAATTATCAAATTTCTGCTAAATTAATTTTCATGCCCTAACAGCGCAACCGGTCTCACTCAGTCTCATGCGCGTGGATAATGCTCTCGCGCTCCTACCCACAGAGCAATTAAAATTGAGTTTAAGGAATAATTGGCCCCTTGGATCGGTCTGTCTTCTTGTAAAAGGTTTTAAAATAGTTCTCCGGCGAACATATATAAAAATGGAGCATCAGAATTTACGTGAAGTTAAGTAATTATTTTGGGAGCTTTAAAGCGTCTGTTAAGCAATACGGCCGACGGAAAGTGTCTGGGAGTATTGTCGACTTATTTTTAACGATATTATCTAAAATATACGTGAAAATCAGCTAGGAGAATATACGTGAGGTAAGTAATGTTTTTATGTACCTTCATTACCTGATACCTGGAAATTGGCTGTCTAACCAAGCTAGCAGGTAGTCATGCGATCATAGTACATACTAACACTATACAATCGTCCACATTTCGTTCGTCAGAAAATACGTGACGTCTGGCGGCCTTGGGATCTTGGACTATAATTATAAGGACCAGCTGAAAAGTTGTTCGTTTCATTCCAGATTCGGTCTAAAGCACAAAACTGAGAATATATATTTAGAAATGCTATCAGCTGTATTTTGTTTCAAATCATGTGTTGCCAGTTACACACGCTTAGACCATAATCATTATTTTACACATATACAGAATTCTACGCTAATTCGTCACAGAGTATTTATTTTATATGAATCCTAAACGCCATTTATAATTATACGTTATATATAGCATATAGCGTTTCGTATACATACTTGCCAACCCTTACGTCTGAGACAGCGATAAGCCAATATCTCTATTGGCTTATCGCTAATGTCGATGTGAACTGTCAATATGCACACAGTGTGCATATTGACAGTTCAGTCAGTTCAGTCGAAATGTTTTTGTGCATAATGTATACCAATATTCCTGTTAGCAATGTAGTTCATTGCGTGCTCTCGTAGTTCCTATGTAGTTAGTACTCAAATATTATACGCAATGTATAACTGTTTTAGTAGATTAGATTATGACGGTTTTTTCTTTTAAATTACATAATATTTTGTGAATTTATGTCACTATTTACTTAAAAACAACAGTTTTTGGACTCCCGACGAAATGATGTCCTTACTTTGGACACACTGCAGTCCTAACTTATTTTCGATATTATTGTTTTTTCACCCAGCTACGTCTCCGGTGAAAGTAGGTACGTATATACGCGCGTACGAAAATGTTTGCTGGTGTTTGGCGTGCCCATGCCCCGCCCACATCGCACTTCTTACTTATTGTCAGTTTTGTGGTTTAAGGCTATGAAGTTATAATATGTAATACTATTTAAGAAATTCTTTCTAAATCGTATCCTTTACCGACATCGGATTATAATGGGTTACTTACCATTATTTCAGCAGTGGATTGGGGCTGCGAGGTATCTTGAAAAAAAAGATCCTTCGCTGTCCCTAGATACATTCGTGTGCAGTGTATACGGTCTGGTACAAACTTATGTCCGTCTAAGCAGTGAGTTAAGTAGCTTAGTGGTAGCAGGAAAGGTAACCCTTCATGCAACTAATGGGTCAAAGAGGGCTACAAGCTATTGTCCCTCCTGCGATTTTCAAGAGGGTTAACTCTATTCCGAATGAACTGTGTCGCCAGAAATGATGGAAAGGGCCTGCAGATGGCTGATTCGTACTTCCAGATCGAGGGAACTGCCTCTTACTGTAATTGTGTTTTTTTTTATGGTGTAGGGGGCAAACGAGCAGACGGGTCACCTGATGGTAAATGACTACCGCCGCCCATGGGCACCTGTAACTCAAGAGTCACAAGTGCGTTGCCGCCCTTTAAGGTGGGAATAGGGGAAGAGCGGGAAGACGGGAGAGGGGATTAGAGGGGAGGAGAGGGGGGAGAGGGGAAGGACGGGAATAGGGGAGAGGGCAGGGTTAGGGCCTCATTGCAAGCATTGTTTCACGGCCGGTTTTCTGCGAGGCCGTGGTATCGAGCGGAGGCGAGCCGGCCCATACGTGCTGAAGCATGGCTCTCCCACGTAAGTTAGTCCACTCTGACATAATTACTGCATCATGCCCGTATTGCTCGATTATAACAAACACAATTATAACAAAGGACTTATAGAAATAGGATTATTACCTATATGTAATAATTTTTAATAAAGAATACCTGTATCGTTAATAATTCATGGTATATTATTATATTTACGCAGTAAAGACCCATTATGGCAGTAACATATGTACCGAACGTTGATGCCTGGAACTGACGCGACAAGATTTCTGGGTCCGATTTGATTTGAGATTATAGGCCGAAATACAGACATTATATCAAGCGTGTATACCTTCAGTCATTAATTCACGATAACGGCTGGGACCTGTCGTTAGAGAATTAGTCGGCAAAATTTATTAATAAAGTCAATGGTTTGTGACAGTATACGACATTTTTTAGCCTGTTAGTAAGCATACTCACGTGTCCGAGAAGAAACTAACAAACGGCATGGTGGCGAAATACGCGACGCTTCGCAGTGTGCCCACCAATGTACGCTTCCACTCCTGACACGCCAGGTTAAACTGAAACACATGACCAGATTTTTGACAATCTGTTACCACAGTCATAGCATTATTTAAAGAAATTAAAAAAACTACTGAAACAGGAGAAAGCGATGAATAGTTTTTCTTGTGTGACATCACATAACTCATCTGTCTCTGCGTTTTATTAGTTACTAGGATAGGCCAGTTAACAGACTCAATGGGAACTACGAATACTTAAACTACAAAGGTCATTTTTGTGGAAAAGTAGTGGTACACGTATCTAAGCAGAGTCTTACTAACACACAACTCGTTAGGGTTTCTGTCTCAAGATTATAAACCTGCACAGTGATGGGTTGGAGAAAGGTGCGGTTACAAAAGCCGCGCCAAAGAGGAGAAAAGAAAAGAGATGCTGGAGGGTCTCGATCGTGACCCCTGGGGTCGCCCGTATCGCGCAGCGCAGCTAAAGCTCCGCTCGTCGGGCCCCCCCCTTACGGAGACTCTCCAGCCCAGCTTCCTGCAGGAAGTGGTTGAGGGCCTTTTCCCGCAACGGGCGGAACACGTACCCCCGTCGATGGTGGCCCCCTTGGCCGGAGACGACGGGGAGAACGAGGAGGATGGTGTACCGCCCGTCACGGAGGCGGAGGTAGGGGCGGCTGTTCTACGGATCCGTTCTAAGAACACCGCCCCCGGGCCGGACGGGATCCCTGCCCGAGTGTTGGCCCTTGCCCTCGACCACATGTCCGACCGCCTCAGGGAGGTGTTTGACGCTAGCTTGGCGTCCGGGCACTTCCCTGACTGCTGGAAGAGCGGGAGGCTGGTACTCATAAGGAAGCCGGGACGGCCTACCGACTCGGTCGCGGCCTACAGACCCATCGTGTTGCTGGACGAGGCGGGTAAACTGTTTGAGAGGGTCCTCTCTACCCGCATCGTTCGGCACCTTTGCGAGGTCGGCCCCGATCTGTCGGACGCCCAATTCGGATTCCGAGCGGGGCGTTCGACGATCGGTGCTATTTTGAGCCTGAGGGCTGTGACTGAGGAGGTAGTGGGCTGTGGCGGCGTGCTGTTGGCGGTGTCGTTGGACATCGCCAACGCATTCAATAGTCTGCCATTCAGCTGCATCAGGGAAGCACTCCATTATCACGGGGTGCCAGGGTACCTGACGCGGCTAGTGGCAGACTATTTAGAGGAGCGTACCGTCATGTACGAGGACCGAGAGGGAAATTTAAGTCGTCGGCCCATGTCGTGCGGTGTTCCGCAGGGGTCTGTCCTTGGACCACTCCTGTGGAACATGGGGTACGACTGGGCCCTTCGAGGAGACCTCCCCCCCGGGCTGGGCGTAATCTGTTACGCCGATGACACATTAGTCACGGCCCGGGGGGTGAACTTTCAAGAGGCGGCGCGCCTGGCTACCATGGGGGTATCTCTGGTGGTCGGGCGCATTGAGGCGCTGGGCTTGCGGGTGGCCCTGGATAAGACGGAGGCCCTTTTATTTCACGGGCCCCGTCGTGGTCCACCCCCTGGCGCCTCCATTGAGGTCAACTCGGTCCTCGTACCGGTTCAGGCCCACATAAAATATCTGGGCCTGATCCTTGACGGAAGGTGGCGCTTCGACGAGCACTTCCAGCAGCTTGCCCCCAGGCTGGTCGGCGCTGCATCCGCCCTTGGGCGACTCTTGCCCAATTTGGGCGGACCCAGCGTCGCTACGAGACAGCTCTACACGGGGGTTGTCCGGTCAATGGCACTCTACGGTGCACCGGTGTGGGCGGAGGCTCTGACCGCCCAGAATAGGGCGCGCCTCTGGCGCCCTCAGAGGGTTATGGCGGTTAGAGCCATACGCGGATACCGCACCGTGTCGACGGAGGCGGCGTGCGCGTTGGCCGGGACTCCCCCGTGGGATTTGGAGGCGGAAGTGCTCGCCGAAGTATATCGGCGAACGGCTGAGTTCCGGGCGGGAAGCGGCAGTCGGCCCCCGCCCGAAGAGGTACGCGAATGGCGTGAGGCCGCTCGCCGAGCCACCATGGCTCGTTGGTCGTCCCGGCTGGAGGCTCCACGTGCTGGCTTTGCCGCCGTGGAGGCGCTCCAGCCGGTCATCGCCGAGTGGGCAGGGCGACAGCACGGGACCCTTTCCTTCCGACTGACGCAGGTTCTTTCCGGGCACGGCTGCTTCGGAAAGTACCTGCAGTCGGTCGCTAGGAGGGAATTGAGTCCCGCCTGTCACCACTGCGACTGCAGTGAGGACTCGGCTCAGCACACGCTAGCGGTCTGCTCTGCTTGGGCAACGCAGCGCCGGGCCCTCACTGCAGTCATCGGAGAGGACCTCTCGCTACCGGCCGTCATACGCTCCATGGCCGGTAGCGACAGGAATTTTACCGCGGTCGCGACCTTCTGTGAGGAAGTCATCTCACAGAAGGAGGCGGCGGAAAGGGTCCGGGAGGATGACCTCCACTCGGACTTAATTCGCCGCCGGCGAACCGGGCGGCGGAGGCGCGCTTACCAGCGCCTCATGCCGCCCTGAGTGTGGCCGCGGGTGGATGGGACGGGTTTTCCCCTCCACCCGCTATAGTGGCCCCCCGCGAGGAGGCGGCGTCCGCGTTTGCCTGGACGTCGCCTAATTGAGAGATTTTAAGTTTTACCCGGAGGTGGTGCCCGCACTTTTGCGGGCGGGCGCTAGGGGGGGTCCGGATGTCTTAATAAAAGCTGTTCCCGGATCCCTCCTACTTAAGGCGCAGTACGGCACACCGTGTGGTTTTAGTCGGTTCGATTCCGACACACCGCCCCACCGAAAACCCCGGTGGGGTGACGGCCCGAGGGGGTTTCCACACGCACAAACAAAAAAAAAAAAAAAAAAAAAAAAAAGGTGCGGTTACAAACTTCTGTGGAGTGGATCCATTCTAAGGGTACCTTAACGTATAACTTGAGACTTTAAGCTGGGGTGTGGTTGCAGTAAGAGAATTTAACCTTTCTACTTGCTCATACAATTCGTACCAGTATGTAATATTTACTTCTAATAAAACTGTAACAGGTCCAATTACAGAATAACAAAAACAACAACCCAAAAATGACAAAATCTCTTTAATGTACAGACATCAAAGAGATTTTGTCATTTTTTTCAAAAGGAAAAAAAGGAACTCTTATAGGATCACTTTGTTGTCCGTCCGTCTGTCTGTCTGTCTGTCTTGCCCTGAACCCGTGAAGGCATCAAGTTGAAATTAATATCAAATACTTATATCAGCGGTTCCTTGAAGTTGTAAAAAAAATCAAGCTTCTAAGTCAACGCCCATTAAGCCTTAGATTTTATCAAATTTGAACATTTCGCAGGTAAATTATAACCTGTATAAAGGGTAGGTACTTCCCATTGACCTAGAATCGTGAAATTTGGTAAGAAGCCAGGACACAAGTAAAGGAAAAAATATCTTTGACGTACACAACGACAGTTTTGAAGATGTGACATTGTATTGTAGTAGGGGAGTAAAGGTATGACTGCTGCACGATCTCCAGCATTCCGTCAAAACCAATATGGCACAGTCTGGTCGATACGATGAAGTAGTGTTTGTTGTAAGTCCAAAACATTACGATTTACAAATCGAATATTTGTGTAAGGATCTTCAGAAACTTATTAGGACTAAGAAGTCCTAACAAGTTTCTGAAGCCAACCAAATCATATCTAAGAAGATATGATTTGGTTCGTCCTGGGATGAATATTTGGGTTTCTGATACAAGGAAATTGTCAACAATTTTAAATTAGTAATTTTAAAAACATAAATAAGTTAGTTATAAATTGTTTTCATTTATAAAAATGTATGAGGCGAAAGTCAATGTGTGGGTGGTTAGTAAAAATGGCACTGGAGAGGTATGGTATGGTGGATATATAAAAATGTTTTGCATATTGTATTTGTATATGCACTTTGTATTTTTTTTTATTGAGCGTGGAAAACAGAGATTTAATGAAACATTTTTTGTGTTATGTGGGATGTGTGTTTTCCTGTGTGAACACTAGAGTGCATAAACCCAGTACTCATAAACAAATATGAAGACATGCATTTAAAAAACAATTGAAAGCGAAAGAGAACAACGAGACTTCCAGCACTAGTCTTGCGATGCCTGCGCCGTCGAGAAGCTTCAGTTGTAACTCATTCTTGAACACAATAACTTGGCTGTTCTGGTCTCTTTTCAACGTCACGCACGTCCATGTTTGTCCCACAAAATTGGTATTGGTTGTTGTGGTGCCGAGCCCACCACGCCCCAGTCGACATTTACCGACAGCAGTTTGAAATAATATGAATTACATTTTGTTATTCTTTTGTTTGCACTTACATAACTACTGTATAATAGTCATTATTTTAGGAAATAAAATGATATTAAATGAAATTTCATGCTGTAAGGGATATTTTAGTGTTAAGAAAATAATAGATAAGCAGCAATAATTAGTTGGTTATCGATACGATCTTGGAATCCTTATGATTTTTGTACGTATTTGAGATGAATTTATGGCTTAGCGTAGGGGACATGTCGATGTATTTACGCTCTGGCGGTCAACGGGTTAAACAACCAACCAAAATATCAGCTATTTATCGTAAATACGGTGGCAGACGTCGACTATTGAACCTTAATGTAGGACTGGCGATGTCTATGCCCCGCGGTCACATCTGAGTATGGCGACTTCTTTCAACGCAAACGAAACAAGAAGATAGGTATGCATTATTTGTTATTATGTGTCCAGTTATTATTATTATGTTGTGCTGCAATCTGCCACTTTTTGATGATTACGTTGCTGCAACGTAAAAATATACATATATAGGCAGTAGATAACGGAGAAAGAACAAAAAGAAAACTGACTTTGTGCAATTGTTTTATTGCTCGCAAAAGTAAATACAGACATTGTCGACGTATTTAAATTTTGTTTGAATATTCTTATACCTACAATGTATCCTCATGTAAATAGTAGGTAAGTAAGATGATTAATGATACTATGTGCACGAGGGAAACGCACTTTAAAGTAACGTGTTTGATGATCAGATAGAACCGAAATCATAATTTAATTATATTACTTAGCATAGATAACATGTACGCGTGATTCGACTCTTTGTGATAAATTGCAACAATTTGCAAAAGTATTTAATTACGAAATTCGTTGCTACTACGCCATATATGCCATACAATTAATTATTATGTAACTACGAGTATGTATGGCCGTGGTCACAGGCTGACCAGTCACCACGGTCAGTGCAACCTGGTCGCAACGTCGGGCAATTCCAACGTATGTACCTAATACCTATTACGTGATCGCGTTAATTCTCGAAAACATAATTAATTATAAGTATATCATGGAACGTGAAAGTTTAAAACTTTGTAAAGCTACGTAGCTGTAAAAAAGAAAACGTATTTGAAAGGCTCAGTGAACACGATAAGTAATTACAATATATACGTACCACGGCTGAGACCTATTACCTACTGTGTATCTTTCTTCTTTTAACGTTAGCTTAAAATATGCCACGTATATACGCTTAAACCTTACTTCATATGAAATTGTGTTTTTATTTTCATACACCCAAGAATAGCAGGGTTCCGTCTTGTTGGAGAAGCTGGCAGCGACACAGGTACTGGTATCGAGGGGTACGTATCGGTAGCATTTTCCTTTACCGGGTAGAGCAAATTTTGCCCACGGTCCTGGTTTGAACTTTGGTGGTGACATTTCACATTGAGGCACCTGGCACCTAAAAGCAAATCACATTTTTTTATACAATTAACAGACTTACAAGTTCTTCCAAAGACATTTCTTTCAAGGGTTTAATAAGACTTTGACAACGTTAGTCCGTTTAATGATTGTAACGAAGGCCCAATTAGTTGATGCAGGCAATATAAATATTGCCTATTACACATTTAACAAATACCTCACCTGTACTCAACAGGGCCGGCAGCAAACACGTACTGGTTATTTTTTATAGCGTTAGCCATGACGTTCACGATCATATACGCCATCACGCCTATTTGGTATCTACCAAAGTTACCGATGTCCACCAATATCTTGTCTAGATCTAAAGTATGCGGTATGGCACTCTCTTCTTTCATCTTTTACAAAATGTTCAAAACTTCAATGAAAATACTTCAACTTCAACTTTTGGATTATGGCTTTGTGTCAATGAAAATACAACATTTAGAAAAAATACATGGTGACAAAGGGTGACAGGGTGAAATAAGCACAAGACAAGAACTATCTAGGCTAATGATTGTATCATAGAGATATATTATCCAAAGAGTATAAATTATAATATATACTCTTTGGATAATATGATTGTATACAAAGAGTATACAAACACTACGTAACTCTTTGGCAAGAACCAATAACACTAAGAGCAATAGTAATTATAGCTCTTTGCAATAACAGTGGTTTGTACCACAAAGCACAATTCCGAGCACTTTGATTTATACCAAGGAGAATGTAAATGTCAAATTCAGACTTAGAGAAAGAACATAATTTTCGTAAGTTTTCATAAAAGTTTGCTTATTTATATTTTACTAACTGTGAAGTCGCTTCGTTCGCGTTTATGGCTGAAAAACCGAAACCAGTAATATGTCGCAAGCAGCAGCAACAAAACAGCAATATGTCGCTTATAATAGGCGTTGCACCTCTTCCTAAGAGGGGGGAATCCTCCAGGCTGAATGTTTGAAGTGAAAACTTTTTTGGGCACGTTACACACTTTTGGTATGGGGAAAAAGCATTGAACTCGCGTAACCGTCACGCTCAGATACATATATGCAGATGTGGGCGTGTGTGTGTGTATATGTATGTAGCAGAGACAGATTGTCAGCCGCCATAATCTTCACCAGACATCTTGTGGGCGTATAGTGGGTAATCGTGCGAAATGAGGAAACACTCTTGAGTTTTGTCACAACACGAGCTATCACACTATTGGCTCTGCCGGAAGCGCACCGACTAAATATAAGTTGCCGCGCGACGGTGGCGCCTCTCTTTATTTAACAACCGTGATCATTTCAAGATGCGACATGTATATATATATCAATTTTTTTTTAAAGTATACTAGCATCATAGATCACACATTACTAGTATTCTTGTTAACCCCCTAAATGCTTGTGTTAGGAGTGGGGTAACCTGCAACCACTTGATCGCAAGTCCGACGCCTTAGCCATTACGCTACCGCCGCTCTTATGTAAGTTATGTTTCACTTCTGACGTGCAGTCCTACGACCGATAGTTTTGTTATACTGTATTGGCGGTGAAATAACCTGGAGCGTACAAAGAAAGATTGTTTTAATTGGTGAGGTCATATATCAGACTTAACCGACTAAAACCAGAGCACGGTGTGCCTTACAGCGCCTGTAATGAGTGGACCGTCGGTAATGCGACGTTTTGTCTCCAATAGTGCACCCAGCGCCAACCCGTGGGTAGCAAGCGGGCTCCGTCTACTAACTGTGCGATGTCCAGACACATCCTTCACGGGAGGCTCTATTGTGGATAAAGAACATAAAACCCGTCACATCCACTCGCGGCTATTCTTAGCGTCCGCACGTCAGTGCGAATGCAACGGTTCCGCCTGGAAGTTTTCCTACCGGATCCACCCCGCCACCTCCTTCCGCGAGATGTTCTTCTCGCAGAAGATCGCGATAAAACAACTGTGACGACTTAACGCCTCGATTCGTCCCACCAACTGGTAGACTTGCTTAAAGGCCGGCAACGCACTTGTGACTTTTCCAAGTAATAAAGGAATGTCGCAACCGCACCTAGTATCCACTACATCAAAGAGTACGTGGCAAGAAGGCCGCGGTACCCGAGCGCGCTTCGCCTCAGGTGCCAGGTATGTTCGCGAAAATTGTGGCAATTATGCAAATAATAACTCTAACAATACAAACTTAAACCACTTTACCACAAATGAACAAAATGACATGCCTTCTTTAATAGATAATAATGAACACAAAAATAATAATTTAAGGTCTTAGTTTGCGATAGTATTAATTGGGTGAATTGTTAAGTATAGATAAGTTACAGTTTTAGTAGATACAGGGGCCTCTTTATCAGCTATTAAGTATGAAATTTTAGATTTAACTAAGTTACAATTAAATAGGTCCAAATTAAATATTCATGGCATACGCGGTAGTTTAAAGTCTGTGGGTTTATTTATTTGACTTTACGATACAATAATATATTTTTACGACATAAGTTTCACTTATTTAGAAATTTACCATGTAAGTCGATCGAAGATTTTATAAAGCAGTTCTATGGAGTCATAGACTATGGAGCTGATACTCTCATTCTCAAAGTCGCACAGAGTAGAGTTACATTACCTCTACATTATTATAATCATGCGATGTGAGGTTATTAAATATTTACCTACACGTATTAATTATGACTGTGCGGTATATCCTAAGGAGATTAGGTAAGGTAATTTTTTAGCTAGTGTCCACTACACTAGGCCGAAATATGGTAAAATACCTGTACGAATTTTGAATACCATAGATTTTTTTTTCTTTATTTAAGGATTTAAGTTTAATCAAACATGATTATGCCACTCCATTGGGCCAATTCTTAAAAATATTTTACAAAAAATATATAATCATCTAGAAAATATTTACTGTGTCCGCCTTCGCATACCTATGTTAACCATATTGTATATCAGTGAAGCTGATTCAGATAGCGGATATGACAAGACACAATTACATCTCCCTACTTGTTTTAAATCGAAAATATCATATAACATAACATTATACCTAACATCCTCGTTCCGAACACATTCCACTATAATATGTAATACATCTTCCACTATGCCACACTCTGTACATAGAGGAGATGGAACCTTTTTCATTAAGAATGCAAATTTATTAAGTGGAATGTGTCCGGATCGAAGCATAAAAGCGGTAGTTAAAACATTCCGTGTCATTGAGCAATCCTCAAACCATGGTTTTTGCCATGGTTCACTTTGAAGTGTCTTATACCAATGTCTTATTCTCAACAGATCTCTTATCGAAGTGTACCTTTCACAACTCGTAACAATAAACTTTAATTAAATAGATACAGTCTGAGAAGACTGTCAAGACATGTAAAGGTTCACCATCGCTTGAAGTTTCTTTAGCTATACTGTCTACTCTTTCATTTCCTACCAAGCCAATGTGAGAAGGGATCCATTGCAAGATAACTTCTTTAGAGTTAGCTTTTAATTTATATAATAGTTTATTGATTACCATAGATAAGGAAGTAACGTTGTGTTTAAATGAGTTTAAGGTAGATAAATTAGAAAACTATGAGTTTTGCCAATTTGACACGCCGGATGTTAACGTGGAGAGAGTACGAAAGTTATTTTCACTGCTCGATTTAGATTCATATTTGAATAGGGAGAAACAATTATCAAGCGAATAAATATGTGCTAAATTCTCAGATATATTTCATTTACCGGGTGACAAACTGAGTGTTACAAACGTTTACGAACAGTTTATTTATTTTAAAAATAACGTGACACTCGTAGGAAATAGTACAGAATTATCCACTTACACAGAAAGAGGAACTTAATAAGCAGATTGATCAAATTATTGAGATGAGATTATTACGAAAAACAAGTAGTGAGTGGTCTAGTCAGTTGTTGCTAGTGCCAAAAAAGTTATATCTTAGTGGTAATCGTCAATGGAGAGTAGTAATTGACTATAGGCAATTGAACAAGAGGGTTCAAGATGATAAATTTCCCCTTCCGAATTTATCAGACATATTAGAGTCCTTATCGGGTGCTTTCTATTTCAGTCTGAGCCGTAGCTTCTTTCAATGTAATTTATCGAAAGAATCTAGAAAGTATACTGCATTCACTACTGACAAAGGGTAGTATGAAATGTGTCGGTTACCTATGGGACTAAAAATTAGGCCATCTGTTTTTAGCAGGTTAATGACAGTGGCTATGTCGTATGATTTAGTCATTTTTCTCATGTCTTTTTTCGTGGTGTGGCCTGGTGCCGAGGTCTAGCGTCGGGTGGTACCAAAATGATAACAATCCGTCGAGCTGGAGTTCATGGTGGTGTTTTTCTTATAACACTACTGTACATTCGGAAAGTAAATACACTCCTTACGAGTTAGTGTTTGGACACGTATGTAGGTTACCTAATAGTTTAAATAGGGACGTCGAACCATTGTACAACTTAAAAGATTATGCATTACAGTTTAAATACAGGTTACAAAAAGCTCAAAAACATGCAAAGAATAATTTAATTTTAAGTAAACAACACAGAAAAATGAACTACGATAAGTCTATTAATTCAATTGTTTATAAATCAGGTAATGCATTGTTATTGAAACATGAGACGGAAATAAACAGGTCCATAAATTGTAATAAAAGACCTTGCACCTAATGTTATGATTAATTTTAATGGAAAACGTGTTATAGTACATAAGAATAGAACAAAATTATATAAGGAAACATAGTTTAAGTTAGTTTTAATAGTAAAAAAAATAATTTGTATTTTTTTTTTTAATAAATCAAGTGCGGTGGTGTAGTGTGTAGCCGCCTTTATAATATCTGTATCAGTATTTATACTATATTATAATAATGTGAACTTTTATAACTGACTAATAAATGACACCTTGAACTATATGCACGTGTTATCATTTTGGTACCACCCGACGCTGGGCCTCGATAACAGGCCACACCACACTACTGCGAAATCTTAATCCGTCAAAGCTGTGCAATGGTACCAGGTTGTGTGTGAAAACCTTACATAAAAACGTGGTAGAGACCACTATATTTACCAGCTGTGCTCAAGGTGAGTCAGTGTATATACCACGGATACCACTTATACCTTCAAAGTATCCATTCGAGTTTAAAAGACTGCAGTTCCTCTTTCGGGTGTGTTTCACACTGACAATAAATTAAGCGCTTTGCGCGACTGCTTCTAGCACGGCCAGTTTTACGTGGCCTGTTCGAGAGTGAGATCACCTAGGGACCTGATTTTGTACTGTAGCACCTGTAGGAAAAACCTCTAATGTCATATTTAAATAGATACTTTAATTAAGTATTTTTATTTCCTACTGCATCAAAATCCACAAAAAAAACGCGAGCGAAGCCGCGGGCAAAAGCTAGTATATTTATATTTCTTTTATAAATAATAACTAAGCATTCTTTGATGCATTAGTGACTAAAGTAACAAAATCCTTCATTCAATTTTTTATTTTTTTTTTATATTATAGGGGGCAAATGAGCAGACGGGTCACCTGATGGTAAGTGACTACCGTCGCCCATGGACACCTGCAACTCAAAAGTCACAAGTGCGTTGCCGGCCTTTGAGATAGGAGTACGCTCTTTTCTTGAAGGTTTGAAGGTCGTATCGGTCCGGAAATACCGCAGGCGACAATTTGTTCCAGAGATTGGTTGTGCGAGGCAAAAAATTTCTGGAGAACCGCACAGTGGTGGATTGCCAATTATCCAGGTGATGGGGATGAGGATGAAAGTTTTGTCGCGTTGAACGATGGAATTATTTATTTAATCACAATAATTAACAATATGTATACCTACGTAGTTATGTACCGTGACATACATCGTAGTCTGGCATCGCGGCCTTCTGTCGAAGCTGCCATCTTACGGATTTCCCGACGGTTTGTGCAGATGGATTGCCAGTTTTCTGTCCGGTACACGCATAAGAGCCGTAGTAGACGGCAGCTGCTCTGAAAGCATGGACTTTAACGCTAACGTCCCACAAGGTTCTGTGTTATCCCCAACGCTGTTTTTGATGCATATCTATGACATGTTGTCTATTGATGACATTCATTGCTGTGCGGATGACAGCATTGGGGATGCTTATTACACAGGCCGTTCCAGCATTCCTTGGTTTCATTGTGTTAGAGAGTCGCGAACAACTTGTGTCCAACATCGAGAGCACTCTAGTCAGGGACTCTGAGTAGAGTTAGAAAAATCTGGTCTGATTCAACCCCACAAAAACACAAGTGTTCACCGCCAAAAAACCCCATTCAGTGTAACCCGAAGTTTCAAGACACAGCCCTTACCATCGGTGAGAGTATTGGGATTCTTGGTATCGACATTTCCAGCGACGTCCAGTTTCGTAATCACTTGGAAGGCAAGACCAAGCTGGCGTCCAAAAAACTTGGAGTGTTTGCTGCTGTGAGAATCGTCGACGATCCCAAACTCACAAGCAATATTGAACCCTTAAGCCTGAGGAGAGAATTTGCCTCCTTATGTGTGCCGCTTGTATAATGGGTTATACTCCGAGAAACTATTTGATATGATGCCCACGGCCGTATTCTACCACCGCACCACTCGCCACCGGCAGGGCATTCATCCTCACACATTGGAACCTAAATGATCGCGCACAGTACGGTTCCAGAGGAATTTCCTCCCGCAAACGCTCCGGCTGTGGAATGAGCAGGTTTTACCCTGCCGAGGTTTTCTCGAGGGACTACAGTATAGGGTTCTTCAAGAAAGTAGTGTATAGGTTTTTAAAGGGTCGACAACGCGGATGCGAGTCCTCTGGAGTTGCAAGCGTTCATAGGCTACGGTAACCGTTTACCATCAGGTGGGCCGTATTCTTCTTTATCACCGACGAATAAAAAAAATGTATAAAATTAAGTTAAAACGAAATTAAACTTTTCATGTTTTACAAAATTAAATAACAACATTTTTTTTATTATTTGGTAATTCAATTTAATCATGAATTTTAGAAGTGCCAAGAAAGCCTGCAAAGAATTAACTACACACAAGTCATGGATTCAAAAACTTGAGCATAACTCAATAGAAACAAAATCTAGAAACCATGCAACTAACTTCTACAAAAACTTATATAGGAAACAAAATAACACTGAAATGAAAGCCCAAACAACTCACATGGACACGACTGACTGCATCAGACGAATTGAAGACTCCGAAGTTTATGAACATATAAACAAGCTGAAGGCTGAGAAGAGTCCCGGACCAGATGAATTATGCAATGAGGCCCTTAAAATAGGAGCACCTATTTTAACACGCCATTTTACGCAATTGTTCAATATGATACTAGACGAAGAAAAAGTACCAAAACAGTGGTGTACATCAGATATAATTCTACTCTTCAAGAAAGGAAGCTCCTTGAATGTAGGAAATTATAGATCCATAAGCCTGCTGGCAAGTATATACAAACTATTTTCATCTATAATATTAAAGAGAATATCCCCGAAGCTGTTTATAGCAGTACTTGAAAATATTTTTCAAAAACTAGACTGGAAAAACAGAGGAGTTTACATAAACGGACACTATTTAAACCATCTGAGGTTCGCTGACGATATTGTTATAATTGCTGAAACTGCCAAAGACCTAGAGGAGATGATGAGATCACTGGACTGCGAAAGCTCCAAAATCGGCCTAGAAATAAATGTAGATAAAACTAAGATATTAACCAACAATCGCGAGCGCCCGATAGTGATAAAAGGTAACAATATAGAATACGTCAGTGAATACATTTACTTGGGGAAGCAAATCTCATTCAAAACGTCAAGTAACGAAGAAGAAGTAACAAGAAGAATCAACGCAACTTGGAAGAAATTCTGGGCATTAAGAGAAATCCTAAAAGGAAACTATAGCTTGCACATGAAAAGGACAATATTTGATACATGCCTATTACCCTGCTTACTGTATGGTTGCCAAACTTGGGTATTTACAAATAAAATAAAACAAAAATCAAATGCAGTCAAGGAGCATGTTGAAAATTAGAAAAACACATAAAATTAAGAGCGAAAACATTCGTCAAAAAACTAAACTCACAGATGCTCTCAGGCACGCACTCTTACTTAAGTGGAGATGGGCCGGACACATCTCACGATACCCAGACAGAAGATGGACCATTGAAGCGACACGATGGAAAGGACCAATGGGGAAAAGGAATGTTGGTCGACAATTAAGACGGTGGGCTGATGACATAACCCATGTAGCAGGTAATGACTGGATAAAGTCAGGCAAGGACAGGGAGTCATGGAAAAGGATGGAGGAGGCCTTTACCCAAACAGGGGTCCAAATCTCATAAATAATACTAACATTAATTATAAGAAACCTTTCTTAAATTTAAGCAACAACTTACTAACAAACATTGAAATATATATGAAAAGTGAGATTTGGAATAAATGGCTTTATTATTATTATTATTATTAATTCAATATAAAGTGTGACCGCGTCTGTTGTTTAAAGCTTTTCGGCAACGATTTTTCATTAAATTTATAAGATTGTTTATCTGATCCTGCGGCAATCGCTCCCAATGGAATTTTAACAAGTCTTTCAGTTGTTGGGTTGTCGACACTACATCCAGGTTCGCTAGAACACGTCTTTGGAGCATGTCCCGTGCATGCTCGATGAGATTAAGGTCTAGCGATTGTGCAAGCCACGGCAATACCCGGATGTTTTTCATTGCCAAGTACTCTCTGGTCCTCTGAGCTGTGTGCGAACGCGCATTGTCATGCATCAGCGTGAAATCTGAGCCAAGATTTTGTGCAAATGAGGGAACATAAGCTCCGAGGACTTCTTCAACTTAAGTTTCAGCATTAATCTTGCCATCTACAAAAACGAGCTCAGGTCCTTTGTTCTGCATAATACCCGCCCATGCCACTGTAAGGGTGAACTTTCTGGACGCGTCTCATCCATTTAGCATTTCCGGGACAACGATACACTCTTACCCTTCTTGTATCAGGTCTAAATCCAAACCGGGACTCATCGCAAAATAAAATTTTATGACATTACTTCTGGGTTCATGTCAAGTGTTCCCTACATCATTCGTTCACTGGGCGTGATTCCCATGGCGTATAGGTGGGTACGTAATTGGGCGTCGTGCCCGGAGGTCGTATTCATGCAGCCTATTTCCCACGGTTTGGTGGCTAACAACAACACCGCTTGAGAATCGTAACTTTAAACCTATCTCCCGGGCGGTTAACATCGGCCGACGTCTTGCAGTCAGTTGTATGTATCGGTCCTGTCAAGCAGTTGTACTCCTTCTACGTCCTAGGTGCTGCTCAGCAGGATCCCCTGTATTAACATAACGCTGCCAAGGACGACAAATCACACTCCTATTGACAACAAAATGCCGAGATACCTGGGACTGATTTCTTCCCGCTTGTAGCATTCCTACAGCTCTCTGCATTTCATCAGCAGTCAAATGGCGTCGCTCAATGACATAAAAATGACTCACCACTCAATTTTTTCAAAAACTGTATATCTCAAAATGATACCAATTTATCAAGCAACGAAAACACATGAAATCGGGAAAAAATAATTAGCTTTTATTTCAATGAAAAGAAAACAATCAAAAAGTTTATATTTTTAAAATCATCAAAACAAAAAAGATTGTATACCAACTCAAGTAGCACAAAAGTGCCTTATAACATCGGGTTTTCCAGCATTAATAAAAACCCGTAAAGATTCACTCACACGCAAATAACTGGATAGAAGATCATTGGAACCAATCAAAACCGAAGCGGTGGTAGCGTAATGGCTAAGGCGTCGGACTTGCGATCGAGTGGTTGCGGGTTCAAACCCCACCCAGTGCACTACCGACGTGATATCACTGTAACTTTACTTACGTTAGTATTATTTTTAGTACTATTAATCTTAAGACAGGATATTGAAGTGTCACTCGTGAACCATTATATGATAACATTATTGAGGAGAACATGTGAGCTACAAAAACAAAATCACTTTTTTCGTAAACTTAATTAACAACGTTTTAACTTTTCTTACTGCATATGGATTCAATCCTGAAGTGTATACAGTTATTATATCATATTCCTACACTGGCACTTATTTAGGCCACGAAAAATGTATACATGAACAAGTTACTGCAATGTTATAAATGACTTACAGCAAATTCCTTTAGATTAGTTCAGACGTTCCCCTGATTCTGCTACAAGCTGAATAGTCGAACACGCATGAGCATTTCTTCAACTAACAGAGTGAAATAAGATCCTCAATAAACTATTATATTTTATTTTTATGTTCATTAGTGATTTTATTTTCTTCATCATATCGTTACAAAGCAAAGCAAAATCACTAATATTATGTATGTGCAAATATATTGTTTTAGTGATATTTTTTAAATAATATAACGTGACATAGGCAATAATAACAATAATATAATTTAATTCAACACCAGCAAAAACACGTCGAATTGTACAAAGAATTCCTTAACTAGGTAGACTGGTAAACAATTACACAAAAAATGAAAACCGCTGCCACCCAAACTGGATAATAACTTGTATTTTCGGTGTCAGTGTTTCAAGGTACACAGTATTAATTGCAATATAACATATGCAAAAAAAAAAATTGGATACATAGTCATTTACTTATTGTAAAATTTTGTGGTGTCTAACTGTCTTGGTTTTTTAAAGTTTTTATGTGTGCGTGTGTGTGTGTGTGTGTGTGTGTGTGTGTGTGTGTGTGTGTGTGTCTTTGAGTGATATGATTTCACAACTACAGCTAAAGAGCTTTTTAAAGCATACTGGCAAGAAGGGCTTCAGTACAAGTGTAATGAAGTGTCTTCAGCCATTCATTCACCTTAACTTTTACTTCACTGTAAGTTATTGAGTAAATGTCGGATCGTTTATGGACTTGGTTGTACCGGCGTGCATTCAAATTGTATAATTGGCGGCTCGCAGCCGTCGTTCTATGCTTCACTACATCACACACTGCACGGGTTTGGCGTTTACTTTTTTGTAGTTCAGGTGTATACGGCAAATGTTTATGTTTTTTTTTTATATTGTACGCAGTACAAAAACTTGCCTTACTGTTAGAACTTGGCAGTCATTGTAAAGATCCGTATCTAAATGGTTTTGAGGCCATCACCTTTAAAACTGCTCTCTGTACTCTTTCGAGTTCCAAAAACACAGTTTTGGATGCTCCCCCCCACGTTACAATACAGTATGATAAAAGTGATTGGTAAAGTGCAAAATAAATAAATTTTAAGGTATTTTTACTTGTAATTTGGCGCAGTTTTTGCAAAAAGGTAGATTAAATTTCTGATTCTAGAAGTAAGTAACCGTACATGTGCGTACCAAGATAGTCGTTGATCGAATAGAACACCTAGATATTTAATTTCTGGGGTTCTAGAGAGAGTGTGCATAAACAATTGTTCTGAATAGGGAAAAAAACTACAAGTATGTGCTTTTAGAGAGAAACCTGGTGATGGACTGTGTGATGTGCAATTTCGCAATAGTTTATTTTATATAAGGATCCCCAAAGTAAAATTTAAAAGGTACTATATTTAGTTCACATGGTCCGCCATTGGGGTTAATCTGGACCACTATTACTCTTTACATCAGTCAAAAGTTTACTTAAAAAGAGAAGAGCTTCTTATTCTTGCATCATTATTGCCAATGCATCACAATCACAAGTGAATGTGAATGTGAATGCAAACTGCATTTATTGGTGATTATTGTCGTTCACATAGCTTGTCCACCATTTTACTGATTTAATAACTTGTATACTTTAAAATTAACGTTCACTTTACAACAATAGAAATAAATAATGTTTGAAATGTTATGTTTTCAAACCTAACTAGTAGTAGTAGTGTAACATAATAATACGAACTTTTGTGTTTAGAAATTAAAATTTCATAAATTTTGTTTATTCTTAAATCATACATATGTAGGTATCAGGTTTTCTAGAATAACATTATAAAACAATATTATTTTAAGAGCGCGTGAAAATTTTCATCTAAGCACATTTTTTTTTAACGTGTGGAAACCCCCACGGGTCATCACCCCACCCCGGCTAAGCGGTAGGGTGTATGTCGGACTCGAACCGACTAAAACCACACGGTGTTCCGTCACAGTTCTTATCACCAGGGCCTCAGGTGTACCCTTACAAGGAAATCCCTGTGAACCCTGGCAGACTTGGCCGTCTGTTAAACAACAGGCGACCCCGCTGTGTGTTGTGGAGAATTTTATCACCTGTCAGTAAGAGAGGCACGCACGGAACACGGTGCCACCGTCTTGGGCCTGCTTCTGCTAAGGCGCCGGATAACCCTGTCCGTCGCCCCCAGGCAAGCGCTCATGGAGGCCGGAGACTACTTGCTCTCTTCGGCGCCTGGTGCGTCTTCTGCGGGATGGGAGAGTACTAGTTCTCTCCCGTTCCCTTTCCGCCGCCTTCTTGGCATACATTACCTCCTCGCAAAACGAGGCGGTGGAATCCCATGCGCTCTCGCTCTGGACCATGGACATAATCATGGTCTGCAGCGAGAGGCTACCCATACCTACGGCCGTCGCGAGGTCAGCACGCTGCTGCGTCCATGCAGGGCACTATACTAGAGTGTGCAGTGCGGTATCCTCGCGGCAGCCCCCGCAGCGGTGGCACACAGGCGTTATCTCTCGGCCTATCCGACACATATACTTCCCAAAACAGCCATGTCCAGTAAGCATCTGCGTCATCCGGTAGGAGAGGCTGCCATGTCGCCTCTCCAGCCAATCCTCCATGACGGGTCTTACCGCCACGAGCGTGGCGTGCCCTGCGCTCGGTCGCTCAAGTCGTTCTCCCGAAGTCCCATCGGTTGTCGAGTACGAGGCCTAGATATCTCATAGGAGTCCCGACGCCGATTCGCACACCTCCCACAATAAGGCCAGATCCACTAGGTGATCCCTTACGAGGCACATGAAAACAAAGGGTCTCGGATTTGTTTAGAGCCACCTTGAGACCCAGCCGCCGAATCCTTGTAACGACTTGGGCGACCCCGGCCGTAGCCTTAATGGTCGCGTCACGGTGCGTCTTACCAACAACGACAGCGCCCAAGAGCACACCGCGCAGCGCCCAGTCGTAGCCGATGTGCCACAGAAGAGGGCCCAACACCGAGCCTTGCGGAACACCGCACGACATTTCTCGCCTACCGTATCCTGCCCGGCTCGGGTAGAACACGGCTCTCTTTGATAGATACGCCCCAACAATGTGGCGGAGGTACTCTATGATAAACAAGTGCCTCCTTGATGCAACTCCAGGGCAAGGTGTTGAAAGCGTTGGCGATAGCGCTTTGAGACACTGCTTCCTCCGCCAAGGACTTTACGCGCATGATCGCATCCACAGTGGAGCGCCCCTTGCGGAAACCAAAACTGGTTATCCGCCAAGTCCGGTCCCACTCCCGATATGTGCTCGACGAGGCGTCCCGCAATATCTAAGCACATATAGTATTTGACAATAACATTAGACAGTTTCTGTAAATGATGCATGTTACTTAGTTCTTTGATGTGTGTATTTATGTAAAAAAACATAAAAAAACAGGTAATCGGTTTTTAAGCTTGGTCAGACTTCTGTTTAACAGGAAAAACTTGAACACTTATGTACGAGCATTGTATCGTGTGGTTTTTTTTAGTTGGTTCGATATTTACATCCCACTTAACCGTTAGCGCCGGAGAGGTGGTGGCACTTTTTCATCAGTTTGATGGCATTTTGGGTTGCACGTATTACATTTGTCGTATACACACCACCTTTACAACTACTTTAACTGTATTCTGGACCTCTTTCTCCTGACGCCATTCTTAAAACATGATAGATACATATGCCACTGATAAGATTATAGTTACGTATTGTACATATTTGCACTGGGCAGGAATCGAACCCGCTCCCTATGTTGCAGTGAAATACTCGAACCCCATGCCACATAGGTCGTAATGAGTTAACTTTAGAATGTTATTGTATGTACGAATTCGTAATCGGCTATCTACCTAGTTAGATTGCGATGTTTAAGAAAGTATTTTGAATTAAAGTACAAATTAAAGTTCGGTAATAAAAGCCCACACCCTGCAGAACCCTTTATACGCACTACTAATCCTCAGCTGCAAACTATCTCTAACAACATGAATTCTACAACTCATACTTATAAACTCATTTCACATCTTTGTGTCGAAACTCCACACGCGATAAATTGATCTGATTGCTGTTACGCTGACCGTGAGTGGTAGCGTCACTCAATCTATGTAGCAGAATAATAATGCATTTTCATATTGGTAGTCTTCCGTAGTATTACTTTCCTCTTTGATCGACTGTCTGGATCTCGATTGTCGTCTGTCTCCTTCCCGCCCGCGCCTCATGACGTCCTTGTCTGTATCTGTACACCGACAACATGTGAAATTCCATGGTGATCGACTGAGTAGTTGAGGCGTGAACGCATAACATATAATTCACACACGCACTCACATTCGCATTTATATATTAGCCAGGACTAGGATCTTATCAGTGGTTCTTACTATTGGGTACCACACACACATACACGATACATATACGGTAACTGCACAAATACAAACGTGCCTTTACTCTTAATTACAGAATAACTTAAACCAAAGAAAGACATGTTAACCAAGAAAGTGTAAAACATCCGTTTTTTGTTTGTGGTATCAGCAGCCAAAAGTACTGTATACCGTGTAAATTTTTTATCTGTAACACTTGTACTACATGTAGCCTCATGATCTCGTGATTGATAATTTTACTTTTTTCTTAAATTATTTTATTATTTAACCTCGTTGGTATGTTCCAATCAGCTTGCGCTTACTCTCTCTTCACTCTTTCTTCATAACAGTAGACTGATTTTCAAGTGGTATGTTTGGAAAGAGAAGTAAAAAAGAGCTAAAGGGTAACCACGGCTTAGTATGTAACTCCGGGGCACTGAATACATTTTATATTATATTATGAGGATTTAATATTTAAAAACTGTTCCAATTTTGATCTTTTGACTTTGGTACATTCCCCCTTTCCCACAAAACCTTTTCGTTACTCAAACATGCAGAGTTGCTAAATATCGTTTTCTAAAATATTATGTGAATGTAAATATTCAGCAATACGATTAAACGTGTTTAAAAAGATACTACACAATAGTATCCAACCCATCATGTTGAAGAATAATACATTACGAAGACACCAGCTTGGCATGCAAGTAGCATAATTCTATCGGAAAGTCCGTAGCGTATTTTATTTAAAAGGATCAAGAAAACGCCAGAGGAAAAAGAGTACATGAGTGTTTTTACACGTCCAACAGGCCTTTGACCATGTCGTGCATATTTGTAAGCTGTAAAATCTCAAATACATAGTTACTTCCAGCTCTTAAATTTTTAACTATCAGATTTTCTATTTCAAATCAAAGGGCAGGAAACAATCAACAGCAATCCTTTTTGCTATTAAGGCTGGCTTACCACAGGGATCTATGCTAGAGCCTTCAAATAAGGTAAGTATCTCTGCAAGTGAGATTATGATATTAAGATGAATGTGTTTATATGCAACTGATATCATATCTAACTGATAACCTAAACATTATCGGTGAATGGTACCAAAATCTGGCACTAACTTGATTAGGATGTATGTCAGTGTTGAGTCGACACGTTAAACATTTAAATGGGGTCGACTAAAGAACCTCCTTCGTTTTTTCGTCGGTTAATAAAACAGAATATATTAGGTAGAAAGAAAAATATACAGAATGAGGACTAGAATATACTGCTTTAGGTTTTCTACATAAAATGAAAGAAAAAAGTCATTAAGACTGCGTTTTGCAATGTATCTAAATAAAAATGAATCCCTTTTTCCCTTGGTCATGGTATCACGCGTGAACGGCTGATTGATTTCGCTAATTCTTTTTTTTGTGTTTGTTATTGGCAGGAGATTGTTCAAGAAAAAATTTAAAAATTAAGAAAACTTAACGAGGGACTTACGCATGTGAAACGGCGGGGCGCAGCTAGTTAAAAATAAATGAATTAATAAAAAAATAAATATGGTTTAAAAAAACAAAAAAAACGTGCTTTAATAGCAAACCGAACTAAAGAGTAATAAATATTTTTGGAATATGAAGACTATTCTTTAGCGATATAAATTCCACTTTTTTAATATAATCAACAAAAACACTTTTAAAAAACTTAGCCGGACTTCTAAACACACTAACAAAGGGCACTGAAAAGTGAAAAATAATTGATTATAAACGTTGAATGATTTCGTTGCATAGGTACCTAGATAGACTAGATAGAGATAGATGGATAGATGGTCGAGGTAATATAAAGTGGGAAATGGTATTTGTTACATGAACATAATTATATGCTATGACTAACAATAAACATAGCATATTAACAAAAAATCTTATTTAATTTCCTACCTACCTTCTTCTTTTCTTGCATTTAATAATTTAAAATAAGCAATCAGAAGTTATGAAATAGCTATGCATCAAAATAATTTGTGATAAATTCTTATGATGATGTAGATTATGATCTTTACAACTTTCAATTGTGTCTTCATTGTTACACGAAACTGAGTTTACACCTACCGTTACAAACTTTAAACAGACAACGGTGTAATCCCCTGAAGCCCATAAAACCCCTTTTTTTTATATCGTGTGGAAGCCCCCACGGGTCATCGGAGCTAACGGTAAAGTGGTATGTCGGAATCGAAGCTAAAAGATATTCCTTTTCTTCCTTCCTTCCTCCACATCTTTGGTTATATTCTTCTGCAACAATAAACTTTGCCTACATAGACACCTCTTTAATAACATTTAATTTTTTTTTATTATAACCATTATTAGCTCACGGACAGCCCGGCCTCAAATGACACAAATATTTATTGTAACAAGTAATGCTCTCTCTGCCCTTTCTGGAAACTCCTTTGAGATTACCAGTTTCTCCTAGTAGGAACTAGGCACTCCCGGCATCATATCAATGTAATTGTGTTTACGGGAATTAACACGATCACGAAAAGGTATCTATTACATACCTCTGAATTGCCTGACGTTTCGACCAGGATGCACTGGCCGTGGCTGACTGAAAAAAAATACAATTATACATATCAATGCTAATTAGTTCTGTCAGTGGGAGTCCAAAGAATCAAACAGAATGAGAAGTCAAAAGTACTATTATGACGTTACAAGAATATCACGATAATAGAGTGCTTAACAATATAATTTGCCACCGGCCCCTGTCCAGCCAGTAGCGCATATCAATGACATCGTGATATCAATCGCACCGAGCGACCAGACGTGGTGTGGGCGTGGTACATTTCAGACGTGGTGTGGTACGTCAAGATGACAGACGTGGTGAACTTAGACGCGATACTCGTCGAGCTGGGACAGTTCGGCAGGTACCAGATAAGGAACTACTGCCTTATATTGGTGACAATTATATTCTCTGCTGTGTACAATAGTCAGTATATATTTGCTGCTGGCGCTGTTGACTATAGGTGAGTTTTGTTTTTGTTTACAAAACATAAATAATAGTTTTTAAAACTGTTTAACTAGTGAATTATGGCAATCTGTGAAGTTACAATGAAATGATTGTTATGTAAATTATATCGTATTGTTTGGCGTTTTAATTTTAGTTATGTCTAATTACATTATTAAGCATTAGATTTGTCATGATCGCCTAATCAAACGACAGATGGGAATGACCTTGATTGACTTAAATTAGAAACTTAAAAAAATTAAAACTATTACAAATTTGACTTAAAAGAAATATTCAAACTCATCAAGCTAATTTTTAGGGTCGGTCGTCGTTTGGGTCCGGTTTACATTCATTGGGCCCGCGGGCCCAAATGACGATTCCGAAAAACGAAGTCGTCGTGTGATCGACATTGACTTTAATAAGTTATTAGTAAAAAGCAATGTAAGGTACATTAACTTGCAAAATCTTTAATTTTATTAAAACCATTGGAACATTAGTAACGAAAGTATTATTCCGAAATGTGTAATGTTAGGTTGCCTTGTGCGAATTATTTTACAAATTACTAAATAATTTACAAATTATTTAAAGACAATTGTTATTATTATTATAAAGCCTCTTTAGGCCACAGTTTGCCCTTTGATGTATATTTTCTTCTATGGTGAAATAATGAACAATGTTTTACATACATGTTTTATGTAATAACATATAATACGGTTTACTAAATACAATTTAGTACTTACCTCTAAACTGATTCCAAAAGTTTACACTTTTCTTTCTCCTCCTAGATTTAATCTACATCCAGACACATGTACGACCCTTTCGAAGTTTGGTACACATGTACGACCTCTTTTCGACTTCATAAACAATTGGAAAAAAAATAGAACTGTTACGTTTTATTAAACTACTAGCAACCCGCCCCGGCTTTGCACGAGTAGCAGAGACATCTTCAACAATCATCATCACATTTCAACCAATTTACACAAAACCTTAACAAATTATATGTCTAAACCTTCCTCATAAATCGCTCTATCTAATGGTGAAAACCGCATGAAAATCCGTTCAGAAGTGTTTGAGTTTATCACGAACAGACAGACAGACAGACGCGGTGGGGGACTTTGTTTTATAATAATAATAATATGTAGTCATTATAGTACAGTCATTTGGTGCTCAAAAAGGGACTTAGGGAGGGTTTACCTGGGAAGTTTGCCGGGAGTTTTGAAAATCGGTGATTTTATGAATTTCATTGTGCTCATTCCGAATTACTATTTTGCCACCTCGTATCTTTGCCGCTCGCGTCGCCACATTGGAAAAAAAACAGTTTTTTGATGATAACTTCTTTCTGACTCATTTTACGATGAAAATACTGCAATTTATGTAAGAAAGAGAAAGAAGAAGAAAGAAAATACGTTTACTCTGGTACAACTAAACGAGACGCTAACAGAGTGAATCAGTTATCAAATTCTAAACATATAGCTGAGTTTTAGGAGATGTACTTAGCTTAAGTTTACAAGACGAGAAGTAGTCATCTCGCGGTCGCACCAAAATGGGAGCCCAGTTCAGCTTTGTGCCGGGCACTGGTGGGTGCCTGACGCTGGTTTTCAACTGGGCCCGTTTTTTTTGTAAAATCAAAAGTTTCAGCTTACAAGAGCCCCAAACCAGGATACATCTACACCAACACGTGTTTCTCTTATATATTAACGAAAAATATTCCCGGTCTACTACTGCTTGTAAAGTCCATCGCAAGTATAAAGGGACCGACGCTAAGGCGCTTTGCCTTGGCGTTGGTTCCCCTCCCCCTCCCCTTCCATTGTACTGAACTTCTGCAAACAGAGCTCAAATATTCTGCCTTAATCACCAGTATAAGTTTATCGTTCTACTGTGTCGTGCGCATTTTTAGAGCCATGGCTTTGAAGGACGTGAACTGTTTTATTTGTGAAAATCCATTGCAAGGAAATGAGGTGATTGAATGAAGGAAAAAGGATTGGAGACTTTTCGTAAGTCAAGTATTTAAAGGAAGGACAACACGATGTGTGTCAAAAACGACACAACAATGAGAAATGAATCGCTGCTTCTTTGCGTAGGGGAAGCGATTTCACGACTTTCATGCGCAACTACGATCTACTTCTCAACCCCAAAATTCTCATTCAGAAATCATTGTTTTTTTTTTGTGGTGCTGAAATAACACCAGAGTTTATAGCGAAACAAAAACAGGCGCGCTTGTGCAATAAACTAAAACCATATGACTTGGAGGTCATATGGTTGTTTGGGGGTGACTGACTGACTGATCATCAAAAAGTGTTTTAAGGAAATTTGTAAAAAAAAAAATAGGCAGTCATGGGACTGCCGACAGAAGTGAAAACTTAAATGAAACGACGAACTTAAAACGTCACATTAACAGGTTGGTATATGTATTATTAGCGTGACGGTCACGAGTTCAGCAATCAGCAAAAGTGCACAAACGTGGCTAAAAAAATTTACACTTTAAAAAAGTGAGTGGAAGTGAGTGTCAACTGTCAAGTGTACAACACCTTTGAATACAATGGTTTATAACTAGTTTTAAATTAAAAATTATTTAGTCGCAACTTGAGCCACGCAATCATTACTGTCGCGGAACAGACATTTTGGGGAGGTGACGTTTTTACAAGGAAGTGATAAATATTTATTAGTGCTTATTAATTAGTGTTTACCTGCTTGGGTCTAGAGCCCTGCATGACAATCCAGAATGCAATCGATGTCCCTTCATTGACTATATCTGCAATCTAGTTATGAATTATCTACTACTAGCTAAAGAAGAGTTTATCTTAACTCTCTCTCTCTCTCACTTACACTACTGTAAAGAATTACCAACAATGGCGATAAATTTAAGCATTTAGTATTTAGATTAGGTAATTATTATGTATTTGAAACATTCAACCAATACCATACTGGTGGTTCGTTTATTGTTGTCTACTTACCTGGTTAGACCAAACTAATAACCATTGCCGAACCATGCTCTTTTGGAATATCAAGTCGAGTAGTTCCGACAACGTTACACTAGTCACCACGAAAACTTCAGCATTTAAGTGTTTTCCTTTTGAGGAGGTTTTTGACAATGATTTTTTCTAACTCGCTAAAAATACTTGATAGACTACATTAAATACAAAACATTAATATTGTTGAACAGTTGAATAAATATACACATGTGCACACTTCCAGAACAATGTCTGCCGGGTTCTACTAATGTAATATACACACATCAAAAAATTCTAAGCAACTCGCATCATTTACAGAAACACATACATTTTTTTTAACTACATTTGGATAGAATCTTTTTTGTTCTCGGAAACATAAACTGGCTGATTTAAAAAATGGAAACTTTTCGATTGTATTTTGTTTTCATTAAAATAAAAACTAGGTAACAATTTTTTCCCAATTTCATTTGTTTTCGTTACTTGATAAATTTGGTATTTATCTCACTTTGAGCGACGCCATTTGACTGCTGATGAAATGCAGAGAGCTTTAGGAATGCTATAAGCGGGAAGAAATCAGTCCCAGGTATCTCGGCATTTTGATGTCAATAGGAGCGTGATTTGACGTCTTTAGCAGCGTTATGTTAATATAGGGGATTCTGCTAAGCAGCACCCAAGACGTGGAAGGAGTATAACTGCTCGACAGGACCAATACATACAACTGACTGCAAGACATTAGCCGATGTTAACCGCCCGGGCGATAGGTTTAAAGCCACAGTTCTGAAGCGGTGTTGTTGTTAGCCACCAAACCGTGAGAAATAGGCTGCATGAATACGGCCTACGAAGACGACGCCAGATTAGGTGCCTACCTATAAGCCATGGAAATCGCGCCCGTCGAAACCAATGGTGTAGGGAACATTTGACATGGACCCGGGAGCAATGGGATAAAATTTAGGTCTGATACGAGAAAGGTAAGAGTGTATCGTCGTCCTGAAAATGCTGAACGGCTAAGATGCGTCCATGAAGTGCATCTTTACAGTGGCTCCAAAGTGATGGTATGGGCGGGTATTATGAAGAACAGACGAACTGAGCTCGTTTTTGTAGATGACGACATGAACGCTGAAACTAACGTTGAAGGTGACTTCGGGTGATGCATGAGAATGCGCGTTCGCATACAGCTCGGAGGACCAGAGAGTACAAGGCAATGGAAAACATCCAGGTATTGCCGTGCATCGAGCACGCATGTCCCGAAGGGTTAGGCAGAGACGTATTAAACACCTACATAGTGTCAACTACAATTCGGTTCCACTCACGTTATAGGGACCCAGCCTATTGCCGTCAACCGGGCACTTTGGGATTAAAGATAAGGAAATTGGGAGTATATTGAAAGGGAAAGGTAGCTATATATATAGTGGCTTATACTTATCAACTCATACATATAAGCAATATCTCTTTCTTTCTATTGGTTAAATAATATAATTAGTGGGTATAAGTATCAGTAAAAATTGGACGATCAAGAATGCCCACTTTAAACCCAGTCAGTGGACTGGGTTTAAAAGACCGCAGTAGGGTGAAGTCAGTAGGATACTGATTCTACCGACTTCACCCTACTGCGGTCTCTATCACCGATGTGCTATCATCATCTGCTCCCGGGGGCAGTATAGCACACTGTGTGGTTATAACTGGTTCGATTCCGACATACCGACACACTACAAAAACAGTGTTTAGCTATTTACTTCTCCACATATCAATTATCTATTTAATGTTGTACGTCTTGAGCCTTACGATTCTCGATAGTGTTGTGAGATAACGGGCAGTATAGCTGATTAGATTTATCTGATATATTTATATTATGATGACGGATTTAAAGGGTTTTTATCGGTTATTATTTGTAATCTATACTTATAATAAAAATGTAACAGGTCTAATTCTGTACATTGAAGATATTTAGAACATTTTTGAAGTGAAAACTACTTTAGCGGCGTTGGGCACTTTTTGAGATCTGTAAAAAATTTTTAAACTCGCGTCAGGACATGACCTTGATCGAAAATGTGTGGAAAATGTGTCCGAGTGTGATATATCTAAAAAAAATTTTTATGACGAGACCGCAAATTCTTAAGACGGAGGCGAGTTTCTTATATTTACATGTACATGTATATGAGAGGGAGAGATAGGGAGAGAGAGGGAGAGAGAGGGAGAGAAAGGGAGAGAAAGAGAGAGAGACCTAACACACACTTTTTTTGAAGTGTAAATTTCTTTGGCCATGTTTGTGCACTTTTGCTGATTGCTGAACTCGTGACCGTCACCCTAATAATATATATATATATATACATCCACTAGAGGGCGCTAATTTAAACATTGAGTTCTGTCACCTCTTTATTAATTAAAATAAACTTAAATTTTGTCACATTAACAGGTTGGTGACAACCAACCTGTTAATGTGACAAAATTTAAGTTCAAATGAAACTAGGTACGATTTGAGTTCATACTACAAGGAAGGACATATTAAGATGAAAGATATTTTTATAAGAATAAAGATATTTTTTATCCCGCAATTTAGGACGGTTTCCTTGAGGGAAATCAAAATGTGTACTTCGTTGTAATTCATTGACGCGTAGTCCGATCGCAATCATTCTTTTTTGTATGGAAGGAGGCACTTTGTAGATTGTCACGTAATCTTTTTTCTTCCATATCTAATTCTACATGTATAATAAATCTATGGACATGGAGTTTGTGTTTTGGTGGCTTCACGTGAAAAGTACAAAATAATCCCGGCAACGTATTATGCACAAGTATTGTGGGGCCTTATTTTTTTTTTTAGTATTTGATTGATCACAATTGGTTCTCTCTATCCATGGAAAAAAGAATGCAAAGTTTTCAAGAAAAATATAAACACCGTGCAGCGACATCTATTGGTCCAAAGTAATACTAACTGTACAATACTTATAATATAATATATTTATTTTTTTGATATTAATTATTAACATAGAACACGCATCTATACTTATGATAAAACTGTTATAGGTCCAATTCTGTACATTGAAGATATATTGATGATGAGATGTAGTATAGAGGCGACCACTTAAACTATTAAACTATAATATATCTGTGTATAATATAAATATAATAGATACAGTTTATCTTTAAGGCAATATTTGTAGTGCAATATCTACACTAATATTATAAACCACTGGACCAATTTTAAAAATTCTTTCACCTATAGAAAGGTATATTATCAGCGAGTAACGTAGGCTATAACTACACATAAATTTTATAAAATTTTATGTAATTGAGTAGGTACTTCAAAATGGAAAATTTATAACAGCGCTTTTGTTTTCAATTTAAGCTAACGAAGTGTCTCCACTAATTAAATTTGTTTATTGTTTATTCTTACTCACTAATTAAATTTAGCCTTATCTAGACGAATGGAATCCCTCATGGTAAAAATCAAATATTTAGTCTTGTCTACGTTTATAGACAAGGAATTTAGCGTTAGCCAATTCATAACATTATTAAAGCCAGTTTGAGCTTAATTAACTTACTGTAAACCAGAAATGAAAGAAAATGGCTACTCAGCAAGTAATCTTCTTGAGTATCTAAATTTATTCAACCAAAAAATATTTAAAATTAGTTTAAATAAGATTACCTTTTTTATCTAATTAATATCTAACTTCTAGCTTACCCAACAGATATACTACTTTTAAAACAAAAATATTTATTGTGTGACAAAAATACTGACTTGCACACTGAATTATCGAAAACTACAATAGAATTTCTAAATTTGATTTCTAACTTGCTTTACAATAATGTGTATGCACGACCAAATTTTATTCCACAGAGCATGCATAAGCTGGGTTTAGGTTAAGTTAGACCTGCGACCATAACGCACGAGCCGAGCGAGGGAAGTAAGCATGCCGGCGAGTGCTAGAATCGCATTCTATAGTAAAATCACAAATTTTTTGTAACAAACATTAGATATTTTGAACACTCGATGTATTAGATAATAAGTTTCCATAAAATAGATATCATATTTTATTGTGACCCAAATAAATATTAGATTTACTTTTAGATAACATATAATAAATCAGTTTTGTTTATCTATTAAACAGTATACTGAATTTTATTCAATTTTTTCTACTTACTACGTACTTATATAATTTTTAACATTCTCCACATTATCAAATTGACTTTAATACACGATATATAGCTAACCAAATTAGGTACAATTTTTAAAATAAATAATATTCGAAAATTATACCACCTTTGTAATAAAAGAAACGTGCGTTATTATTACACTGAACCTCTACTCTACGTCTAGAGAATACGAGCGAGTGAGACGTGTGTTATTAGTATGTCCGTACTCAATAAAACGACCGTTTAGCTCCGTAACTGGTTTATTACTGGCGTCATACACTACTCCCAGATACATAGAAGTATATACATACAGTACATCAGTCCAACATTAATTTGTAAATCTGTAACAATGACAAATATACATTATGGTAGTAACCTTAGATATTTATTTAAAATATTTAGTGTAATCCGTCGGTTTTCTTGGCCGCCTAGAGCGCCCAATCGGACTGGCATTTGCTGAACTTTCTTTACTATTTATACTAAAATCAGCTCTATTTTGCTCAGCCAATTGAATCTCCTTTGCGGTCTCCTCGCAAACCTTCGCCTTTTACTTATTATCTTCTAACCTCTGTTCTATTACGCTAATGCTATCAGACCTATTAGCACCCATAACCCCTTCACTTTCGGTCGTGACCTGCACCTCCACCACAGTGGTGGTTGGTGAAATTGATGAGGGAGTTGCAGGCGGTGGGTTCGCGAGAACGGAGGCCTGCACGGTGGGCGACGCTGCTGAAGGCGGCCGTTGCGTAGTTGTGAACTAACAGTACCGGCCGCTTTCACAAACTTACTCATTATACTTGCACCCGTAAACTTTCTCATTTGATCGACATGTCTGTAACATTTTGTATCATAATCATAATCCTTAAAACAAATTTGAAACATTCTATTTCCTAGTGCCTTTTTTACAATTCCTATTCTCCAAACACTTTGAGGAGCAATAAACCACTTAGCCCATACCATTTCATCTTCTCTAAAACATCTGTTTGCTTTTAATGGCATTGCTGGTTCTATGTACTTATTAACAGATTTGCTATGTGGTAAAATAAGGTCTAGCCTACACCTCAAGGTCGTAAGACCTAGCATCAGCATAGCCGGTGTGGACCCTGTATCACAATGGACAGTATTTCTAAAATTAAACAGAAAACCCTGCAATCTTTGTAATATTTTACTTTGACAAAAATTACCTTCTGAAAATATGCATTTTATCATTTTCTTACACGTTTTCACTGAACTTTTTGCCAAGCCATTACTTTGAGTATGGTAAATAGGCGATGTCAGGTGATCAACACCATTGACACGACAAAAGATATGAAATTCGGCAGAATTAATCTTAACATCATTATCTGATACGATTACATTAGGTATACCAAATCTAGAAAATAATTCTTTTAATTTTACAATAATGCACGTGTAGTAGTGCCTCGATCCATATGAACACATTCCAATCATTTTGAAAATGCATCGACGACAATTAGATAAACTGCCTTTTTTTTTGTGCCTGTGGAAACCCCCTCGTGCCGTCACCCCGCCGGGGTTTTCAGCGGGGCGGTGTGTCGGAATCGAACCGACTAAAACCACACGGTGTGCCGTACGGCGCCTTAAGTAGGAGGGATCCGGGAACAGCTTTTATTAAGACATCCGGAACCCTCCTAGCGCTTGCCCGCAAAAGCGCGGGCACCACCTTCGGGTAAAATAACCTCTCAATTAGGCGACGTCCAGGCTCACGCGGACGCCGCCTCCTCGCGAAGGCCGCTATCGCGGATGGAGGGGAAAACCCCTCCCTTCCACCCGCGGCCACACTCAGGGCGGCATGAGGCGCTGGTAAGCCGGCGGCGAGTTAGGTCCGAGTGGAGATCGTCCTCTCGGACCCTTTCCGCCGCCTCCTTCTGCGAGATGACGTCCTCACAGAAGGTCGCGACCGCGGTAAAATTCCTGTCGCTACCGGCCAATGAGCGTATGATGGCCGGTAACGAGAGATCCCCTCCGATGACCGCAGTGAAGGCCCAACGCTGTGACACCCAGGCGGAGCAAACCGCCAGCGTGTGCTGAGCCGAGTCCTCACTGCAGTCACAGTGGTGACAGGCGGGACTCAGTTCCCTCCTAACGACCGAGTGCAGGTACTTCCCGAAGCAGCCGTGCCCGGAAAGGACCTGCGTCAGTTGGAAGGAAAGGGTCCCGTGCTGCCGCCCTGCACACTCAACGATGATCGGCTGGAGCGCCTCCACCTCGGCAAAGCCAGTGGCTCGGCGAGCGGCCTCACGCCATTCGCGTACCTCTGCCGCTTCCCGCCCGAAACTCAGCCGTTCGCCGATATACTTCGGCGAGCACTTCCGCCTCCAAATCCCACGGGGGAGTCCCAGCCAACGCGCACGCTGCCTCCGTCGACACGGTCCGGTATCCGCGTATGGGTCTAACCGCCATAACCCTCTCCTAGAGGCGCGCCCTGTTTTGAGCGGTCACACCGGTGCATCGTACAGTGCCATTGACCAGGCAACCCCCGTGTACAGTCGTCTCGTAGCGACACTGGGTCCGCCCAAATTGGGCAAGAGTCGCCCAAGAGCGAACGCAGCGCCGACTAAACTTGGAGCAAGCTGCAGGAAGTGCTCGTCGAAGCGCCACCTACCGTTGAGGATCAGGCCCAGACATTTTATGTGGACCTGAACCGGTACGAGGACCGAGTTGACCTCGATAGAAGCGGTAGGGGGTGGACCACGACGGGGCCCATGAAATAAAAGAGCCTGCGTCTTATCCAGGGCCACCCGCAAACCCAGCGCCTCGATGCGCCCGTCCACCAGAGAGACTCCCCTGTTGGCCAGGCGCGCCGCCTCCTGAAAGTTCATCCCCCGGGGTGTGACTAACGTGTCATCGGCGTAACAGATTACGCCAAGCCCGGGGGGAAAGTCGCCTCGGAGGACCCAGTCGTACCCCATGTTCCACAGGAGTGGTCCAAGGACAGACCCCTGTGGAACACCGCACGACATGGGCCGACGACTCAAAACTCCATCTCGGAGCGGTATTAGAATACCTAAGCTAACCAATCTGTCAAGCTCTGCACTAACCTTGTCTCTCAGTGCAAAAGGCACAGTGCGTGACTTGAAGAATTTCGGCGATGCATTTTCTTTAAGTTTTAATTCTACTTCAAATTTATTAAAACATACCAATTCGTCTTTCCAGACGTCTGGAAACTGTTTCAATAATCGTTGCACCTCTTCACTGCTCTTATTGGTATCAATAATGTGATTAGTTGTCGTACAAAAATACATTTTAAATTTTGTCATGAAATCACTCCCTAGTAGCGGTGGTCCACCACCCTCTAAAACATATATTTTAATACTTTCTTTTAATTTTGAATATGTTATCTGTACTACAAAATATTAATATTTTTTTTTAATATTTTATTTGTGAGTAACTCGCGTCCTCGTCGGAACATGCATCTGAGCGTGACGTTCACGCGAGTTCAGTGCTTTTTTCCCAACCCAATAGTGCACAACGTGCCTAAAGAAGTTTTCACTTCAAAAAGTTATTTTATCATCAAGATAATCTTATTTAAATAAACTATGTCATTTACAGCAACTTATTTGGACGCGTAGTTGAAGAGATAATGAAAAATAAATACAGCGTGTAAGTATCACCGTCGCGAATAACTTACAAAAACGTCTTTCTTTGGATACTTATCACAATGCAAAAGTCAGTTTATCATAAAAATGCGAGATTAAGGATTTACAGTCAATAGTTTGATTTTGAACTACGCAGTGTAACGCAACACGCGTACTGTGCAGTACGGTGAATGGCGCAGCTGATTGCATAAAGGTTTACATTGCAGTTTTTGGCCGAATGGGGTATTTACTGATTTCTTTCAGTAAAATATTCTGTTTACTCATTATGATATCACTTCTACGCAAAAATATTAAAAAAATTAGAATTATGAATTTTCCGGCAGAAATTTCCAATGATTTTCCATTCATAATGATGGTCTAAATACGCTATTTCAAGAATCGGTACGGTGTCACTTACACCCTGTATAGTCATTGATACGTATAAAATCAGAGATGCGCTTAATCGCGTGTTCTGCTACCGGGTCCCTGCGCCGTAATCGTGGAGATTCGCGTAATCCCGTACTACCCGGGGGTCTTGACGTCTATGTATAAGGGTGTCGCGCGGCTCACTCGTGCGGTCTGCTCCTTTCACAAAATAGTGATCGTAAGAAAAATTGAACAAACGATTGAAAAAGTTATCTTGAGAGCTAAACCTATCTGAAAAAAAAACTGTCAATCGTAGGACTGCGCGTCAGAAGTGAAAACGCATTTTTTAAAGATTAATTAATAAGGAGCTGACAAAACTCAATGTTTAGATTAGCGCCCTCTAGTGGATCTATACCATATAATACATAAATATATAATATATCAAACTACAGTAGTATCTCGCAGAATCCACAGATGGCGTAAAAATATTTTTTTAAATATATGAAACTCGGCTCCGTCTTACGAATTTTTGATCAGGTCACGTGTCCTGACGCTAATTTAACATTTTTTACCCATCCCAAAAGGTGCACAACGCCGCCAAAGAAGTTTTTACTTCAAAAGTTCTTTTTAGAGCTACATTTATGTTAAAGAGTTCTTATCAGAACGACAACTTGCACATTTATTCAATTTAATAAGGTCTTTGGAGAGCTATAATTTTTTTATTTTTTTATTTAGTCTCGCACGTGTCCCACTGCTGGGCAAAGGCCTCCCCCCTACGCTTCCACTTCTCTCGGTCTTCGGCCACCCTAGGCCACATGTTTAAATAAGTGTCGAGATCGTCCCTGCATCTCCTCCTCGGCCTCCCTCGCCGTCGCCGACCTCCAGGTATTCACTCCGTGGCTATTTTCGCCCATCGGAATGGCTCCATTTGACAGACGTGTCCCGCCCAGCACCACTTTAGCCTGGCGGTCACTACTCCAACATCAGCGATGCCAGTTTTGGAACGCAGCTCAGTGTTTCTGACTTGGTTCGTCAATTTGACACCCAGTATGCTGCGTTCCATGGCCCGTTGGCAGATCTTAAGCCTGAACTTTTGATGCTCGGTTAAAGACCAGGTTTGAGTGTCGTAGGTTAGGACGGGCAGGATGCACATGTCGACGAGCTTGCGCTTCAGAGTGAGTGGTAGCTCACCCTTTAACATCTCCCTCATGGACCAGATCGATCTCCTTGCCCTGCCTGTTTTCGAAGCTTACTATCTATCTGGCCCAAGTAGGTGTACTCGTCGACATACTGAATCTGCTGCCCATCTACCTCAACCCTACGTTTCGCGCTGTTGGTCATTACCTGAGTCTTTGACCGATTCATCTTCAGTCCGACATCATCGAGCCATAAATACTTTAAAAAATTATTTTAAAAAGAAGAAGAAAAGTAAAAGTAGTAATTCTGAGAAGAACTTTTTAACATAAATGTTTAGAATTATGTTAAAAAGTTCTTCTCAGAATTACTACTTTTACTTTTCTTATTACCTCATTACAATATCAAAAGATCAAAGATCACAAAGATCAAAATTGAATAGATTCTAATGTAACTACATTAGAACCTATTCAATTCTGATCTTTTAGTATATCTATAACCTGTATACCTGCCGACATTTACGAAACGCTTTACCATTTGATTTTACCTAATTTAATCGTTTACAATAGATAGCTACTAATATACCTAGAAGAAGGTTACAACTTTCTAAACAGAAGTTCCAGTGAAGGGCAGCCAAAATGCGTCATATTCGTCGACGGAGTCTTCCTCTGAAAGATAGGATCGTCTTACAAGTCAGAAAGAGTATGCGTCGCAGTTACGCTACAGAGAGCCTAGCGTCGAACGTTCGCACTGAATAAGCGAACAAATTGTTAATTCACAGGTTCGCGTCGCGAATCGAGCACTGAGCGCTCGCAACGTCTCTGTTAGTATGGTAAACTAATTATATGAAAAGAGGATTTACTATAGTTATATAGGACTCTTTAGTTTCCATAGTGTTGCGGTTTGCTTATACTCTCGATCAAAGAGTATACAAACACTACCATAAACTAAAATATATTATACTGAAAAACACTACGTCTCTCGATGATGTACGGAAGTCTGTCGGTTGTACGTTTTGGAATTATATTTTATATTATCAAATTAATCTTTTAATTTCTCGCCATGATCCATTTGTCTCTCTGCACGAAATATTAGGACCTCGCAAACACACGTGAGGAATCGAGCATTGAGCGGTCACAACGTTCCACTACATAACATTTTAGGACGTTGCGAATCGAACACCGGCCGCCCGTTCATAGCGGCTCAGGGTACTAAGAGAACGAAAACGACAAGTGACGACATCTAGAGCGCGCAGTAGAATTTTAGCTCACAGTAATAGATCGGCTTTCAGTTACGATCCAAACTATTGTAAATTTGGAGGAATTAGTAAGATTTGCCCTATGTGCCATACAAAACATGGATAGATGAAGCGAGCGGTGTATGCTGTGCATCCAGCAAAGTGATTGTTCCCAATATATAGGAACTACCACAACCGACAAAATTTTTTGACAGACATTCGTCGATTGTCCGCACAGTTTTTGAAAACGTGCAATAGTCTCTTTCATATGACTTCGTTTAGGAATAAAATAAGTTAAGAAATGAAGGAAGGAAACTTCATGCCCACTTTTAAGGTCGGAAGGGCAGGTTTACCGCTTCATAGGCAGTCTTTTCCCGCAATCAAACTTATAGTCACAAACTGATTTTCACGCGGGCAAAGCCGCGGGCACAGGTAGTCAAAAATAAAAATATTCATATTGAGCATTAAAGGGTCACCGACGCTTACTACCATCCGCAGTTTTAGTCATTCTATATATTATGTGTTCTATAAATTAAAGGATCCATTACAAACAGGTTTTAAATATCTCTCTAAAGAACACGACGCGAGGTGGTTCCTCGCGTCGTGTTCTTTTTTAGGAATAAAGTGTTCGGATTTTAATAATGTTATTTATTTTAGCTTCAGCAATATTTGCATACAGCGAAACAAGATAATATTTGCATTAAATTATTACAATAGCATAACAAACACTCATAGGTGTTTACTTAGAAGTGTTTAATCATAGCATAATCCTTAGTCAGATAAAAAGTGAAGCAGTGAGACATCAACATTTCTTTGATACCTATAACGGAAGTGGGAATACGTAGATGGCTCGTTTGATAGTGACCTCCAGCGAGCCCACAGCGCTTGAAGTCTCTTCTTTCGTGGCTATACTCAACATAATTAGAAGCATTGAAGAAGTAAGGTCAATATTATACTTCACCTTCGAAACAAGACACAACACCTAACACACATTAACTTGAACACCTTGGTCCTAGAGAACTCCGCCAATTTAATTAGATAATTAATTGTATACTTGAATAATATATAAGGTAAAAAAGAACTGAAAAAGTTAATATTTAATAAAAGGTATTGTTATTGTGTTCGTGTAGAAATCAGAGTCATCACAATTTATTATGGTTTGAAAACTTATATCAGGATTACTAAGTCTTTGATGTATCATAGGTGAACTGTAGGTACTATGCTTATTTTTATTTTCTTTGGTATCAGTAGATACTGCCTTCAGGTAAGAAGCTCACAAAGATAGTGGATTTGCAGATACCTGACAGAACCACTCCGTAAATAGCAGTTAGAAAATCTCCTAAATAGTCAAAACGTTGAACTAAATATATCGCACACTAACTAGGTAGGTATATTGCCGTAAATAAAACCTGTTTGATGTCTATAATTTATTATGCGAACAAGTCTTTTTTCCTATTAATGGTAAACAACATTTTTTGTTTAAGGCATTTTTGTTGGTGAGTTTTTGACTAGCTGAGCACGCTACTTCATTCGCGGAGACCACTGAACAACATTGCATTTTATACGTCGTAAAATCAGAAAACCATTGATTTCTTATTCCACATGAAAAATCAATATCAGACTAGTCCATCATTATGTCCTTGCTCATTCAATGTTACGAAAATATAACTTCGAAAAACTAATCTTCTTAATTTTTATCTCATATTGGCAAATTTTAGAATCTGAAGCACAAAGCAGTGCGGTTACAAGATAAAATTAAGACTTATTTAGCACGTTATAAAGCTCTTATTTGTGGTAGTCTGTTTAATAAACAAATTTTCTTTCTTTCTTATAGGATCAAAGTAAGACTAAAAGTCTTGAGTTTTGTGCCCAAATCGGAACTTGTAACACACTTGTAGTGTGTTACAAGTCCCGGACTACAAGTCTAACGCACAATGCTATTGCTCTTGGCAAAAGCGCATTGGTGACTTTTATACGACCACTTTTTGCCAGTTGGGATATTAGCTCACATTGTCTCACATTACATTTTTGTTTAGTATTTGATTTTAGCCTGATAATCTTAAAGAAATTTTCGTCCTTGTCGTTGCCCATTTTAGAATTTGTGACAAATGAATGAATTGGTATGTGGTGGATTTTCTATTTAAGCCAACAAATCCACAAATTAACCCAGTGGTATGTGGTGAAATAACAAGTAGAAACAAATCCACCAGTGAATTAAGAGGGGAATAATTTGTGGAAAAGAATCCTACGGTGAATTTGCTTGGGAGATTAGAGTGGAATAGGCACAAACCTTGTCAGGAGTACATAAAATGACATTAGGTATATACTCGTATAAACATGTACTGCTCACGAGGGATACTACATTTACTAGTGTATTTCACCGTAAAAAATAACACTGCCGGATCTGCAAGGTTTTGAAGCGATAAGTAAGAACATAAATTATGACTTAATCTCTGTAATTAATACTTTCGGTTTTGAATCACTTGATCTTTACTTCACATCACTTGATAATAATTATCTTCACGCTATCACACCACACGTTGTAAATTCAAATGAATTAAGTATCGATGACGGCTATCCGTTTATGTAAGAAGAAATTATCCGCTATTGAACGAGGATTTATTACAGTAATTACCTATCTTATTGTTTAAATGACGTCCGTATAGTAAATGTCTTTTTATAACCACGTATAAACAATTTTCAGGAAATATATTTAAATTTATTTGTTTTAAATTTTAAACGGATTAATCTTAAGAATAATATTATTATTCTTTTATTAAAAATATTTATATGGTAACGAATATATTTATTTTTTGTATTTTATTGTAGTACTACCGATTAGTACTCTTTAATTTAAATCAACTATGGTAATACAATAACTAAATAAACTTTCAAATGTTACTATCATTGCTCACCACCAAAATAAACAAAACAAATAAAAATTTTTTTTTTAAATATACTACTTTAATTAAGAATCAAAAAATATTTCATAAATTTCATGTAACCAATGCCTTAGAATTCCATGACGTCACTTTCCCGTTCCACTAGTACAACACATGACGTACTGACTGTGACGTATTTGATTAATTTCATTTTAAACTGCAACAGTAAATGAATTGGTATAAATATGCCAAGTATTAAAAGGTAATCTAAATAAAGATAGGTTAATGTTTTCAACTTCATAAACAGAAAGTTAAAACAGTAATACCTATTTACCTTGAATAAAAACGTCGTGTAGGTGGAACAAAATTTCGAGCAGCGTGACGTGAACACTTTGTACATTGATATCTTTCAAACTAAGCTTCTGAAATAAAATGGTGATTGTCAATACTAAAGAAAATGTTACGAGAATTCAATTACACTATTTTCAAAAGGATTATTGTACTGTAAATACATCATAAATATAAATGTGCGCCTACTAGTGGGGCGTGCGATGGTGGGGGCGTGCGGAGCGACGCTCGCCGCGCACTTCGACTCGTGCCGCCGAGCTAGTAGGAGCACAGTGTAGCCAACCTGTTGTTTTATTGTGCCAAGCAGAACAGTACAAGTGGCGACCCTACCAGGATTAAAAAAATCAAGGTATGTGCTAATAAACAAATCATAAATCGAATTTTGAGATACAAATAGTGGAGTACGTCCTTCCAATAAATGATTTTAATATGGAAACGTACTGTTACATTCCGAACTAATACTACACTGCAATCGTGCAATAAAATATTGCAAATATAACTGATTGACGGCAATTTACCATTGCAGATCAGCAATAAACATACTATAAATGTGAATTAATTTCCTAAATTCGTTTAGTTATTATTCTCTAGTGCTGATATAATTTATGGTCAATAACCACTCCCCAACCTTGTTGGTTGGTTTTCAGCAAAGAACTCTAGAGGAATAATATAATAATATATGATTTTATCGTAAAATAAAAAGTAAAACACAACGGTCCATTATTAAAACATTTTAAAATACTATATCAGTAATGCGTCATTCGGTTCTCAAAATAAATGTTAAATCAGTTAGGTGTCTATGCTGCAAATATATAAACCGTATTTAATAGATTTTTAATTTATATGTAGTAGTGATGTAACGAATATTCGCATTCGCATGATTTTTAACAATTGCATTCGCAAAAAAGATGCGAATGTTTTGCGAATGTGTTAGACAAACGAAAAAGAAATTATTTGTGGTAATTCATCTGCTAACGTTTATATATTTTTAGTAATATTAGAATAAATAATAATGGAACGGTCTTGAATAGATTTACTAAATGGAAAACACTTTCTCTTTTGTTTTTGTTACTTTAATGAAAATATTAACGAAACTAAAAAACAATTATATATTAATAATATCATAATATCTCTATAGAAAAGGACATATAGGAATAATATCTAATAAGCCTAATTACATATACACTGAAAGCCACAATTAACCGGCCACCTATTACATGTTGAATCCTTCAAAACTCCTTTATAATTTAATTGTTTTTGATAATATTCTAAATTAAGTTAACCCTTTACAAAAAAACATCGAACAGGAGTCAAATATAAAATGGTTTATTTAAAATAAAAATACATATTAAAAATATGGAAAAAATGTGAAATTAGTTTCCTACTCAACAGTTGCAGCTTTCAGCTCTCTGATGATCGTAAGAGCTGGTTTACGGTTTCGAATACGGTTTTTGAGATTGTCCCAAACGTGTTCGATCGGAAAGGTCAGGACTATGAAGATACGCACATGAAATTTTATAAAACTTTTGAGACATTTAGAATGCCAAAATACGAGTTTATAGGAGTTTTCAGCTTATTATCTCTCATTCCCAGGTGAATTTGATTATTTAACCCCACCAAAACAAAAGGCTGCTCGTTAACTGCCAAGAAATAACCATTCACTGTGGCCCCACAGTTCCAAGACATACATGTCAATTTCATCTTAGAGAGTATTTAGGATCCTTAATTTCGATGTCACCTAGAAGGCAAAGCCAAGCTGGCATCCAAAAAGCTCAGTGTGCTTAATAGCGCGAAGAGGTACTTCATCCCGGGGCAAAGACTTCTATTATAAATCACAAGTTCGTCTCCATATGGAGAACAGCTGTCATCTCTGAGCGGGAGCACCTGGATACCACCTCGGATCTTTGGACTCGTTTCAAAGACGTGCTGTGTGAATCGTCGACGATCCTAAACTCACAAGAGACATTGAGCCCGCTAATTATACACATTCTTTCCACCAATTAAAGATAATGAAATATAAATGCAAAAACAAACTGAGATGTGTAAAGCAGTCTAGCGTTACCAAAAACTCTTTCAGTGGTACACTTGTTGCTGGTTGTTGGAGTAACCAAATATTCTCAGGTCATTCTCTCTGTAACCATCCATCACAGAAGTATTCTTAATTTAAAAAAAAATTCTTCATTACATCTTTAATAAAAAAAAATCAATTTGTACCTGGCATCAATAAAAGGTGATGCGAAACGTCAAGCCATTCGTATATTTTGATCGCTCTTTAGTTGAAAAGTCAATATTCGCATTCGCATTCGCATTCGCGAATTCTAGAAATAAATATTCGCATTTGCATTCGCATTCGCAAATGTGAAAAATCGACATTCGTTACATCACTAATATGTAGGTACCCACTTACTACACTTTTATTATGTGCGCAGCGTCAGGCCGTTATCAATTGAAACGTGCTTCTTATTGCTCTTGCGGCCGGTGACGATCCACAGGTGCCTATATGATTTGCATGTAATCTCTCTTGGTATTGAACGCTATATGATATAGTTAAAAAAAAAAAATTATAAACTAACTTTTCCTAAAATATATAAAATCTGTTTCTTAAATTATGACCTTCGCAGATTCAACTATCATCCTGTTTTTCAGAATCGGATCAGTGTGTGTGATGATGTTTCAATTAATTAATAACATTTAGCTATTACAATAATATTTTAACAATTGAGGGTAATGCTGAATTTAAGGGATTAAAGGTAATGCTGGATTTGGCTAACCAAACGGTACCTAACCTAAAATAATAATGTATTTTTGCTTTATTTACTATAATTACGATAATATAACAAGACAAGTGAAAAAACAAAGACTTACATATAATGAATAAAAATCAAAAGGCAGTTCGATAAAATAAGAACCGTACCTACATCTTGATCCAAAACCACCTATGTAATACCTGGTAGTACCTGTATTCTATGCAAATAAACATGTTTCATTACAAATTACGAAAAGTTATTCTCTAAAACTAGAACGGTACCTACAAATTTCTAAGAGGTAGTTCTATGAAAATAGAACGACAAATTTCTAAGAGGTAGTTCTATGAAATTAGAACGGTACCTACAAATTTCTAAGAGGTAGTTCTATAAAACTAGAACGGTACCTACAAATTTCTAAGAGGTAATTATATGAAAATAGAAAGGTACCTACAAATTTCTAAGAGGTAGTTCTATGAAATTAGAACGGTACCTACAAATTTCTAAGAGGTAGTTCTATGAAATTAGAACTATATTGGTGGTTGGTATGTATTGGTATTGGTTAAAGGCTCTGTTCCGCATTTAGACTCAAAAACGGTCCATTATGCGTGCAGATATGCTAGTTGAGCCAGCCTAGCTCCTTCCAGAAGCACAGAAGCCCCCTGGGGCGTTCACAGGCTTCTAGGAGCGACCTCGCATCCGCGACTTAGATATGCCACTAAGAATCACGACTAATAATGGCTGATAATGTAGTGAGATCTTTGCAGTCCAAACGGTGAGGTTGAAAGACAGAACCGATATATCTTTAAAAGGTTACAACCTCCAAAATCTTGCTCCGATACTTCACCATGTACAATAATACCCCCTCTTTCCGTTTGACCATGTAGAAAAGTAGGTACTTCCCTTTCCGTTACAGGAAAATCTGCAGAACTATTTAAAAAAAAAAAACCTCAATTTCGAGACAAATGACGTTGTAGATGAGTTTACGGATACCGATATTATTGGGTTTGTAGGGTAGGTGCTCCTGGAATGTTCAAAGTAAAGTGAATAGTTTTCTTTTGGATAGGCGTGTACTATTTTGGTCTTCATCGTCTCGTTCCAACAGGTATAGTGGAAAGCAAACGCCTATTCCACTTATCAATAAAAATAAAAAGACCGATCCCGAAATTAAGGTTTAAAATACACGGACAGAAAGATACATGCAGCGGATTCTACTATTCAAGTTGGAGAAAAACTTTACGTTAAATAAGGAAGGGGATGAGGTAGGTCTAGAAAATTATAACAGTGGACAGCGACTACGGAGAAACATGGTACATCTAAAACGTGTTGAAGGATAGTGCAAAGTTTGTGACTGATACTGATAATAACAAGGTTGATGAACAGATAATGTAGGTTAATGAGAATCAAATCTTTAAACTTTAATTTGTTAAACTTTATTTCGTGTTGTGAATTATATCTAATCTGTTATGTTGAATGATTGTATCCAAGTAAACATATATTTTATTTCTTTTGATTTTGTAAAAGGTAGATTGTTGTAATATAATATTGTTGTGAGGGTAGCTATAAGTTCTGAGACAATAAACCAGTGTTTGCCCCGCACTCGGTTGTTTCATTATAAACACAACAGTAGTGTATATACATCATAAATATAAATATTTGCATACTAGAGGGGCGTGCGATGGTGGGGGCGTGCGGAGCGAACGCTCGCCGCGCACTTCGACTCGTGCCGCCGAGCTAGTAGGAGCACAATGTAGCCAACCTGTTGTTTTATTGTGCCAAGCAGAACAGTACAATTATTATTACGGGTCTTAAAAAATACCGTAGTGTAGTAGGAATTTCCACCATACGCCATTTCGTAGGACATCACGAAATTTATATTTTATTGATTTTTTCGACCTTTGCTTGCTTATTTTAGAGCGAAAAACAAGAATTTAAGTACTAATATTTAAGTTTCATATTCAAACACGCGCAAAAAAAACGAGGGATCTATGATTTTTTCCTCCAAACTTAGCAAGGAGGTCGTGGGACCCGACAAAATCGCCTAGCATGTTACCTTGTTTTAGCAATATTTAATATATTAAGCTATTTCTACAAGTTGTTAATAAGGATTAGGATAATAGCTAATTTATAAGAACAAAATTTACAACTCGGGAAAAAAAATCTCTGAATAAATAACTATCAAAGTCACAAGACATGTCAAATCTACAAATGGTGCATGTTTCTGAAAAATGCCCAGCTACTTTCGAATAATCATGCATATTAAGTGCACATGATTCTTTGCTACATTTTTTACACAATGCTTTGAGTTAACACGCTGATTAATACCTAGTATACCTACATACTCCACATGACTAAGGCAGATGTTAAAAGTTAACAATTTTATGAACTTGAAAGATTACCTACTTATATCGGCCGTGTGTGAGATGTGTCAAGTTATTGTTATTATTATATGGTTCCAAAGGAAAATAGTCCTTCAGAATTTGAAGTTGATTTCCTCTGTAAGTTATTGTCCTTTCGTAAGTACGAACAAAATAGTAGTAGTAAAGGATGCGCCTCATCTCTAGAAGACAATTTTTTTAATTATATAGGTACCCGTCTGTTCACTACTCCAACTAGGATGTCGGTTCAGCTTAAAGGAGTGTTGTTTGCGCCAACAGAGTTCTACTTTACCCACATAGTATTTAGTAGAAAATTAAAGTGACCTACATATCCATAGGAAAATTAGGCAGAGTCTAAGACTGTTAGTAAATTTATGAAATGTGAAATAAAAATACTTAGCCGCTTAAAAAAATCTTGTCAATAATTTATTGTAAAATATTAGTGACCACACCCAAGAGTTCAACCTTGTTCAGGTCATCTGAAGGATAACCGCTTCCACTTTGTTTACACGAACAACGTTACAAACCGTGCACACAATTTTCCTCCTCACTTTTGATGATCAAACTCTGATTATAAATTGACTCAGAGAACCTTCCAGATTGATCTTCGTTATCATTAATCTAGGATGTGACGTTGACTGCTGGAAATAGGCGTTAAAAAACTTACGACAGGGTATTACTAACGTCGCCCCTGGCGATAAGGGCGACAAGGAATTGTCAAACGAGTAAACTTATAAACTCGTACTAGTTATACGTATGTATTGTGATAATGGCGTTGGATGTGTTATATTACAGTGGGTTTAGCAAAATTACTTAGCGAGCATACGCATCACCTAATTGTTCGTCTTGATTACTCGTTAGTTGCGGACTTAACAAACTTATAAGGATTGATGTCTCCATGTTCTGTATAAGGAGCGCTTATGGTCGTAGCCACCGGAAGGACCCGACAGACTTTAGCTCGTATTGGAATACCATTAGCGTAGCAGTGTATTTATCACCTTCAATAGGATTAAATAAACTTCATGAGCAGTGGGGGGAGCATTGTAATATGGTGCGTTTGGGTGCCAAATAGTGTGTAAAAGTGAATAAAATGAGACGGTACGTACACGTGGCTTTGATAACTTTGTAGGATGTAGATAATATAACCAAACACAAATTAATTCGTAGTTCAATAGAATTTTCCGGCTCTCCGTTATATATACTAAGGATTACTCTTATTCTTATATGAATGCCTAGAGCGCTCTCTATAATAATTCACCGGCAAGGAACGCAAACACCGTCTATCGGCGTTACACAGAGTCTAGGCGGAGGTAGTTGGCGTGCGGATGGACGAGTGCACTTTAAGTTTGGTCACTACTATTTTGGGAGCCTTAAAGCGTCTGTTAAGCAATAGGGCCGACGGAAAGTGTCTGGGAGTATTGTCAACTTATTTTTAACGATTTTGACATTTCGTTCGTCAGAAAATACGTGACGTCTGGCGGCCCTGGGATCTTGCTCTACTAGTCTAGGAACTGTACAGTGTTTCTTTTCCCCCGTACCCACTCCGTGCCCAGTCGTTATGTCTAATTCTGTGCCTTAGGATTCGACATCAGAAGTGAGATGCGAGCGGTCTGAGCAAACTTCTAGTGATAGATATAAGCAGTGCGGATAAAAAGTCACACACACACGTTGTTGCTGATTAGTGCTCTTCGAACGCAGAGTTCGAACCCCCAGATTCAGAATCAGTAAGACATTAAAAGGAGCTGCAATATATGACATGGAACGAGTTCAAGGTATTGTTTACTTCGAGATTTGTTTCATCGTAGCGGGTACGCTCATTAATAGTGAGCATCGCCAATCGCGCACATGATTTAAACTATTTCGTGCGGCAAAATGTCAATAATGCTATTCATCGTTGATACCAACTACATATTATTATCATTATTAAACAAAGGTGGAAACAACAAAAGGAGAAGAGGCATTGACGCTTCCGTTTGTCGAGGGTGCAATGGTGAAGGTTTAATCGCCGCACACTTCACGATTATGTAAAATGTAATAAATGAAAGAAAATCAAAACACATTCACCTGTTGAAAGAAATACAAAAAATGTAGTTAAAAAAACTAATTAATCCGAAGGTGAGATTCTGTTCACCAAGAATTGCAAATAGTATCATCGTACTTATCTATAATAGTGCATACGTCATCAAGCTAGTTTTTCTATTCAATTACATACCGTAATCAGAGTTGAGTAATTATGTAGTAGTCGATCCAATTATTTTATCAGTATCTGTGGTGATGGTAGCAAATGGCTTGTCGGTCACGGTTTTATCAGTTTGTGAGGCAATCTTATATCACGCTACTCAGTACTGAAGTACGAGTATATTTAAATGACTATTTTAGTATAATTCGATTCGACCAACTGAAACAAATCAAGAATGTTCAGGATTGCTTAGCGTATGGCTAATTGTGAAATCAAATTAAAATGATAATATCTACTAACTTGGTCCATAAATAGAGAGGATACACGCAGAAAATCCAATTATACAAACCTACATTTTATATTGAACTTGATACTTCATGAAACAGGACAGACTTTGGGATAGTTTTTAAGAGACGAAAGAACGGAAAAGGTGGACCCGTATATTTTTTTCTGACCACGCATAACTTTTTACAGGGCTGGTTCAATTTTGATAATTCTTTTTTATTGGATAGGGCATACTTTGAAATTTTTTCCATTTAAATTTCAACCCTGTACAAAAATGAGGGACTAATGGTTGTTTACACATTGACTTAACATCTGTGAACAGATTTTAATAAAACTTAGCACACGTATGTAGTTCTAATGACTCTACAGCATGACGGAAACCTGTAGTTGATTTGAAGATGGATGCGGAAGCCAGTCGAGGGAACTTCTCAACGGTTTGCAGCAGCTATCTCGTGTTTATTTTTGCTCATTTATCATAATGAGAACTTTAAACCTGATATAAAGTAAGAAAAAAATATGTTTAAGCTAAAAGGTTTTATTGAAAATAAAGATAATAGGTGGTGTAGATAATGTACTAAAAGCTAAAAAATAAATCGTTAGGTCTTAGCTACCAATTATCACACCACTCTCTTCATCAATTTAGGGCATTGCTCAGACAAAAAAATAAAATTGTGGGGCGCGTGAAATTTCTTTCAACAGTCAACCGCTCATCTTTATTTATATAGTAGCAGCGGCCCGCAATTTCACCCGCGTAAGTCCCGATTTCATAGGAATATCGGGATAAAAAGTAGCCTATATGTTAATCCTAAGTTTCATCGCAATCGGTTCAGTAGTTTTAAAAGTGGAAAGTCGTGAAAGAGTAACAAACATCCATCCATCCATCCATCCATCCAAACTTTCACATTTATAATATTGGTGGGATGTAAAAGTTAATGTTTTCGGTATTATTTTGAACAAAAAGTATTAATGATGAATAAATTAACATATATATAACCCTCATCTCTTTTCCTCAGGTGTCAAGTTCCAGAATGCGAAGCCAATCCTCCAGAGTTCATCCCCGATGGTTGGGGTGTGTGGGCACTGCCAAACTCTCGGTATCGATGCGAGAGGCTGATACCTATTGGCGATGAGTGCTCTCCCGAAAACTTCTTGGAAAACCAGACTAAAGCTTGTTCCGCTTGGGTATATGAGAGCAACCATACTATTGTGGAAACCGTAAGTATTTTGATGTTACATAGACATATATAAATATTAAATAAGCTTAGTAGTTATGGCATTTGAGGACACGTGCTTGATCGCATAAATCTTATTTAAAAAATAGAGAACAGGTTACTCAGATAAGGTCAGTGAATATTAGGAGATTATTAAGACAAGGACGTAGCTCAGGAATTTGTTGATTTCTTTACTAATATTCCGATTACAACAACGGCATCTTTGAATTCCTCTTCTGCTCATTCTATCACTCTTCTTAGAAAAAATGTTCGTACATGTCCCGAAGTTTTTAGTTTCAAGCATATAACCCCTACAGTAGTATTAAAATCATTTGAGGATATAAAGATAAAATTCACTGTAGATCTGTGGGGAATGTCGGTCAAAACTTGCCAATGTATTATTGAAACGTCCGCTCCTTACCTAGCGTCAATATTTAATCTGTGTGTAGATCAAGGAGTATTTCTTGATCTCATTAAACGTAGTAAAATCATTCCACTTTTTAAATCCGGAGACAGTAAAGACACAAATAATTATAGGCCTGTTTCAGTCCTGCCGGTATTTAGTAAGGTTTTCGAAAAGATCATGCTCAATCAAATGCTACTGCATTTTAATTCAAACAACATCCTACACGATCAACAATATGGTTTCACAAAAGGGCTTTGTACAACTGACGCCGGTGTTACCTTGGTATAGCATATTTTCGCCGCCTGGGAGGAAGCTAAGGATGCTCTCAGTATCTTTTACGACCTCTCAAAAGCATTTGAATGCGTAAATCATGAAACGTTGCTACTAAAACTTGAGCATTACGGACTTTGTAAACAAGCCCTCGGTTTGCTAAAATCCTACCTGAGTGATAGAAAACAGCAGGTTCAGATAAATGGTGTCAATTCATTAGAGGCAAAATTGAATATGGGCGTCCCGTAGGGATCGATACTAGGCGCGTTTCTCTTTCTCGTCTATATTAATGATCTTCCCCATTTACTAGATAGTAAACCCAAAATATTATTATTTGCTGATGGCACATCATTAATTTTTAAAGTAGATAGACAAGCCAATAGCTTTGACGATGTAAATAATATTATTCATCGAGTACATGATTGGTTTACTGCCAACAATTTAGTGCTAAATGAGAATAAAACTAAATGTATAAGATTCTCTTTGCCTAACGTTAAACATAGTGAATGTGACATCTTATTAAAAAAGCAAAAGTTAGATTTTGTAAATGAAACTGTTTTCTTAGGGATATCGCTAGATTCGAGATTACAATGGGGCCCTCACTTAACATCTCTTTCGAAGCGGCTAAGTTCTGCAGCATATGTTGTAAGGAAAGTCCGCCAATTCACAGATATAGATACTGCGCGACTAGTATACTTTAGTTATTTCCACAGTGTCATGTCTTATGGTATATTATTATGGGAGTGTGCTGCAGATATAGAATCGATATTCATTCTGCAAAAAAGAGCTATCGGAGCCATTTATAATGTAGGTAGTCGGGAATCCCTTAAGGATCTATTTAAGGAAATTAATATCCTGACGGTGCCTTGTCAATATATTTATGAAAACATCATGTATGTTTGAAAAAATCTTCATCTCTTTACAAAACGGCGTGAAAGACATAATTATGTTACTAGAGATGGACACAAACTAGTTCAACCAAAATTTAGGTTAGCAAAAGTGCGAACTTCTTTTATGGGGTACTGCGTTAAATTCTATAATAAAATACCTGATAATATTCTTCAACTAAGTGAGAAGAAATTTAAAACTTGTATAAAACGCACGCTATGTAAACGAGCATATATATTATAAACTAGATCATTATTTAGATGATAAAAATGCTTGGCAAAATGCCGGTCCTGCTCCACAGTCACACTGTCAATAAGATTTATTGATATTTTGATTATTTATATTATTGACATTGTAAATTTTATAGAACATTAGTGTAATTTTACACAGTTAACATTGTAGTTATGATAGGCTTTTTACTTTTTGTTATTTAAAAAAAAATGGAATTGTACATGTGAGAACTGTGTACTCACAAGTATTATGTTAATTTTCTATGTTACCTAGCAGCTCTGTGACTTTTTTTTCCATTTTAGAACATATTAATTAATGTTACATTGTCCTCACATTAAATTGCGCTTATAAGCAATGTAACAAATTATTTTGTAAAAAAAACTTGTTGGAAAAGAGTGTTCTTGCCTGTTCTTCTCCATAAGATCTACGTTTTGGAACAGGCAACTAGCTTCACGACCTACTTATACTGACTGACTCCTCCTGACCTTTCAAAAATACCTAAAATGGGTTTACTTGAAATAAATAATTTTGATTTTGAGTCCAAAATAGCAGATGTGTCTATTTGCCGACGATAGCACGGTATTGTACAATACTGGTAATTATAAAGAAATTGTAGATGAGATTAATATTAGCCTAATTTCTATGGTTGACTGGTTAAATGCCAACAATCTGAAAATATTTTTTGAGAAACCTAAAATAATGAACTTCGGTATATTGATGATGACATGTCATGGAAGAGCCATATTAGTAATATTTTCATTAAACGTAGTCAATTCTCCTATGCTTTTCACATGCTTCGTAAAATTGCAAATAGAACTGCACTGCTAGCGGCATACCACGGCTACGTTGCTTCCACTCTCAGATTTGGTCTCACATTTTGGGGTAACATTTCAAATGTGTTACCAGCTCAAAAGAAAAGTATTCGAGCAATTTGTAATTTAAAACACACAGAAACACATTTTAGGAATGTTAAAAGCTTGACCTTACCGTCGCTATAAATCTATGAGACTATAAAATTTGTAAAATGTAACACTCATTTATTTCGATTCATGGAAAGTCAACGACGCTCAGAAACACTGCACTTGTTACCTACTAAGACGGCTGGTATCCACAAAAGTATATACGCAATGTATGTTGACCTGTTTGACAAATAAATTAATTGAATTGAATATATTTGTTACTAAACTTGCCTTTAAAAATTTCATCTTGAATTACATGGATCGAAAGTCTGTTCGAAGGCCTTTTTAGATTGTAGAGAATAATTTATATTTAATAACTGATAAATATGTTACTAATAGATATTGATACTACTGATGGGTCTTCAAAAAGGCAATTGCCTTATTGAAAACCCACATACGTACTATATTAACTTGGAAGAACCATAGAAGATGGTCCGCGAAATGATGTGATCGTCGTACGCCACCGACAGTAAGAAGTATTTCCGAACTAAACACAATAATTTATCTATTCTATTGCTATACAGGCAATAGAATAGATATAGTGAAACGAAGATGAGAGATGCAAAACCCGTTATGAGATAAGGTTTACTATCCTCATAGCCTTTGTCGGTTTTTTTGGTATTCAGGCCTTTTTGCCCCTGAGATGATAGTGACACTACAAATGAATCTACTTGGAGATTGCTGCTTGTTTATAAGTCGGTAGTGAATACATGCCAACACGAGCATTTGTCTCGGCATAAAGATGAGTTTCGACGTTTTTCGAGAATCCTTAACTTGCAAGCGGTGTCAAAACATGAAGCATGTAAGAAGAATGATTTGCTTGAAATGATGCCAGTAAACGTTTGTTTAATTTCAGTTCGATCTCGCATGCGAAGAATGGAAGCGTACGTTGGTGGGCACCATACACAGCGTCGGTACATTAATTTCACTCAGCTTCGTAGGGTTGGTCTCCGACAGGTAATTATTATTATCCTTACCACTTTCATGCTTTATATTAATTGTTCTGGTCATCTCAAACAATATTTTAATAATATCTTTTAGTTGTGTTTACTAATTTTAGTAACATTTTAAACATTAATAATATGTCAAACTTACTAATTCTTTTTTTGTGTTAACTTTTTAAGTTGCATGAAATCTCGTCTTGTATCACCCACCCACATTGTCATGTTGTGTACACATATTTAGGACCATAGCTAAGATTGAAACTGTTAGTGATAGCTATTTATAAGACTAAGTATTGTGTTATGTTCTGTTTTGTGTGCCTCGATAAATAAATAAACATAAATTAATAAAATGATGTAAGTAAACATTACATTGTCGTGTGCGATTGCCAAGTCATTCTATTACACACATTGATGATCTGTGGGAAAACTGAAACCATGTCTATTATAACCACGCAGTTAAGTCTTGGCTGACAGCTAATCTACTCACACTGAATATCGATAAAACTAGATATATAAAAAAATTCCCACCCTCTAATTCACTGTCACAAGAAAGTGTAGACTGTGGCTGCCTCTCACTTGTACAAACGTCCTTCATAAAATAGGTGTAAAGATAGACGCTTGCTTTCGTTGAAATAAACATATAGAGACCTTAACCTCACGCATTAAAAAACTCATATTAATAATAAAAATGCTTAGATCTTTTGCTGATGGAGTTACCCTAAAACTGGCGTATTGCACACTATGTCAATCTGTAATATCTTATTGCGTTCCAGTGTGGGATGGAGCATGCTCTACCAGTATGCTTAATGTCGAAAGAGCACAAAGAGCAATTTTAAAAGTTAAGCCTACAGTTATAGTTAAGCCTCGAAGATATCCTACAAGCCAGCTGTATCAAAAGTGCTCTGTACTGACTGTGAGAGAGCTTTTTGTGTTCCAGACTATATTATGTAAGCATGCACTGCTTCCATATATACGGAATGAGAGGCGTAGAGAGGACCGTGTCTATGTAATTGAATCACACAAAACAGCTGTTGCGAATAGTCGTTTTTCAATAAACAGCTGTCGCCTTTATAACCGTGTCAACAAAGCCATTTGCATTTATCCACTACCAATTACAATAATAATAACTAATAATAATAACTTGACACATCTCACACACGGCCGTCTGATCCCAAACTAGGCAGAGCCTGTACTATTGTAACCAGACTGCTGATAAACATACTTATATATTTCTAAATACATACATATTATAGATAAATTACCCCCAGACACAGAACAAATGATCATGCTCATCACACAATTATTTGTCCTGGGTGGGAATCGAACCCACGACCTCTGGTTCAGCAGTCAGGGGTCACTAACCACTAGACCAACAGGCCAATCAAACTTACGCAATAACAATTAGATCTCTCCACTTTTTGCGATAGAAAAAGCTGCGTTCCGAGACTTGCAGTTTTTTACATGTTATGTTTTTGATGTAATATCTTTATTTCTTAATAATTAGACTGACTGAAGCTGACGTTATTTTGACTAAACGCTGACGTTATTCTGGTCACTTCTTTTCAATTTCAGCTACGGACGGCGTGTAGCTCTGGTGGTTACAGCAGTATCTCCTGCCATCTTGGGAACTCTGCGAGCCTTCTCAAACTCTTACGCCATGTATATAATTTTAGAGCTTTTGGAGGCCATCTCAACTGGTGGCCTTTATACTACCGGTTTTATCTTAGGTGAGTGACCTATTTTGTTGTTTATTATTCTATCGTATGAATGATGTATAGACTTAAATTATACCTACTTCTTCTTCAATCAATAAGTGACATCAGTGGATTGAGAAAGTTCTTCTATTGAAGTGCCTGCGCAATAAAATAGATCGCTACGTGCAAAGTGCATGGTGGGGGTATATAAAGCGATCGCAGCGCATGCCGTGGCAGAAATCTGCAACAATTCGGGATAGTCTATCATATCAGTCAAACAAAATACTTTGAGATTTCCTACAATTTGTTTATAATTTGAAATGGGTCCTATTTGTTGTTGTGTTATGAACTGCAAAAATTTGTTAAAGTACATATATTTGGTAATGTAGCACAGTTAATTACTATTATTAATAACATAATGAACAACGTAATGTAGCCTACATTACGTTTAAAGCATTATGAGAGTACTTAATTTTAAATTTGTTTTAAAGGGTGTTAATGTCACCGATGTTTGACGAATGATATGAACTCTTATCAAATCAAATTTATTTATTTGCAGAAAAGTGGATACAGAAAGATCTTACATGTTTAAATATTATGACACATGCGACTTTAGTCAATACTATTGACATACAAATTATCATTATAATTATTGATACATATAATCATAATAAAATTATTTACAATTCAATAATGTTCAATATGTCTATACTGATATTTATAATAATGTCAAAGTTTTAATACAATTTAATGATGTCAAGCTTTAATTCATTTTAATAATGTGAAATTTTAATTGTATTCGTGGAATAACTATTAAATAACTGGGGCCCTTATTTCGTAGCTCTTCAACATTTCATACATGTTGAGCTAAAACTAATTTATTTCCTTTGAACAGAGTTTGAGGTTGAAAACTTATTTTGTGTTTTATACATTCAAAACTGGTTTTAATAATTATTATATCCATTTTTCTATATACTGTTTCTAACAAATTCCTTTAAAAAACTGTTTCTCGTCTTTCTATGTACCTTGCATTATTTTATTTAATAGAAAATAATAAAACATTTGTATATCATTATTTGACATAATCCCGAATAGTTGCGCATGCTAAGTGGCGCTACTGTCGTGCACGATCCCATATTGGTATACTACTGGTTCCCGTAATTACAAAAGCCAGTCTTTTGGTGAACAGTTGTACTGTTTATGACGTTTTACAATCTGTTCCGTAAATATGTACGAGTACGTACCTGTCTTGCCTAAAACTTTCTCTACATGATTTACAACCCAAAAGGATAACTTACAAGTTACCCTGGATGTATTCCTATTAAAGAGTTCATATAAATGTATTCGTTAATGTATACGTTTACATGAACTCTTTTTATAAGGTTTATTAAAGTTTGATTTTTACAGCTCTCGAAATGGTGGGTCCTAAAAGGCGAGTTCTAGCTGGAACCATGATATCAGCTACTTTTGCCATTGGTCAGGTGGTCGCCGCTCTTGTCGCTTGGGCAGTTCCTTACTGGAGACACTACACGATCGCTATCTACGTACCGTCCATTCTTTTCATCGCCTATTACTGGCTAATAGAAGAAAGTGTTCGATGGCTGTTAAGTAAAGATAAGAAAAAAGAAGCCGCCATGATAATTTTCAAAGCCGCAGAAGTAAATAAAAAGAAACTATCACCAGATATTATCAAAGCTTTGACAGAAGAATCTCAAGTGGAGGAGCAGAAACCGTTACCATCAGAAACTAAGACTGATGAAATTTACCCAATGAAGCAAGTACTTAGATCCAGAAAAATCTTATGCAGACTATTCATTTGTTCTTTCTGGTGGATCACTTTAACCTTCGTCTACTACGGCCTCTCTATCAACTCAGTGACTTTAGCGGGCAATAGCTACGTGAACTATATTCTGACTTCCTTGGTGGAAATTCCAGGCTACTGCCTCAGTGCCTTGACGCTAAACCGGTTTGGGAGGAAGTCATCTATCATGACAGCATTCTCCATATGTGGTATATCTCTCGTGGTACTGCCATTTATACCTGCATGTAAGTTAACTCAAATATATTAAGTAACATAATTATGTAACATACAAACTTAGACGTGCCTGTCGTAGAAGTAATTCGTTAGCAAAAGTCCAGACCTTCGTTATTTCATAAAAGCTGAAAGTTTTTCTGTGCATGTCCCCTATACAGGTAAGAACGACCAGCGACTATAGAGTTTGGGTTGTGCTTACTTGGGCAGGTAACAGGTAGTAAAGGTGTATAAAATAGTACCTTAAATTCGTTAAAGTATAAAGCTCAATTTTTTTTATATTTACTTCGGGATAACTTTAGAAATCTCGTCATCCATTGAAGGACACTTATGACAGTTCGTACTCCCTGCCAGACACCCCTAAACTTTAATATATTAAAATTATACTTTCGTTGTAGTATAAAAACTAAAATGTATATATGTTACTTGGGGACCTATAAAAAAATGTTACCTCAATAGCCGGACAGTTTTAATGGTTTTTACATCTTGCCAGACACATTGAAAGTCTGCTGTAGGTGCGAGCGCGAGTGCTTAGTCGATTGCGATCTTTTAAGATATTCAATAAAAAAATAATTTTATTACGTTCATAGCCATGTTATATAAAGTAAAAACATGTTATTTTAATAGTATAAAATACAAAAAAAAAGTATTATTACATTAAAAAAAATATTTAATCGTTTTTATAAATGTCATCATTGGTGTCAATTCTGTTGTATTTCTCCCTTGACTATAATTGACTAAATTTTCTTCATACAAAATGTAAACCTTGTACCCTTTGAAACAAGGTCTTATTTCAAATTTAAACAAGTAGGTAACATATGTCGCTATCGAAAAAAGCAATTTATTTGTCGACTAAAGTCTGACACGCTTAAATAAACTTTAATACCACGTAGCGAGAGCCGCTATCCGTTGAATGCCATCTCTTTTGCTCTGTGTTTTAAGTAAGCGTCTTCGTAGGTGTCGATTAAAATAACGTCATCTTAGTTCGTTTTGAACAAGTTTTTGTACGGCAATTATACGGCATTTGAATAAATGGGGACTCTCGCTGCGAGGAAATAAAGTTGAGTAAAACTGTCCGGCTATTGAGGTAACATTTTTTTATAGGTCCCCAAGTAACATATAAAATTTAGCTTTTATACTATAACGAAAGTATAATTATAATTTATTAAAGTTTAGAGGTGTCTGGCAGGGGGTAGGAACTGTCAGAAGTGTCCGGCAATGGATACTCTATAGTTGCTGGTCGTTCTTACCTGTATAGGGGACCTGCACAGGAAAACTTTTAGCTTTTATAAAATAACGAAAGTCTGGCCATCGTGGGCTCTTGGGCTACTACAAAATGTCTTACCTCACTCCGATGTTTTTATGTGGGCCTGCTAGGTAAGAACAATGATAACTACAGGGCCATTCAAGTCACATACACGGGTGTATCGCACTGCCCAGTTTACTTACTACATACAGATACATATATAACTAATGATAAATCAACGACTGATCTAAATCTTGTATAATTAGTAACGTTCATTAATACCAATATTATGTTTCTCAGCGATCAGTTGGCTCCAGACCGCCTTGAACTTGCTAGCCAAGCTCTTCATAAGTATGGCGTTCAGCAGCACCTACATTTATACTGGAGAGTTGTTCCACACGCAAGCGCGACACTCTTTACTTGGAGCGTGTTCCATGTTCGGCAGAATTGGATCTGTTGTTGCGCCACAGACACCATTACTGGTCAGTACTGTAATAATCATGAGACTTATACACATTATCGATAGAACTCAGAATACTGGCTTCTGTTAATACCTTGACCAACCGCTTAACGAAATTATTTAATATTCTTCAATCAATCAATTTATTTATTCCAGTAACATAGACTAATAATGCATAAACAATTGAATCATTAGAATAGAAACAGTACAGATAAATTGGTCACAACCAAATGTATAATAACAAAAATAAAATATGAAATTTCAGTGTACTTACTACGTACTGAATTTCAATCAGCCGATGCCTCCATGTACAACTCGACAGCATCTATTGATGTAGTCACAGTCCAGCCATCCTGCGCATACTTTCAGCATGCTGTTAGCACTCTTTCACACACGCCGCACCAGCGCGTCGTATCTCTTGCGCATTGTTGCATTTTTGGACCGAACAATATATTTTCCATAACTTCGTTTAACTTTCTATAACGTTCTTATTTATGTACCTACGGGCTGAAACTGAGAAATTAGAGCACGTTACTTCGGAGCTACTACATGAAAACGTCATCTATTCATTATTACTTTAAGTGCCTAGTCCTATTTCGACCATTTCTGGTCTTTTGTAGTGCACTTTCGCTTTACAGTTCACTGCTCAGACTTATGGCTTCGAGAAACCTCCAGATCTTATCAGCAGTGATTGTTTGTTTTTCCTGCGGTTGCATGATGTGTAACCCTTGGTTAATACTTCGGTGCCACATTAGTGGCCAACAAGAGTAAAGAATATGCATTGCAGTTTCTTCTACCTCTTGACAGAATCTGCGTATTGTGTTCTCGCCCACCTTTAGGTTGAACATATGTTTGCTCAGTGTGCAGTGTCCGGTGAGGACTCTTATTACTGCACAGGTTTTGTATCTTCATCATCTAGTTCGCAAGCCTCTTTTTGGTCTTTTTACTTTTTAATATATTCCATATTTTCCATTATAATATTATAATGATAGTATGAGTGCAAGCTGAAGGATTTAACCATTTGTGCTTTCAGATGGCGTACATGGAATCTCTGCCATACTTGATCTTTGGCCTGATGGCCGTCACATCTGCTATCTTGATGTGCTTAACACCGGAGACACTGGGTATCAAGTTACCAGACACTATTGAAGAGGCTGAGAACATACAATCAGTGAAAAAGAAACAAAGTGTTGCATGACAGTACAATAATTAATTAGTATTATTTTAAGAGATTAAGAGATTATTTTATTTTATGTGTAATAGTGACAATCAAAGAAGGATCTAATATAAAATGGTTCGATATACGACTTACGAGTGTGACTTCTGATATGTTTTATATTTAAAACCAAGATAATTTCATATTTTTTCTAGATAGGAAGACAGCCATGAAACCTGCAAGCCTTATAACAAACGTTGTTAAAATGTTTCTCTGTGTATATATAGCAGAGTTAAATATCGATTTGAGTGTAGTACATGTCCTGCTAAATAGCGTAGAATTGACAAGTGTACGTTCAGTTGCAATACTAAGAGCATGAGTCTAAACTTGAAGAGCTGTTACTATATTGTTAAAATAACTTACATGAAATAAAGTAGATGTCTTTCACACAAGAGCCAGAGGGTAATTACTTCTTTGTTTGAAATAGTACGTGCAAAGTGAGCATAACTTTGATCTGTCCCGTCATTGTCGCAGATACCTGGATGTTATCGAACACATACTTATGAAACTGCTCATCTGTACACCCGAATTACAATTTATTGTATGCAAGTGCTTTTGCGTACAAGAGCTTAGTCCATGTCATCTAAATCTCACCTTGGGTATCTGTTTTAGTCAGTTTATTACTTTAATAGATATACATTCTACTCTAGCTTACATTCTAGCCATATTCTCTTTCACACAGTCTATCCATCTATTCTTTAGTCGTCCTCGTCGTCAATCAATTTAACAGGCAAATATACACAATATTTCAAATTTAAGTAAAAAATATGTTGAATCACAACGATAAAGTTACTTGAAACAAGTACAAATTACATATTCTTTAATTTGTTTTTAAGAGCAACACTTTACCTATTTTATGAAAATTTTAGTCTGGTAAGAGCAGAAAATAATGTTTATTTCGTCACTCCGACATAAACTTATTTTTCTAAACTGAACTAAGTTCGAAGATCATTTTAGAAGAAATAGCTCTTGTTTAAGCTAGGTGGATTATGTGAAAGAGTTGAAATTACGCTTGGCTTAAGGGTCGGTTACAGCGCGGGCGCAAGCAAGAGTTAGGTATTGTAGTCCTAGACAGTGCTACTCACATAGTAATTGAGCGCTCCCGCCGTTCATGCACACATCTATGTTTGCATAGTGCCGCAGTACCTATATATTGTAGTACTAACTTTAGTACAGTAGGATACTAACCTCTTTTGCTATTTTTATTAAATTCTAACAGTAAGAGACCGAAATAATTATACTAAGTAAAAATCTAAACTCATTTATTTATTTAGGTTACAAAGTAACTTATGAAAATGATAATCCAGAATAAAGCTAATATCAACAACACTGTCCAAACTACGAAAATAAATTTAAATAAACTTAACATGTCTTTTTTAACAACATAATTATAATTTTTAAAATAAATAAATAAACTAGAAAGTAGGAAAACGGTAGAAATTATTATTTTATGCATTATGGAAATAGTTCCAGTTCATTTTGTAACACCTTACGTACATACATACTTACCTCTACAAGACGTAACCAATATGAATTAGTAATTACTAGCTTTTCCCCGCGGCTTTGTACGCATGGAATAGTTACTTTGGGCAGAATTTCAGATTTTTTAGGATACTTATTTTGCAAATAATACACACCCAAACTGCAATGGGTTTTCTGTAAATAGCTTATTTTAATACATTTTTATAAACTACATTTTTTGTTTTTCTATCCTTTGCTAAAACATAAAGATTTAGCGGGTTTGATACTTATGATCACGCCACATAGAGTTGCCCATGGGGAAAACTGATTTTTTCTAAATGTACAATTTAAAGCGTCTGTCCTTGTGCTTTGTTTATTGTTATTGCAAATGCTGCTTACAGGGAAACTGCACTATTTTAAACTGATATGGCAAATCTCAAATCAAAAATTCTTAACGTGTAAACATGTTAATTTTATTAGTGTAAATAGAAAAACTTGTAACGTGTACGTTGTACTATGACATGTTTGAGATTATTTGTAAAAACGGGCTCATACATAGATATTTATTTAATGTTCTAAGTAAAATGTTTGACAAATCAAAATTATTTTATTTCCCCAATTAAAAAGAAAAGCACCATAACCCCAAACATACCTATTCCACAGCATGCCTAAGCAGTAAGCGGTGCAAACACAAGATTATATATAGCTTCGTTTTGCATTTTTCTAGAACCATTCCTTTATAATAGACTGACTAGCTGGGATACAAGTCTAAGCTTACTAAAATAAAATTTTTTCACCCATCCCAAAAAGTGCACAACGCCGCTAAAGAAGTTTTCACTTCAAAACACATTTTTTAAAGATTAATTAATAAGGAGCTGACAAAACTCAATCTTTAGATTAGCGCCCTCTAGTGGATTTATACCATATAATACATAAATATATATCAAACTACAGTAGTATCGCGTAGAATCCACAGATGGCGTAAAAATATTTTTTTAAATATAAGAAACTCGGCTCCGTCTTACGAATTTTCAATCAGGTCACGTGTCCTGACGCGAGTTTAACATTTTTTACCCATCCCAAAAAGTGCACAACGCCGCTAAAGAAGTTTTCACTTCAAAAAAATTTAATTATTATAGTATACGTGCTAATGTGTTAGGATAAGTTGCGCATGTACCCCACAATGTTATATCCTTATTGTTAACTAGTATATAAGACACATATTACTATATAAGAGTTAGTCAGTCTAGGGCAGTCAGTCCAACCTAGTAGTAGTAGTAAAGTAGTTTTTCAGTTTATCGAGAGCAGACCGACAGACAGACGCGGCGGGGGACTTTGTTTTATAATATGTAGTGATTAGTATAAAATCAACATCAAATTACAGAAGTATCGAAGAATCCACAGATGACGTAAATAAAATAAATCAACCCACGCCAGCTTTTTTCGTTGCGCTTACACTTATTTCCGTCTAGCCCCCATCCGCCTGAAGTGTAACGTGCGATAAGAAATTACGTTCGTAAAACAAAAATACAGAAACAGATATTGTATTCATAACGTGCACAATTCATCATAAAAGCTTCATCATAAAAGGAATAACTTTCAGGCAACCTTTGGATTGACAGGAGTGTAATGATTCATGGGTGGTTCTGGTGTCAAAAAGTCAAAGAAGAGCTTTATAGGGGTTTATGCAATCGGTGAAGGGATTGCACACATCCATACATTATAGGTACGTATACTAAATAAATAAATAAAACATACAGACATCAAAAATGTCTAGGGATCAAGTACGTTTTAGAGTATCGCCGCAACTAAAGATTATTATTTTTACTTTTTTTGATCGTTATTGATTCTTTTTAGTGAATTTTACTATTTGAATAAAGAATTTTCCTTAAATTTTGAATAAAAATAGAAAATCCACTGTTAATCAGGATTCCTATAAAAGTGTGTAATAGCGTTTTTACAAAACCATTACAATTTCAGCATCGGACCAAAAAAAAATGGCATTACAGACAGGAGAAGAGATGATGAGAGCCGTCAGAATGTTGCAAGCTGGTTCCCGGTAACGTACTGTGGCTGTCGCTCTTTGCACTACACAGAGCGTCATAAGCCGCCTCTGGACACGCTATCGTATCACGGGCAGCGTGGCTAAGCGATATGGAGGACGATCTCGCATCACCACTCGCAGACAGGACCGGTACATCCAAAATACTGCTCGACGGAATCGTACCATGACGGCCACGATGTTGGTTACGAGGCTCCACAGTTCTTCAGGCTTATTGATAAGCGACCAAACCATTCGAAATCGTTTACGTCAAGTAGGTCTGCGTTCACGAAGGCCGCTGAGAGTTCCACCTATAGCACCTCGCAATCGCAGGGCCCGATTACAATGGTCTCGCGAACATAGAAATTGGGAGAAAGAAGACTGGCGTTGTGTTTGTTGTTCCGATGAATCTTGTTTCGGTATGAGGCTTATGTCCAGCAGTGGACTATGATAGGCTGATTGATTGATGAGGCCGGATAAAATACGTACTCGAGTTTGGAGGACCTCTGGACGTCAAGAACGTTTGAAATTTTGTCAGGAAGTTCATTCATATGGAGGGGGAACACTAATGATTAGGGCCAGATTTTGGATCGGTGGAAGAACCGATCTCATTTGCATCAGGAGCAACCTCAATGCTCAGATTTATCCGGAGAGGATTGTTTCAGACATGATCATCCCTTTGCGAAGCCGGTTGGGTGATTCGTTTCGACTAATGCACGACAATGCATGGTCCAAGGAAAAGCACTGTCGAGTATGGATGCCGTACATACCGCACAACAACTTATTGACTTGTTGGAAGGAACGTGGGCGGCTATTCCTCAAAGTGATTTTGATGAACTGATTTCAAGTATGCCAAATCCCTGTGATTTTGTGATTCATGTCAATGTGGAAACACAGATTATTAATTTTTTTATATTTACAATAAAAAAATTAGAAATCCTTATTTTTGTCTTTTTTTGCCATTTAATTGACGACATTAACTGTTAATTTCCCACAATTTGCAAAAATTGCAATATTAAATTTTTGCAAAATATATAGATAAGTTGTTTACTTAAACATTAGGAATTAAAGTAAGAAGCCTGTCTGGAAAACTAGATTTGGTAAATAATAATTGGATAATTTTTTATGGCAAAAAATGTACTTGATCCCTTAATGACTTATTTTAACCATAACATATTAATATTACTGAACAGATACTACTGTTTTAATATATTTTTGAACGATCCCAGTAATTAAGCTCTTCTGATAGTGATCGGAAGTGCTAATCTGTGAACTTTGTTGAATGCACTGGAATTTGCATAAAAAAGAGTTTAGTTGAAAATGCGCAAAGCATTCTAAGATTTTTTACAGAAACGGTAAAATAGGAATAAGTCGGTATAGAGTAAAAGATAGCGCTTAAAAGACCTTGGCTTTTTAGATATGGGTAATATTTAGGCTTCTATCCACATAGATGGAAATATACCGCTGAAGATAGAGTGGTTTATTATATTGGATATGATTTGAAGAATTAAGTCGAGAATGGGGAGGATCATGTTTCGGCTGATGGAATCGCTACCGACGACGTTGGAAGAACTGATCAATATACTTTTTTTAACATCACTACCAGTGGTTTGATTAAAGAACAAAGGTGAATAATGTGGAACTAGAACATGTACAAGATAATTTAATGTGTTAGTTTTGGTAGTATCATCAAGTGAAGTGCTTATTTAAAGCGTCAAGATAGATATTTAGAATATGTTATTGATTTCATAGAGAATATTATTTTATTTATTTATTTAAGGTTCACCAACAATTACTTACACATAAAAATCCTTACAATATAATATATGCAATAATAAGAATACAGTGTAGCAATGAGGATCAGTCACGTTTTTGTTAAGTATGCAGATTTATAGCTATAAAAAAACAATAAATACTGTGTTTAAATTTTTTGAATCGGATCAGAAATGACCAAGATACAGAGATTTTAGTGCACCAACTTAAAAAACGCTCGCGAAAAAGGCCGTGAACGCTGTGACGTCATTCATCGCGTATCGGCAAAAGTGGCGGGTCACCTTCGCGTCGCCAGCTTGGTAAGCTTTTAGTTTAGCGCAGTTAGTGCAACGACCTGACGATTGCTGATTTTTCAGATTATTTTTAAAGTGATAATGCCGTGAAATAAGTATTGCATTGTCCCAAAATGCAAAAATACAAGTGATAATGCACCTAATAAGCTTCTTTTGACTGTGCCGAAAGATGCATAACTAATAAAAAAAAATGGTGTGAAGCAATTCGGAGAGATGACAAAACTCTTCTGTCATGACGAAGTGGTTTATACTTACTGTTGCGAAGATTATTTTGACGTAAGTAGGTACCTACAGTATCCTAGCTAGAGTATCTACCTAATATCAGTAGGTACAATATGGTCAACGGGTCTAGTGCTAATCATTGGTAAAGTTAGCAGTTTCGATGCGCAGTAGACAATTTAGTATGAAAAAGCTGCACTGCGCATGTCAAACAGCTAAAATTCACGAATAGATCCACTGACCGTATAGAGTATAATATACCTACGTATTGTGCATCGTTTCTATCATTTCTTAATAACATTTGAGTTTCAGCGGATAGCTTTGATGTTCGTTCATTCATGCCTAATGCCTACCTACTCAAATAACCAATCGAACACAAGGATATTCGAGCCCAGGGCTGTACTCAGGCCACCACTGCGATGTTACAGAAAGGATTTCAAGAGAGAGATTTGTTTATGGGAGAGCCATGCTTCGGCACGTATGGGCCGGTTCGACCAGAGTGATACCACGGCCTCACAGAGAAAACCGGCAGTGAAGCAATGATTGCATTGCTTTTTGCCGCGTGAGTGAGGTTACCGAAGGCTCTAACCCTTCCCTCTTCCCTATTCCCGTCCTTCCACTCTTCTCGCTTGTCCCCCCTCTCCCCCTACTCCCACCTTAAAGGGTGGCAACGCACTTATGACTCTTGAGTTACAGGTGCCCATGGGCGGCGGTAGTCATTTACTATTAGGTGACCCGTCTGCTCGTTTGCCCCCTATACCATAAAAAAATGCCCTGAGCGGGCAGGTGATTTTGTCATGTGTGTGTCAAACGCGATCTGTGATTATGCGTGAAAGCGCGCCTGCCGCCAACGCCCATTACTGACTGTTGAGTATTGTTTTATTTGTATCCTCTCCCATTCAGATGAAATGGTCAAAAAATAGTTTTCGTCATAGTCAACTTCATGTATAGCTAAAGATTTATCTTGTTCAAACTGAGGGCTCGCTATGCAAAACAAGCATTTTCTTTTTCCTGCGAAAAACATGCTGTTCGGTTTGTGCTTTGCACTTGTTAGAGATAATATTTGAATGATTTAAATAATCCATAAAAATCTCATCCTCAGAACACGCAGTTAAAGTGGGTAAGTAGGTAGTTAGATACCTATTTTAGGTACTTAGTAGGAGTAGGTAGGTATAAACTGACTTACCTTTTCATTTTATCCCTACAAAACCGACCTCCATAATAGGTGGTAGCTACCTACTCGTATCTATTTAGATATCAGTAGATACTCACTATCAATATAAATACTGTTATACTAATAATATAACATCAAATTATAGTAAAAACTAAATAATTAACATACCACGACATAAGCGAAATGGTGAATAATCTGAACCAAACTGACCAAACTAGCAATTTTGCAAGAGTGGAGGGCGCGATTCGCGACCTGTGACGTCATCATACCAAGCGCAGCTCCGAGCAAGCGTTTTGAAATAGCCGAACAGAAAACTTTAATAACTTTGTCATTTCTAGTTGGATTTGAATCATTTAAAAAACGAAATGATCAGGATGTTTTAGCGCATACGCTCTTATATTTAGAAATCTAATATTTTGTTATGTGAATGATCCTCATTATTTAGAGGTAAAACACCACTTGTTTATATTATATTATGGCAATAAAGGAAAGACTAAATTTGTTTTATTATAATAAGTTAAGAATAAGCTAAGAATAAGTTATTAAAGTATTATTAAGTTTCTGATATACTGCTATTAAGTTTTGACAGCTGTGTGGAAAGGGAGTAGAAATGTAGGTCAATTCTGTCACTAAAGCTATTGATAACCTTGCATATTCTTGCATAGGGTGAGCTGGCACCGAGTACAGTTCTTCTTATTGGTGAATAGAGTGGTGTAACTGGGACACGAGGAAGCTTAGAAGGAACCCGAAGCTTAAACATAGTCACCATTTTCGGACAGTCAATAATGTTGCCGAAAATTTTGCAGGCAACCTTCGCGTCATTCAATTGTCTACGGTGGGCGAGAGATTTTATTTTGAAATATATAAATCTTGATTTGTAGGAACGTTGTATTTTATTTACCCGATTAGAGAAAGCAAGATGCCACAGAAAACGCTTTTGAACTCACTCAAGACGCAATGAGTGCACAGAGTAGTGAGGCTGCCAGACCTCACTACAGTATTCCAAAATAGACCGAACAAAAACTAATATCTTCGTATTGTTATTACGAAAGGATTTGCAATTTCGTAGCACGAAACCTAATGTTTTAGAAGCCCTTTTTATGATATTGTCCAAATGTGGTATGAATGTTAATTTGCTATCGTAAATAACTCCAAGGTCCAGTATTGTATCAATTTCTTTAACTTTCTCGTTATTAATGTAATATTCAGAAGACTATATTTAGCTTTCCTGTAAATTTTATATGGTGACACTTTTTTGGATTTAAATACATTCTATTGTCAGCACACCATCGAACAAGCCTCTTAAGGTCACTTTAAAGAAGTTTGCTATCTTCAACAGAAGTGATTATTTTAGCGAACTTTAAGTCATCTGCATACATAAATATATCTGAGTTTAGAAAACAGTGAGGAATGTCATTTATAAAGAAGTTAAATAAAACAGGGCCCAGATGTGAGCTCTGAAGCACACCAGAAGTGATTTTTTGTAAATTTGACTGAAAGCCGTTGACTACCACAAAAAAATGTCTGTCTGACAGGTATGATTCTAGCCAGTGAAGCAAAGTGCCGGAGATTTCATAGGCTTGTAATTTGAAAACCAAGATGTCATGATGTCATGGGGATGTCATGGGGTTGGTGCTTGTTGACCGGCGTGCAACAAACCCATGTTGGCTGTCACTTAAGTAAAGACGGAGATGGTTTTGAATATTAGGATAAACTAATGATTCGAAGATTTTAGCAAATGTCGATAGAATTGAGATGGGCCTGTAGTTTGATACAGTAGCTTTATTTTCTGATTTATAGACGGGCACTTCTTTAGCAGTTTTCCATTGCGTAGGGAAAACACCTGATTCTAAAGACTTACAGTAAATTAGTCTAAGAGGATAAACCAACTCAATCGCACATTGTGCAATAAAAATTGGAGGAACATTATAATAAGTCTCCTTCAGATTCTATATTACATTATTAATCTTATAAGATCCATGCAATGACAGATACTTGTTATTTTAAATACAGATTATTATTCCATAAAAACTCATGATAATAATTTAGTACTTTTGGTTAAGTAGTGTGTTACGAAGGGTAATTTTAATAACGAAGATACATTTTCTACGGATAAATTGTGAACTGTGCGGATTTGTCTACTGTTACATTACTACGCACCTTTCAGTGATAGCTTAGATAATTTTACCTGTTTATCAAATGAGGAAAATGTTATCGAAGCGACATAAACTGCTTTCTATAAAAGTATTAAGTGACTTAATTTAATATCTTAGATAGCTATAAGTAAAAAAAAGCTATGTCTGTTTAAATCATTTTTTAATCCAACAATAAGTTAAGGTTACAACTTTATTTTAAAAATGTTCAAACTTTAAATTACTTTCCTGTAAAGTTTACTCAATGTGCCTTAGTAAGGATTGCCTTTCAAGCGTCGATATTAACTAAAGTTAAATAGTTTGTCTAGCAACTTGCTGCACTTCATTGAACGAAGAGCCTCCTCCTTTTTTAAAGTCGGTTAATAACATTCATCACTTTAAACGTCAATGTTGCTTAATTTCATGAAACACTGTCCTGTGCCCTTATTTTCTGAGGGTTTCCCTAGTTTTACCTCAGATACCAATATCAGACTTGGACTTGTTGACAATGGGACCACCTTGGGAGTATAAACCCTTTAAAAAAATGAGATCTTGAAATCGGTCCATAGATGAAGGAAATATCGATGAACATACATAAACAAGTCGGTTAATAATATGAATATGAAGATGAATAAAGAGAATAATATTCTTAAACGTCAATGTAATTTTTTTTTTTCTTGTGGAAACCCCCACATGTCATCACCTCACCATGGCTATTGGTGAAGTGGTATGTCGGAATCGAACCGACTAAAACCACACGGTGTTCCGTAACAAGTGAGTCTATCGCAAGGGACTCGGGTATACCCTAGGAAGGAAGTCCCCGAGAACCCTAGCAGACTTTGGCCGCCCTCAAATAAAAGGCAGCCCCACCATTGGTAGCGGAGGGCCTTGCCCTCCTTCCAATTTAGAGAGGCGCACGCGGAACACGTCGCGCCACCGTCTCAGGTCTGCTTCTGCTAGGGTAACGGGCAGCCTCACCCGTTACCCCAGGGCAGCAAACGTCAATGTTGCTTAATTTTAACAAAAGTCAACAACCACTACATATACCCTTAATTTTTGAGGGTTTACCTCGTTTTCTCTTAAAATTTCAATAATTTACAATTTCCTGCATCTCTGTACTCAGTGAAAGCCTATTTCAGTCCAGATTTTTATTATATATTTCTTTCCAGTTTTTCCCTTTTTAAATATATTTTACATATGACAATCTGACACGTGTTGGATCAAAGAACGTCCTTGAAGTATTAACAATGAGCAATTCTGTCACGTGCCTAATACACCAATATCGGTTTATTATCAATATCAATATTGATCTATCTTTATTTTATTGCACATGCCATCAATAGTAATCCAACATCCATTATTTATAAGTTAATGGTTTAACAACATTGTAAAAGAATATGCAGTTGACTTTCAAAACTTCCTTCGTAGCCACCTTTGATGTTACGGCGACTCCATATAAGGTAACAATAGCCAGTGACATCTGGAAAAAAGAAGATGAAGCTGCATATAAATAATATGAACCACTTGCAATTGAGTTATAATTTTTTTCTGTGTAGTACCTAGTCAACATCAATCATCGGGCCCGTCCCTTTATTACGGGCTGTTGTTTTAAGGAAACACAACTTTTGATTTCACTGAAACTTTTACGGAGCCAACATGGTAGTAGATGTTTGCTGTCTGATACTCAATTAAATCCGAACGGTCGAACTGCTATCTAAACTAGAATATGTAAGGAGTTCATTTTCTGATATTAAATTGTTTATCATTAGCATAAATAGTAAGAGGGCTTTTTATAGAGAACACATTCCTTTTTATCATAATTTAGATATTTAAGTGTAGTCGTATATATAAGTTTAGATAAACACCCACTTAAGATAATAATCACTTTTTGGTTGATAAATGTTTCGATAAAACAGTAATTCAAATTTATCACAATTAAGATATAATAATATGCGACGGTCAACATAATTGTTGTCTACTGTTAGCATTTGTTAGTAATTCGTAAGAAAACGATTAAAATGTGATATGAAAGTCATCAATAATATATTCATTATAATAATTGCCAGATTACGTTAATCTCAAAAGTTACCAAGAGATTTCAAAAGCAAAACTGACCTACTTACTTGGACTTAATTTAATAATAATATTTTGACTGTGGTTTTTCTACTTAACGTCTACGCTTTCATTCTTCGTTCCCTTTGTATCTTTTGAAAATGAAAAACAGAGTTTTGATAATGGAATTTGAGAACTTACACGTTTATACTTCTATTGTTATCAACATACCTTACAGACAGGCAACAATTAATCATCATCTTCTGCCCTTGTCTCAATTTTCATTGGGGTTGGCGCCAATTGTAACATTGCAGAGATTCTGATAGAGAAGTCGAAAATAATCAAAAACCCTTCACTTTTGACGTTGAAACAAAACTGAAGGAGCCTAGTATGCCAAAAACATCCTTGAATGATTTAAAATTACTTAATAATTTACAACATCTAGACAATACTGAATGGAAGGCTATTAGATATTTAGAAACTCAAAAAATGTATGTTTGTTATGTATGGCTATACAGACATTGATTTGAATGAAGAAGTTAAGGTTTATCAATCGCCTCGCCACTTAGTATATGCTGACAGAGCTTTCGCAGCATTGACAATGTGTGCTGTAAAGCAAAGAGAGTCACTGGAGACCATCTTGAGAGATTTATTGTCATGGGCCAAAGATTCGGACAGTCTTTCTTATGCCTCTCTTAATGAGAAAATTAATCAGTTCTGTTCAGCAGGGACGTTCTTTAAAACATCCTCAGATTTATTACAGCTTATTTGTGGACATCGAGCTGAAATTATCCAAATACGAAGAGACTGTATAACAAAACAAGTGAAGGATCCACTAGTCAAAACCAGTTTGACAAATATACCACCTACCGCCACCAATTTATTCCATACTGAAAAATTTACAGCTTCCATTGAAAAAGCTGGTGGAGTCCGAAAATGTTTTTGGCCACTAAAAAAGTCTCATTTTAGTTCTACCTCGCAGGTTGAACATAATAAACCAAGCACTTCCTCGCACTGCACTCATGGACAATATAGAGATGCGCACTACTCACCTGCCACCAATTGCCATAATCCATCACCACATAGTGGTTTTAGTTCACACTATCCTTTCCAAGGATATAATCATTCAGACGCCCCGAACAGGAACAGTTCCTTTCGAAGTCGATCTTCTCGAACAAACCCTAGAGGTCAAGGATGAAACAAAGCTGGTCAGAAAAGAACATCGTCACAAAAAGACTTAACCAAGATAGTAAGCGGAAAAAATTCTGACTGTTTTCGAGCGGGCCGTCTCAAACAGTATGTTCACAAATGGGAACAGTTACTGTATGTACTGTATGTACAGTGTATACAGTTACTGGCATGGATTTTTCCTCCACCCTTCCTCATTCCCAGAGTGTTGACACACGTCAATCAATGCCAGTCAACTAGAAAAACTTATGATTGTGCCTGGAAAAAATGGCTTGGGTGGGCCGGAGAGCATGGAATTGATCCCTTTATTCCTTCTGGAAGTGATGTAGCAAGGTACTTATCAGATCTGCATTTAGTTCACAAACTTTCATATAACACCATATTGTTACATAAATCTGTTATTTCTACTCTTTGTAATACAGAATGTGTAGGTGCCTTAAGTTCTCATGTTTTGATCAAACATGTATTGAAATCAATAGCCTTAAATAATAATAATAATAATCAAGTACGGGCTATATAGCGCTGCCACCTGCTAAATGATACCGTACTTGAGAGGATACGCTCTGAAATACGGAATAGCTTTATTGTCCCTACTTCGTCGCAAAATATGAGTTTGATTACTAACGACACACCACAGTTACTACCTGTTGATGAAGTAGTGGAGAGTGAGGCTTTAGTCGTAAATACCCAATACAATGAAAGATTAAGAAGCGCTTTGGAGGATGCGATTCTGGAATACAGGTTTGTAAACTACCAAATTAGACCACGTTTACCCCGTTTGCCTATGCATAAAAGAAATATAGCGCTGGTGTGTGCCCTGGATTCGCTATTGTCTGATTATTTAGACAATAGCGAAGATCTTAGTGATACACACTCTATTCTTTACTGTGCGGCTGTTGCAGTATGTCGAGTAGCGGGAGTTAATTTTTATGTAAATACCACTACTACTCGACCCAAGCCTGCTGTACCAGGCTGGCAGTGTAGAATTGAGCGTCGTATTGCTGTGGCTAGGACACTCTTAGTAAGCTGATTTGCTTTCGATTAGGCAATACACGGCCAAAGGTGATGCGCTTTGTGAAACAGGCATTTTTGGAGACTGACATTAGTCCTCAAAAATACATGTCATGTGTCACAGAGCGCATAGACTTCCTAAAGCAAAAAGTTTATGCGTGGGCAAATAGGATACGACGTTACAAAAAGCGAATTGATCGGTATAATCAGAATCGCATGTTCCAAAGAAATGAGAGGTGGGTTTATCGAAGATGGGAACAAGCGGATCCATGTGTGAGTGATGGGCACTTTCCGGGTGATGAAATACATTTTGGTCACATCTGGTCGGTGCCTGTCATTCATACAGAAGTTGATTGGATGCGAGATGTTAAACGATCATGCGAAAATATACAAAAAAATGGAACCAATTACCATAACAACAGAGGACATAAGTAGTGCAGTCCGTTCATTATCTAATTGGAAATCAGCTGGACCAGACGGACTGCACAACTTTTGGCTGAAGTGGTTCCGAAGTTCGCATGCTCGTTTGGCATCTCAATTCCAAACAGCTTTAGACTCTGGGTTATTACCCCATTTTATGACCACTGGTATTACCCACTTACTCTATAAGTCCGGTAGTGCCATGGATCCCAAAAACTATAGACCTATTACGTGCTTACCAACCGTGTATAAGCTTCTAACATCTATTCTGAGACTCAAAATTACTACACATTTAAATAAAAATTTGATCATTTCTATTTCTCAGAATGGATGTAAAAGCGGGACCCGTGGCACTAAAGAGCTCCTTATCATAGATATGGCCATTAGCCAACAGGTGCGTCGTAACCGTAAGAATCTGTCGACATGTTGGATAGACTATAAGAAGGCATATGACTCGGTTCCACATATGTGGCTTTTGAGAGTGCTAGAGTTGTATAAAATTGATACAACTCTTTGCACTTTCTTGAAGTCATGAGGCAATGGAGGATGGTACTTCGCTATCCAGGATGTCGCAGGCATCCAGGCAGATTGCGGCAAGCGATGTACCAATAAAGATTGAGCGGGGCATATTTCAAGGTGATAGTCTGAGTCCCTTGTGGTTTTGCCTGACTTTGAACCCTCTCAGTACTCTGTTAGAGGGTTCAGGGCTAGGCTATAGGTTGCAGAAAGATGATCTAATTATATCTCACCTTCTATATATGGATGATCTGAAACTACTAGCCCCTACTAATTTGCAATTGATAGCGTTACTGAATGTGACTGAAAACTTTAGTAACTCTATCAAGATGGAATTTGGTGTGGACAAGTGTGCAGTCCTGCATGTAAAGAAAGGTGTGATAGTAGAATCTGAAGGAGTCGAACTTTCAGATTCAACAAAACCCAGATCTCTGTGTGCCACCGAAACCTACAAATATCTAGGTATATCACAATCATTGCCTTTGCATTGAATCGAATGTGAAACAAGCGCTGCAGGAGCGTTTTTTTGGCCACCTGAAAAAAGTACCAAAATAGTCTTTTATCAGGGGGTAACAAGATTCGTGCCTGCAACGGTTGGGTCGTACCGGTTTTGCTGTACTCCTTTGATATACTTAGATGGACTCAGACTGAATTAGATGCCCTTGACAGGAGAGTCCGTACACTGGTATTGGTATTGGTAAAGGGCTCTGTTTCCGCATTTAGACTCATAGGCGGTCCATTATGCGTTAAGATAGGCTGGCTAGTTGAGCCAGCCTAGCTTCTTCCAGAAGCACAGAAGCCTCCCGGGGCGTTCACAGGCTTCTAGGAGCGACCTCGCTCCTGCGAGGATATTTGCCCGTCGTGTGGCCACTCCCTCGCACTCCAGGACAACATGGGCGGCCGTTTCCTCCGCATTAAGACAGCCTCTACATAGAGGACTGTTTGTCGCATTGATGGTGAATAGGTGCCGGTTTAGGGCCAAGTGGCCCGTAATGGTACCTACAACTATTCTGATCTCAAGTCGGTTAAGACTGAGCAGTCTGCAGGTTAAACGTGGTGAGACCTCCGTCAACACCAGTCTAGATTGCCTACAGCCGGGCGTATCAGCCCAGCGACCCTTGTGCGCTTCACGGGTTCGTTGCCTTACCCATGAGCGAAGTTGATTGAAGGGAAGTGGCAGCAATATAGTTGGCCCTGCCACTGTCGCTGCAGATCCATTTCTTGCCAGCTCATCTGCGGCATCGTTGCCGAGTGAATCACTATGCCCCCTGATCCATTGAAGGGTTAGCCCTTTGACAGAGGCTAAACGGTCAAGTGTCTGGTGGCATTCGTATATAAGGCCGGAGTTCATGGTTTTGCCCTCCAGGGCTTTCAGGACGGCCATACTGTCTGAGAGTATGCGGATGTTGTGCTCCTTTATACCCCTTGATATGACGGCGGTAGCGGCGTAGGTTATCGCAACGCAATGGAGCTATGTCGGCCTAGCGCCAGTGATATTGTTATATTCAAGTCTTGTGAGAAAACTCCGGCTCCAGTCCCTGTCCCTATCTTAGAACCGTCCGTGTATATCCGGACTTCGTTTATGCCAGATTGATCTCGGTCGCTCTCATGTAGTTGTATTCGGTACCTTCTACCGAATATATGTTGTTTAGGGATCCTATCGCATGGGGCAGCTATTAGTGGTTGATATTCCACTAATTGGTTCCTTAATTTGGAATGAGGACCTTCTTGGTTGTACCATAGACCTAGGTGTTTGAGTCTGATGGCTGCCATTGTTGCTTCTTGTTGTATATATAGGTCTAGTGGCGCCAGATCTAAAGCTACACTGCTGACTGCATTTCGGATGCACCACCCACGTTTATCAGTAATGAGGTTGTATATCCCGAGAAAGTTTGGGGGTCGTGGACTCTTAAACATTAGACTTTACACAATCGCGAGATAATAATATACAATCTTAGAGAATATTTTCTGCATACTGATGTGGGAGTGCATAGTAATGTAGTCGCAGTGGACAACGGACTCACTTCGCTCGCTTTGGCTAAAGAGAACTGGCGCAAGCCTGAAATACTTAGTACTAACGATCGCATGGAGGTATGGAAGGGCAAAGCACTTCATGGTCGTTTTTATCGGGCCCTGAGTGGGCCTGATATAGACTTAAAAGCGTCCATATCTTGGCTACGGTTCGGTGATCTCTTCGGAGAAACCGAGGGTTTTGTCTTTGCAATTATGGACGAAGTTGTTATGACAAATAATTATCGGAAATATATCCTGAAAGATGGTACGGTGGACATCTGTCGGGCATGCCACCGTCCTGGTGAATCTATCAGGCATATTATTTCTGGTTGTTCCCGTCTTGCTAACGGTGAATATTTGCACAGACACAACCAAGTGGCCAGGATTGTGCATCAACAACTTGCCCTTAGATACAATCTTGTGCATTCAGAGGTGCCATATTACAAGTATGTGTCCGACCCAGTTCTCGAAAATGGTCGTGCCACATTGTATTGGGATCGATCTATCATCACTGACAGAACTATTGTTGCTAATAAACCTGACATAGTGGTGATAGATCGATCAGAGCGCCGCGCAATGATTGTCGATATCGCTGTTCCTCATGACGAGAATCTCGTGAAAGTCGAAAAAAGAAAAACAAATCAAATATTTGGATTTGTCTCACGAGATTGTCGATATGTGGAATGTCGATTCGGCGATCTTTGTTCCGATCGTCATATCTGCGCATGGATTGATAGCCAAAAGCCTCGATCAACACCTTAAGAGGCTCGCGTTAGACGGTTGGATCAAGGGACTGATGCAGAAGGCAGTTCTCCTCGACACGGCCCGTATAGTGAGGAGGTTCCTGTCTTTGGAGCCCTAACCACCGGTGTCTTGGTCCCTGTACCCGATGTCGGTGGTGTACTATTTTTTATATTTTTAAATATATATTTTGTTTTATAGGTATTTAAAAATGTAATTAATAAGTTTTACGATAAATAAAGAGAATAATAATAATAATAATAATTTATTGCATAAAGTTAACCATACAATAAGTAGAACACAAACCAGTATGTCTCAAGCCACCTGTTTGGAACATAGACGTTTTAGCTTCCTTTCTGGAGAAGCACAATGTCAATATGACTAATACATTCGAAACACAACAACACACAGTCGCCCTTTTGCTGTTGTGTTCGGGACGAAGAATTCACGATTTAACGTTACTTAGCGTTGATTCTGATCATTGCTCCTTTTTGGATGACGCTGTAGTTCTTTGGCCAGTGTTTGGTTCTTTTATAGGTTGTCGTAATCTAAATCCGGTATTTTGGATAAAACACACAATTGATTTACTTTAAACTTATAGAGATTCGGCTAAATGTAATTCATTATTTGTTAGCACTAAAGGTGAACCTAGGCCTGCTTCCCGAGCGATCATTGCAGGTTGGATCAAAAGTCTCTTAAAAAATGCGGGCATAAAGGCGTCTCCAGGAAGTATACGGTCCGCAGTGGCGTCAAAGAATTGGCTAGACAATTACTCATTGGAAGACATATTGTCAAGAGGTAACTGGCGATCAATAAACACCTTTTGTAAGTTCTACAGACGGGAAGTTATGCCTTCATCCGTAATACCATCCGTAACGGCTTTATTTAATGTGCTGATTAGGATAAAAATCTTAATCGTTTCTTTTGTAATCTGTTTGGATAATGCGGAATTTTGTTTTATTTTAGCAAATAAAACTGATTTTTCAAAACTGTTGAAATCTTCATTTATTTCTTCTTAATACAGGTTGAATCAGGTCACCTTAAACTCATCTCTACTAAATATTGTATCGATGAACCTTTGGATCTGAGATCTTACCAAAAATATAAATAATAAATGTCACATTGGGCGTCTTTTTTACCACCACCAGGCGACAACAAACAAGTCTCAAATAAATAAGCTTCGAATACCTTATTCGAAGCTTATGAATAATCTCTGCCTGGTACATTTTCGACTCAATGATTCTACAGAAGTTGCGGACCTTCTTACAATGAACGTGCCCACTGCCAGGTGGTGGAGGTAGTAGGGGTAAGAAAGAGACAGCTGTATTGGTTAGAAAGAGACAGCAATACGCGGCGGGAATAGTAGTGCCTATCTCAAATAAATAAGCTTCAATTAAGGTAAGTAAATTAATAAGCGTTTTATTGATAGGTAAAACGCCAATATTATAAAACAAAGTCCCCCGCCGCGTCTGTCTATCTGTTCGCGATAAACTGAAAAACTACTGAACGGAATTTCATGCGGTTTTCACTAATAGACAGAGTGATTGATGAGGAAGGTTTTGGTGTATAATTTGTACCCGTGCGAGGCCGGGCTGGTTGCTAGTTAAATATATAAACAAAATATCAATGTATTTAGAATGAAATAAACACATTATATACATATAGAAACATCATAAACATACCTAAAAATATATACACAAACATAATATATATACACACATAAATACGATTTACTAACGAACAGTTCAACTACTAACCCTTACCTTAACTTTAAGATTTCAAGGGGAAGCGCATTCCAAAGAAGAACAGACTGATCGAGGAAAGAAAAGCCTCTAAAGTGTAAGGACAAAGGAGAAGAAAATTACTTATTTATATTGGTAGTAATTCAGATATTACATTTTTATATTGTTACACGTCTCTCAATGTGTGTACGCATGTGTACGAATGTGTGTGTTTGTGTGTGAGCGTGTGTATGAGGATGCGAGTGCACGTGTGTATAGCAGCTCCAGCCCTACGTAATTTTGTGATAACTTTGAATCGGCAACAAACCGGGGCAAACCACTGTGCTTGTGTTGTGAACTACTTTTGCTGCGTCTTCTGAATATGCATCAGGAGACGGGTTTAAGGAGTATTTCAATCTCTCCATACTTCTTGTTTTTGAGCCAAGTAGTTAGAGACTTTTTGCAATTACGGCAGGTCAATGGATATTTGTTTGGAAGCTTATTAAGTTAGTTAGGCATAAGGAAATATGAAGTTAATAATTGGATTACACAAATATGATCAGATTTCTGAATTTCGTATTCGACTCGTGTGGCTTCCCATACAGTTTTCCTGAAGTGCTCGAATATTAGAAGACCAGTACCTAAAATACCATTAGATGCTACAAATTTACATGATAATTCATTTACAATCCAAACTTCTCGCTTGTGGAATGCCGTTGTGCCGTGAGACTTGCAAAATGTTTTTACTATTTTTAGAGAACAACGCCATTTAAATTACAGATCTATTAACTATTGCTTCTTTTATACATTTCTGATGACTTCGTCCTCTTAAAGGGGAAAGTAAGGCGCGGTTATCTGGCGACGAGCTGCCTCTTACAGCCTTTAGGGCGTTTTACTATTAACAACAAGATAATTATTGGTTAATAATATCTTAATTGTGGTTATAACTGATAATGTATCTTTAGTGTAACTATTGCGATATGATAGTATCTCTTCCTCCTATCTTCTCACCGTTGCAATATAAGATGATCAGTTCGTCAGAGTTTTTTGGCGAAAGGCGTATTTCGCCGATCAAAAAATACTCAGAAAAGTAAAAAAGAGTGCAATGAGCGGTAGGAACAGTAATAGTGGGCTGTTCAGGCCAAGCGTGGACAACAAGAAGGGCAGTGTGTCGGTCAAGCCTTTGGAACTTGACGATGTGTTGACCAACGAACTCGGCCAGTTTGGCCGCTATCAGCTTATCAACATTCTCATGGTCTCTGTTCCAATGCTCATGTCTGCTTTTATAAATGAGTATATTTTCTCTGCAGCAGCTATCCCACACAGGTATACCTTATAACCTATTTGATTATTTAACTGTACTTTCAATAAAGTAGTGGTTAAGGTTAATAGTAGCTAGTATGTTTATTTTAGTTTATTGTTTGCACTTAAAACTATTAATTGATGAGCATTGTCAACGATCGTCGCAATTGTGAACGGATGTAAGTAGTAAACGTATGTATTTTGAATTGGGTAGTAAACGAAAAGTAACTTATTCCGATTACGTACTTACATAGTTTTTAAAGTAGATTTGGCTACCCCAAATCGTTGTCATTGATATATATAATTACTAGCAACCCGCCCCGGCTTCGCACGGCACAAATTACATACACCTAAACCTTCCTCATCAATCACTCTGTCTATTAGTGAAAACCGCATGAAAATCCATTCAGTAGTTTTTCAGTTTTTCGCGAACAGACAGACAGACAGACGGACAGACGCGGCGGGGGGCTTTGTTTTATAATATGTAGTGATACAAGAATATTTCAGGCAATGTTTCAGAAAAAAATTTAATCATCATCATAGTTATGTATTTATGAAGTATACTAACAATGGTGTATAATTAAATATATACTATACAATACCTTGTATTTCACAGGTGTCGTATTAATGAGTGTGGTGAAGATACCAAGAGTAATTACTTCGATCCTGACTGGATCCTCAATGCCATCCCGACAGCTAACGGTAACGCTGGCCTCGCAAGCTGTAGCCGCTATCAGTCCCGAGGCAACGGGACCCTGGAGTATTGTCCCGCCGATCTGTTTACGACTACTATCACGGACTGCAACGGAGATTATGTTTACGCAAAGGACAATTCGGTTGTTTATGATGTTAGTGTATTTAGCTAAAGCCAATGAATAGTATATTACTGCATCAATAGAGCTATTTCAGTCTACCGATAGATATCACTACAACGTTATTATATTGCACAAAAACGTCGAGTTGCAACTCTGCAGTCGTAAATGAAAACACAGTAACTACAGTTAAAAGTAATGGGAGTTACTGTGTTTTCATTTACGACGGCAGAACTATAGTTTTCTGTTTTCTTTCTCTGTACCTAATAATTTTTTACTGTCATACTTGAGGACTGCTGACGATTAAATCAAGTATTCATAATATATAGTCCTAAAGCTTATTTAAATATATAGACATATATTATATTTATTTAAATATATATATATAGACACATTTTATTATTATATTAGATTTCACCAATCTTGAGACAATAAATCAAATGAATGTTTACAGCAGCTAAATATTTTATATTGTTTACAAGTCTCCGTTTCCAGTTTAACCTTGGATGTGAAGACTGGCTTCGTGCCTTAGCAGGAACTCTGAACAGTGTCGGTACTCTGTTAACGCTGCCCATTACCGGCTACTTGTCTGACAGATTCGGGAGACGGTTTACTCTTGTCATCAATGTATTCAACTTGGGACTGATCGGGTTGATCAGATCCTTTTCCGTTAATTACCCAATGTATTTGGCGCTACAGATACTACAGACTACGCTTGGCAGTGGTACATATAGTACCGTGTATATTTTTGGTAAGATAGTTTGGTAGTATTTACTTCCTGTTTCACAGTTGTGAAATTGAGATATTAATATTTAAACTTGTTTCGTTCCAGCCACTGAATTTGTAGGTCCTCGTTACCGCGTGGCGGTGAGTGCCACATGCTCTTCGATGTTCTCTCTCGGTCAGGTGATAGTGGGAGCAGTCGCCTGGCTCATTCAGCCCTGGCGATACATGATCATGGCTCTGCACATACCTTGCTTCTTTGTCGTATCCTATTACTGGTTGTTGGCAGAAAGTGTAAGATGGCAACTTTCTAAGGGAAAGTTTGCTGAGGCCAAGGTATCGCTGGAGACGGTTGCTAGAGTTAATAAAACACACATTAGTGAGAAATCGATGAATGCGCTGATGAATCCACCATCTCCTCTACCGAATACTGTAAGTTTGCTTTAACTTTCGGTAGTGCTTATTCTCAGAGAATACTTACACTGTTTGTTTCCATGTTTACCCGGTGGTAGAAAAATAGCGTTAGATATTGTAACAAAGAATAATAATAACTGCTATTGCTTCAAATTTTTAAAATAAAACTATATAATTCAATTATTTTGTCCTTACAAAAGATAAAAGGTTACTAAAAATATTTAGGTATGTATCATTAATATGTTGATTATGGCGTAATAGAATTCTTACATGCGAATGCGATCTATGCGATTCATGTCAAATTAAACTCTATCTATATGTCTTCAGGATGGTGGAGATGAAGTGCCCAGCTTAATCAAAGCTGTTTTTAAGTCGCGGGTGCTATTAGGCCGAGTGCTCACCACCCCTATCTGGTGGATCACCATCACATTTGTCTACTACGGATTATCCATCAATTCAGTTGGCCTTTCCGACACCCTCTACTTAAACTATATCTTGGTCTGTGCCATTGAGATCCCTGGTTTTATCACAGCTGCGTTGATTCTGGACAGGATTGGCAGAAAACCTACTCTCACCGGGGGATTTTTCTTCAGCGCTGCCTGTAATATTGCCTTTATATTTATATCTCAAGGTAAGCTTTTCTTTACATTCAACATTATGAACCGTTATTATACCTATAACATATAATTTTTCCCGTGTAAATACATAATTATAACATGCAATTTTTGAGTCCTTGGAACTAAGCTGTGCCGGACAAACGTTTGTGCCGATCATAATAATCGGTCAGTTCGCTCAAAAATGACGTCATACAGTTTTGAGAGGAAAATTGTTTTATAACCCGACATTGATGTTTCGACCACTAAATATATTTGTATTTTCTTCCAGATTTGGCGACCCTTCGTCTAGTGGTTTTCCTACTGGGCAAGTTTGGTATTTCCATGGTGGTGACATCGTTGTACCTGTTCACGACGGAGCTGTACCCCACTCAGTACCGGCACAGCCTTCTCGCCTTTTCCTCGATGGTGGGACGTATTGGCTCCATAACAGCTCCCCTCACTCCTGTACTGGTAAGTTAGTGTATACTCAGACATTTATGTATTCGTATCAGTTTTTTCAGACACTTATACGCATAGACACAATTACAAATAGTTTTAGTATACCTAAAGTATATATTTTATCTAGCTACCCGGCCACGCTTTGCTGTGGCTAATTAATTTGCAATAAAAAATATCATGACCATAAATTGAGATAAAAGCTATCCTATCTCTCAAGTTGCACTAAACTGCTGCATACAGGGTGCAATATTTCATTAAAATTGATTTATTAGTTTAGGAGTTCATCGCGGACAAATAAGGTGACACGACTTTTTTATAAAGAAGATAGAGTCTATGTGTTTAAGATTATAATTTTTTTTTGTGATTAGGTAGGTACGATATTTAAATGTGTAAGTAAATCACAATTTTAATTTTAATCAAATTTAAAGAGACAAAACCTTATGAATTATCAAAATGAATCATCAAAATTTTGATAAACCCAACCAAAATCAATGCTACTTTATGTTAAACATTTTACTAAACTGCTTTTGATAATGTTCATCCCACTAATCCCACTAATATTATAAATGTGAAAGTTTAGATGGATGGATGGATGGATGGATGTATGGATGGATGGATGGATGTTTGTTACTCTTTCACGCAAAAACCATTAAACCGATTGCGATGAAACTTGGTATGTAGATAGCTGGAGACCTGGATTAACGCATAGGCATAGCTTTTTATCCCGATATTCCCACGGGATCGGAACCTACGCTGGTGAAACCGCGGGGCGCTGCTAGTCGTTCATAAGTTTCTTAGAATTAATTAAGATTTACTAACGAACAGTATTCGTTAGTAAATCTTAATTAGATTTACTAACGAATAGATTTGTTTCTTAGAATTTCAATGTTCTTGAGCTACGTTCTCTTACGTACTTACCAATATCATAACATTATTTATATGAATTGGGATATCTCGTAAATAATAAGTAATGGAAAGTATGACACGACGTGTAAGTTACACTTAAAAATAAACTAATTTATTGGATTCCCCTCTTTTCTAGATGGAATACTGGCATGGAATACCCTCAGCACTGTTCGCAGGTATGTCTTTACTCTCAGGTGTTTTAGTCCTCACACAGCCCGAGACTCTTGGTACCAAGTTACCTGATACCCTGGCAGAAGCAGAGGCTGTTGGTTCTCCGGAGTCCATGAGAGAGTACAAATCATAGTAACTCTTAACTTCCTCGTGTGACGCATTCTACTAATCGAGTTCAGACTCATCTAATTAATTCACAATGTGAATGTTAGGTATGAAGAAACGTTTAATACAATTCAAGCGCTCATCGCCAAAGCCATTTTTTTTGTAATGTACACAAAATTCATACATTTGTAAATATCATTAACAACTAAATATTAGTATAGTTTAGTGCGACCAATAAATAAATACGAATTAAAATCTGTAACAGTTTAGTTATTTCAAAATACGATTGTTTATGTTACCACCGGGGCCCAGGTGCAGCTTATGGAATTATTATCTACCATAAATTATGTCAATTGTAAGGGGAGTCCGTGGTCACGCCACGGCATTAGACTAACGACTTAATATATAATTTTAGATTTTCGTTTTGTCTAAATAATGAGCCGTCTAAATATTTGGAACAGTAAATCAACATCATCCCTTTTAAAAAAAAATATCTTTGAATATGGGTTGAAACATTGTAAACAAAATTTATAACGAATAATATCTACGAGTAATATCTTATTCCTATTATGTTTGACTTTAATGCATGCTGTGGTCTTCTGTGATTAAGGATACACCAGATCAATTTTTTTTTTACTTATCATGCATGTGATGTGATATTCTTGTTGAAGATCCATATAATAAATAAATAAACAAGCTTTTGTCCCTGGCTTCGCTCGCGTATGTATTCCCACATGTGTAAAAATTATAATGCTATTTGCTCGCAGGTAGACATTTTCCACGACAAATTTAATGCTTTCAAATCTTTCCTGCTACATTACATTACAACCTTATGTGACCTTTGTATTTAATTTAATTGTTTGTTTTAAAAGTTGTGTACAGTTGTAACTTGATTCGACCCTGACGTCCCGTAATGTAGCAATTTTGAGGCGGTCAGGGTCATAAGAGGATACCGTACGATTTCCTTTGAAGCGGCGAGTCTAGCCGGCCCGGCCTAGCCGGGACGCCGCCATGGGACCTGGAGGCGAAAATCCTTGCGTTTCTGTATCAGTGGCGCAGGGAAGCCCTAGAGCCGGAGCTGAACCTGTCAATTATGACATCGGGGTACGACGGTTCCAGCTTCGCCAGATGCTCATGGCTCAGTGGAAAGAACGACTTGAACGACCGAGCGCAGGGCACGCCACGATCGTGGCGATAAGACCCGTCATGGAGGATTGGCTAGAGAGGCGGTATGGCAGCCTCTGTTACCGGATGACACAGGTACTTGCTGGACATGGCTGTTTTGGGAAATATCTGTGTCGGACAGGCCGAGAGCCAACGCCTGTGTGCCAGCACTGCGGGGGCTGCCGCGAGGATACCACACTCCACACTCTAGTGGAGTGCCCTGCATGAACGCAGCAGCGTGCTGGCTTCGCGACGGTCGTAGGTATGGGTAGCCTCTCGCTGGAGACCATGATTATGTCCATGGTCATGAGCGAGAGAGCGTGGGATTCCGCCGCCTCGTTTTGCGAGGAGGTAATGTATACCAAGGAGACGGCGGAAAGGGAACGGGAGAGAACTAGTACTCTCCCATCCCGCAGAAGACGCACACCAGGCGCCGGAGAGAACCAGTAGATCTCCGGCCTCCATGAGCGCTTGCCTGGGGGCGACGGACAGGGTTATCCGGCGCCCTAGCAGAAGCAGACCCGAAACGTCGCCTCTTTTACTGACAGGGGATAAAATCCCCCACAACACAGTGGGGTCACCTGTTGTTTAACAGGCGGCCAAGTCTGTCAGGGTTCACAGGGATTTCCTTGTAAGGGTACACCTAAGGCCCTGGTAATATGGACTGTGACGGAACACCGTGTACCGCTTAGCCCAGGTGGGGTGAGGACCCGTGGGGGTTTCCAAACATAAAAAAGAAAGTTGTAACTTGACTTCAGTTTTGCTCACTGTTTATCATTAAAGCCATTCTTTGTATATCTTGATCTGTTGCCTGTATCTGTACTTATTGAATAAAATAAAATAAATAAATTTTATTAATCAATCTATATCTCGGGAAGAGTACCTTTTTTTCTGTATGAAATTGTCTTTTTCTGTATCCTGACCGATTCCAACACGTTGTATGCAAAATTTCATAAAAATCGGTTTAGTAGTTAAGGCGTGAAAGCATACCAAACCTAAAAACAAATAAACAAACTCACATTTATAATATTGGTTGAAAGATATGTTGCCTCCGGTTGAAAGTATCTGTTAAGATTCTTCACTGATAATAAGGATCTGGATTTATTTCGTGTTTGTAATTAGATGAAAAGAAAGGATAACGGTGACGACGCTGAATGACGCTACCTATCTCTAAATATGCTAAATAAACATTCTTCAATAAGTACAAAGTTCTATGTCCATATATAATGTAGTCTAGTTTTGCGTTCCCATGGTGCTGCTCGCGAACTCTCTTTTTACGCACGCTACTCGTAAATTGCAAAGTTTATTTACTCACCTAAGGAAGAGCTCCCTTTTAGTTTTATTGTGTATATAAAATAATAAATTATGTGTTTCTGACTTTCGAGTGCACTGTGGAAAACGTTTCTGATTGTCTTTTTTTTTTTATAGTTATATTTTATTTTTGTGAAATAAATTCAGTTGAAGGTACACCGGTAAGTCTGCGGCAATTGTGCGAGTTATCGGTAAGACAAATAATATAACAAGAGCCAAGAGCAGTGTCAATAGCCGCTGTGTGCAGTGTTACCTACTGCGTCTGATCTCGTAAATGTATATTCAATACAAGACTATGTGACTGTTGTTTTAAGTTGCGAGTTGTGTGATCTGTCTGGTGGATGTACCTGCTATGTGTACACGTTAAGAACGAAATTATATCTAGCTACAACCACAGTATATACATACATTATACTGTGCTACAACTATTTACAGTTTAGGTACAATGATATTTACACAAAGTCAATAAATGTTGATTTATTGCGGATACAAAGATCAATATAATTTGGTATAAAAATATTAGTTCGCGGCTTCTTCTTCGCCATAAAGCTCTTCTTATTTTCCGAAGTACCTATTGAAAGGCGTAAAGTGTAAGTAGTGGTTTAAGCGAACTTACGGATATAATAACAGTCGACCTTTCTATGAGCATTGAATTGTAAGTGCATTCTATAATCTAATACTCATATTTATAAAAAGAATTATCAAGTATTTATGTACATTTGGTGCCAGGTTCATAATGCAGTAGGGAGCCCACAAGAGAAGAATCAGGTAATAAAAATTCACGGCCACTCTTTTTGATTCGCCATTAATTACGATGTTTGAACTTACAATAATGTTTTTAATACAGTACAGCAAAAGCTTTATATGCTGAGAGCCCGAGGTATACAACGTGAGTATATAAAGACCATAGAGCCACTCGGCAAAGCCTAGTGCTATTAGTATTCTTTATATGGACTTGTATAGATATGCGCTCGCTACGTCAACTCCGTAGTGTCACGTACAAACAAAGCAGATAACTTAACATTAATTGATGCTCAAGTTTTTACTTGGCTAGTTTTCACATATATTGTGTATGTATGCATATATTTTTGATGGGATATCATTACTTTTTGTAAAGAAATTATTTGAATTTACCATTCAAGTGATTTGTAACTTAGATCTTTTGTAAAAAAAAAACGATCTGCTTACTACCTAGAACGAAACAAATTTAGTTTTACTTTGAAATACTTATAAAAAACTCTTACTGCCTACTACTTTCATAAACTTTTGTGAATATTACATTTATTACTTAATGGACTATAATAATAAGTACTTATTTATTCATTACAACCTAACTTAAAATCAACTGTAATTACAACTACCTAACCTATAATAAGCCCTGAATTTACAAGTGATATAATATACAATATAATACAATACAATATACTTTATTGTACACCATAAAATAGTTAACAATATTTTAAAAATAAATAAAAACAAACAATGGTACAAATGGCGGTTTTATCGCTAGTTCCGATTTATTACAGACAACCTTTAGATGGACACATGTGTTTACGACGAACACAAAACCAAATGGATCAATTCATTGATCTTAATATAAATTTTGTAGATCCTCCATAGATGGCGTTGTGCTATCTTTCTCAATCACGGTATGGTTTCGTTACCGTTATTTACTTAAATCATATTATTTATTTAAATACATGGTCGATCAAGATCGGAATACAGTGCAGTGGTTTTATTTATTTCCCAAACCCTACTCTAGTGTTCTCACTCAGTACACCCACCGGTCGACCGCAGATCGCGACACCTAGCGGCGTGTCGAACATATGGTCCAATCGAGCCAAATCGATTATTTTTGTGCGAAGCTGAGCGTAGCTCGCACCTCCAAGCGTGTAACCTGTAGTGGATCGCTACACAAAGGTACACGACGCCCAACAGCGGGTGCAACCAGCAGAGGGCGCCACCAGTCACTTGGAACGTGTTGGTGTTATTGTGAGTCAGTGCAAACTGTGAGTACATTTTATAATTTATCAAGTGCAAGAAGTTATTTTAATTTGAACTTACTATACAAGAAGATTTAAACATAGAAAAATATTTGGATAATTTCAACTTAGAAAATTTTGTTCGAGATAATCAAGGACTAGAATTTGAGTGCAGTGCAAGAGGTCAAGCTAATTAGAACTTTATATACTGGAACATTTTAACATAGAATAATTTTAGTTAGTAGTGCATGTTTAGACTTAGAATAGTTTTAGAAAAAACGGGGGAACGCGGAGCCTATGCCCGAATTCCGTCCAAAGTGAATACACGTCCAAACACTTGTAAAATTTCAACAAATTTTGAGACTTAGATATTTTTTTGGACTTGTAATATTTTCAAGAAATATTCAGACTTGTAAAATAATAAATTTAGAAATGGAGGGTTTACTTAAGGTTTTGAAAAATACTCAAACTATTATCCAGAAGGGGTTAATTAATTTTAAAAAGAGTCCTAAAGATAGGCTCACTGTAGAGTATATGGAAGCAAAGCTTGAGTTATTAGAAAAAGATTGGGCTTTGTTTCAACAAAATAATACAAAGCTACACGAAAGTTATACTGAGTTAGTAGATGATGAAAAGCTTGTTAACATGTATGAAGCTACTGAGGACACCTATATCACTTATAAATGTTTAGTTAAGACATTGTTAAATAAATGTAAGTCAGAAAGTGCATCTGGTTCAGCTATTTCTAAAGATGTGTCCAAATCTCAAAGTTCAACCGCCAAACTACCAAAAATTGTCATTCCTACTTTTAGCGGAAAATATGATGAATGGACTACATTTCGTGATTTGTTTTTGTCGCTAATAGATAAAAATGAGAATTTGGATAAAGTTCAAAAGATGCATTATTTAAAATTACACCTTACTGGTGAGGCTGAACAATTTGTGCGTCATAAAGAAATTTCAGAATTAAACTACACCCAGTGTTGGGCTAGCTTAGAAAAAAGGTATAGCAATAAAAAATATATTTCGAATTGTATTCTAAAAAGACTTTTTAGTCAAAAGCGTATGTCGGTTGAGTCAGCCACTGGTATTAAGGAATTGCTAGATACAACTAATGATTGTTTGAGTGCACTTAACAATTTACACGTTGACGTATCTACATGGGATATTATCATCATCCATATTGTTTCCTTTAAATTGGATCCTGAAACGCGAAAGCAGTGGGAACTAAATGCTAATAGTATCGACACTAATGAACTATCTACCTATGAACAATTTGCCACATTTTTAGAGAATCGTTTTCGTGCATTGGAACGTATCGAACTCAAAGGACTCATCAGGTCACAAGTTCACATGTACCCAGGGCCATGGTGGCGACGAACTCATATGATATGCGTTGCGAATTCTGCAGCGAGCCTCACAAGCTTTGTTTTTGCAAGCAGTTCGCAAAACAAACAACGGAAGCTAGGCGCGAATTCGTGGTGAAACATAAGATTTGTTTCAATTGCTTGGGTAGCAATCATAGCGTATACAATTGTAAAAAGGCAACCAAATGTAAATTGTGTCAAAAAAGACATCATTCTTTGCTACACATAAGCATCGATACGACGAATGAAGATAAGGGTCCTTCAGTTAATTTATCTACTGTTAGTGCTAACCCTACAGTTAGTACTAATCATGTAACCTCCAACATATCGACAATTCCCCGACAGGTTTTATTAGCCACAGCGCTAATAAATGCCGAGTCGAAAACGGGTGAATTGCAGGTAATTAGGGCGTTGCTTGATCAAGGCTCTCAAGCATGTTTTATTACTGAGGCCACAGTCCAATACTTACGCCTACCTAAAATTCCTATTCAAGGAGTTGTATCTGGATTAGGTAATAGATCAACCATGGCAAAATTCATGGTACATTTAAATATTCAGTCGCGAATCGATCCCCAGTTCAAATTAACTCTAACCGCTTATGTGTTGAGCAAAATCACATCTTACTTACCCGAAAGGAGTTTTAGTAAAGGTATGCTTGAATGGTTTGATATAACTACTCTCGAGCTTGCTGATCCCCAGTTCAACCAATGTAACAAGATTGATATCTTATTAGGTGCCGATGTCTATAGCTGCATCTTGAAGGAAGGCATTATGCGCAGTCCATCTGGTACTCTGATCGCACAAAGTACTACCTTAGGGTGGGTACTATCAGGTTCAGTGAATAGGTCAAATAATAGTTCGGAACACACACACAAAAACATTACAGTGATGCATGCACAAATTAAAGAGGACGATCTTCTTAAGAGATTCTGGGAGATTGAAGAATTAATTACTAATAAAAAGATACTTACCCCAGATGAACAAAAATGTGAAAATTTTTATAGTGACACTACCTGTAGACAAAAGGATGGAAGGTACGTAGTTAGATTACCTTTCAGCGTCAAAGATCCCCAATTTGTAGATTCTCGCTCCATTGCTGAAATCCGATTTAAGTCGTTAGAAAAAAGGTTGGAGAAGAACATAGAACTTAAGGAACAGTATCATGCAGTGATTAATGAATACTTGCAATTAGATCACATGAAACCTATAAGAGATGATGATGACAAAAAGGATATAGCAGCTTACTTACCTCATCATGCCGTAATACGTAACGACAAATCCACGACCAAGGTACGGGTTGTTTTCAATGCATCTGAAAAATATAATAAAGATATTTCGTTAAATGATACCTTAATGGTTGGTCCATCACTGCAAGCTGATTTAAGACACACAGTGATGAGATGGAGAGTTCACCCTATAGGTCTTGTAGCCGATATTATAAAAATGTATCGGCAGATAAGAATAGCTGACGAAGACACGAAGTACCAACGTATTCTTTGGCGAGACAGTCCTGTAAAGAAAATTAAAGATTATGAGTTGTTAACAGTTACGTTTGGTACGGCATCAGCACCGTACTTGGCAATCAGAACACTTCATCAAATTGCATATGATGAAGGCGATAACTACCGACATGCTGTGGATAAAGTATTAAATTGCTTCTACATGGACGATTTAATGACTGGATGCTACAGTGTAGAAGAAGGTATAAAGATATATAAAGAAATTACAGAGTTATTGGCAAAAGGAGGTTTTATTTTACAAAAATGGAACAGCAATAATCAAGAAATTTTAGATATAATAAATTCACTAGAGCAAAAATCAGATAAGCATAAAAGTGTAACATGCAAGCAAGATGAAAATACAAATATTAGTAAAGAAAAGGTCATAGAAAATAAAGATGTAGAGATCAAAATAGATAGCATAATTAAAATACTAGGACTTACCTGGAACCGCAGCGAGGACTCCTTCCAGTACAAGGTGAGTCTCCCGACGCTGTCCTGTATACCTGTAACAAAACGGGCGGTAATTTCTGATATAGCGCGATTATTCGATCCTCTTGGATGGTTAGCTCCAAGTGTAGTTCTAGCTAAGATATTTATACAGAAGTTATGGCTAGCAGGTATCAGCTGGGATGAGAAATTGAATAATGAATTAGCACAGGAATGGAGTACTTACCGGCAAGAATTGTCACTACTTACTAAAGTAACGTTACCTCGTTGGGTCGGCACTAACGAGGATGATGCAGTAGAGCTTCACGGCTTTTGTGACGCATCCAAGGCAGCCTACTCAGCAGTTGTATACTTGCGAATGGTTGACGTTTCAGGTAAGGTCAAGGTTGCTTTGTTAGTTGCTAAAACCAGGGTTGCTCCAATAAAGCAGATTAGCATCCCGCGTTTGGAGCTGTGTGGAGCAGTGCTGCTTTCGAAGCTCTTAATGGAAACAGCAGAGGTGATGAAGATCTCGAAAAACAAGGTCAAGGCGTGGACCGATTCTACTATTGTTATAGCTTGGTTAAATAGCCATCCAAGCAAATGGAAAACGTTTGTAGCTAATCGTACATCTGAAATCTTGGTGTCTATGCAGCCATCTCAATGGTTTCACATATCAACCACAGAAAATCCCGCTGACTGCGCTTCAAGGGGAGTATTACCAAGCTTATTCTTGGAAAACTCTTTATGGTTTAATGGACCATCTTTCCTAAGAAATAATCCAATTAAGAAATATAGTAAGCCAGATAGTTTAGATATAGACTTAGAACAGTCTATTAAATCGCATGTTGCTGTCATACCAGAAAGTTCAGAACTGTTTACAAGATTTTCTTCTTTACCAAGGCTTATTAGAGTCATTGCATATTGTCGTAGATTTCTGAACCAAGGGATAAACAGGACGAAATATTTGTCAGTTAAAGAAATAGATAAGGCATTAGAATGTTGTATTAGAATTACACAAAAAGATATATTTACAGAAGAATATTTACAAATACAGAATAAAGGGTTCTTACTACTACGGTCAAGTAAATTAAAATCATTGAGTCCTTATCTAGACGAGAATGGTTTGATTAGAGTGCGAGGTAGAATAGACAAGTCTACATTAGAACAACACATGAAGCATCCAATAGTGTTACCAAGCAACGCTCACCTCACTCACCTGATAGTTGCTGACGCGCACAATAAAACTTTGCATGGAGGACTGCAGCTGATGCTTAACTATTTGAGGAGACGCTATTGGATAATCAGTGTTCGAAATTTAGTAAAGCAACACGTTCGGAAGTGTGTCATATGTGCCAAGCAAAGAGCCACTGTTAAACCTCAAATAATGGGCGATCTCCCATCCGTGCGTTGTACACCAGCAAGACCGTTCTATAGTAGCGGAGTAGATTACGCTGGACCAATAAAAATTAGAACTACAAAGGGTCGTGGACATCACTCTTTGAAAGGCTATATTTGTTTATTTGTGTGCATGTCCACGCGCGCATTGCACCTTGAAGTCGTAAGCGACATGAGTACACAAGCATTCTTAGCGGCGTTTAGACGCTTCGTTTCTAGACGAGGTCATTGCGCTAGGTTATATAGCGACAATGGAACCACCTTTGTTGGTGCCGCTAAGGAGTTGCAACAATTAGCATCCATTCACGATTCTGTTGCCGAACATTTAGAGGCAAACAACACAGAGTGGCACTTCATCCCTCCCCATGCGCCAAATTTCGGTGGATTATGGGAAGCCGGCGTGAAGTCTACTAAAGCCCATCTAAAGCGAGTTGTGGGCGATGCCACGCTAACCTACGAAGAGCTTTCAACACAAGTTGAAGCATGTCTGAATTCTAGACCAATGAGCATTGTGAGCCTGGGTGACCCTGGGGAGTGTGTACCTTTGACCCCGGGACATTTTCTTATCGGTGAACCGTTGATTTCTTTACCCGACTGTGGGAATTATGAAACATCAAATGTGCATTCCCTGACTCGCTGGCAATTTGTTCAGAGGATGTTGCAATCGTTTTGGAGGCGCTGGTCACAAGAATATTTGTGTAACTTAATGCACCGGTACAAATGGTCCTCTAAAGTTCAAGAACCAAATATTGGTGATATCGTTCTCATAAAGGAAGATGATTTGCCCCCCAGTCGTTGGTTAATGGGTTGCATATTAGAAAAACATTCAGGAGATGATAAGGTCACCCGTGTAGTTACCTTACGCACAAAATCCGCAATCATAAAAAGACCCACAAACAAATTGTGCATATTGCCTGTAGAACATAAATAGATTTTATTTATTATTATTATTTTATAGTTTATTTTTAAATTGTTTGGGTTGTCGAAAGAAGGTATTCTTTATCATTTAAGAAAGGCCGATCGTCTATATCGTCCTTTGGTGGGCAGTATGTTTACGACGAACACAAAACCAAATGGATCAATTCATTGATCTTAATATAAATTTTGTAGATCCTCCATAGATGGCGTTGTGCTATCTTTCTCAATCACGGTATGGTTTCGTTACCGTTATTTACTTAAATCATATTATTTATTTAAATACATGGTCGATCAAGATCGGAATACAGTGCAGTGGTTTTATTTATTTCCCAAACCCTACTCTAGTGTTCTCACTCAGTACACCCACCGGTCGACCGCAGATCACGACACCTAGCGGCGTGTCGAACAACATGCAATAGATTTGTATATAGGGCAGTTACAGGTGCACGAATTCAACTAAGTGAGTTATTGGAATTAAATAAATGTAAAAGGAAAAGAACGCATAATAATGAAATATACTTATACCTTACATATATATAAATTTATTGACCAGCAATAATGAGAAACGTAGCCTACTGGGAACGAGTAACAATAATGAAATGAAACAAATATAGTAACCAATAAACATAATATAGTTGCTTATATTTGTGTAATCACCTGTTAAAACTCTTCATTTCGATATCTCACTCGATAGGTTTGTAAGGCTATTAACTTTAATTTTGGCCCCTCTTTTTATAATGTAGATAATACGTCCATCTCGGGAATGAATTCTCGAAAACTTTTGCCCTTTTTTCGAAAGACAAATTTAACTTTGCGGTTGCGATGTACGACAAAGTCAACAATCCAACCGCAAAGTATAAGTTTGTAATCACAATACGACTTTTTTTTTAACGACTTTCGGATTTTTTCCTCCACTTTTGCTGTCAGACCTTGCTTCTTACCAAAATTCATGATTCTAGGGCAATAGGAAGTACCCTATAGGTTTTGATTAACCTGCGAAATGTTCGATTTTTTTAAATCTAAGGTGTAATTGGCCGTATCTTTTGATTGCGTTAACTTAGAAGCTTCTTTGTTTACAGCTTCAAGGGACCGCTGACATAAGTATTGGATATTAATTTCAATTTGATACGTTCACGGGTTCCTGATGAAAAGGGTCTTGACAGACACATAGACAGACAGACAGATATAACAACGCATTAACGACTTTCGAATTTTTTTCGTTACTTGTGCTGCGAGACCTTACTTCTTACCAAATTTCATGATTCTAGGTCAATGGCGAGTACCCTATAGGTTTTGATTTACCTGCGAAATGTTCAAATTTGGTCAAAAATAAGATTTATGTGGCCATATATTTTGATTGCGTTGACTTTACAGCTTGATTTTTTTACAGCTTCAAGGGACCGCAGAGTTATGTATTTGGTATAAATTGCAACTTGATGCGTTCACGGGTTCCTGAGAAAAAGGAAAGAAAAATTTAACATACGAAAGTATCTTTGTGTTAATGTTGTTGCATTAGAAAGTTTGTATTATGTGGTGTCTAGATGTCGAAGTGTAATTTATAGTTTATCAATATGAAAATGTGTTCTCATGTAAGTGAAATGTAAATTTCTTTATGAGAAAATAAACTCTTTAACCAGAAAAGGGTCTTGACAGACACACTTACAGACAGGCGGACAACAAAGTGATTCTATAAGGATTCCTTTTTTTCCTTTTGAGGAACGGAGCCCTAAAAACTGGACAAGTGCGAGTATGATTCGAACACGGAGGGTCTGTAAGCAAACAAACTTGTATGTAGATAGTATGTCCATCTCGGGAATCAATTCTTGACGATTTTTGCCTGTCTTTTCCGAAAGTGGAGGAAGGAGGGGAGCAGTGACCATAAACGCAGGTGAAACTGCGGGGGATCTGCAGACGAAGCCTATCGATAGACCTACCAGCGGTCGCACCATCGCTGATAAACTCACTCTACCGACAATATCAATGACTGCAAACACAGTTCTACAAGTCGGTCCGACTCCAAGATTACCGCTTCGTGCTTTCGGCATTCGGGAATTACCGTTACAAATACTTTATTTATCAGATTAAGATATATCTAAGCAGATTATGAGATTCGTATCCAACCCGGACTTGGCCATTACTTGTTTATTCTGTGACTTGGCTCACATTTTTAAGTGGAATTACAAATATAATCTTAATTAGGTTAACCAAAAAACGCACCACGAACCAGAATGAATGCTAGCAGTTGACAGTAACCTACATACAGAAGTACCATAACCTACCCATCTGCAGACGTAAAACGATTAGAAAAGAGCTGATGGTCTTCGAATAGCTAAACAGGTGTTCTTGTATTATATCTAAGAACACTCTCGATAAGACATCTTTCACACAAAAAAACCTAAATTAAAATCGGTTCATCATTTAGCAGCTACGGATACACAGGCACACAGATATACACGTTTTGCGTCGGAGCTTAAAAACTATAGGATTTACATTAACAATGCTTTGTCCTCAAGTTTCCAATTGGAGGCTTTAACTGAAGCTGCGTTAGTTCAGAAGTATTAGGGCTCAAATTAGTTCAGGAAGTAGGGTAAGGGTGCCGACAGCAGCTCACCCATTTTTCAAATGTCTATAGCGAGTTATCTGAAAGAGTTACAGTCCTAAAAATTGTATATCTGTTAGACTAATTTAATTAGCGTTTTGCTTACATTACTCATTTTTTTAAATAAATCCTCATACGGGAAATATTTGGGATTTAAAAAAAAACGGGAAATGATTGACTGTGTCCGCTAGGGCTAGGCTGTGTACATAGGCCCGAGCGAGTGTACCCAACACTCGCTCGGGCCTATGTTTACAGCAGATCGCTTGAGGCAACAGTAAATCATAAGGAATAGGGCACCAAAAAAACACTTCTTTTATACTTAAATCAAGTCAGAGTTTTGATTTACCTCAGTCTTTATTTTAATCAGGTCAAAATAATTATTTCAGCCAAAAAATGTTTCTTATTTTAATATTAACAATCTTAGAAAACTCTACATTGTTTTTAATAAAAAAAACGTCTTAACATGGCATAGTGTGTAAGTTTTAGAGTAGAAACAAAAATATGTAACTGTTAATAAACTCTTACCAAACAAATCAACTAAAACTAAAATATATATTGGTATTTAGTTTCCTATCGTAATTATTTAAGTTTAGGGAACTTAAGAAAATTATCTTTATTATTTCTTTATAAAAACTAACTTAATAAGGCATGACTATTAATTTCAATCTAAACAAATCAACAAAAACATTCAACTATGTCAAACTTGTAATGAACATCTAATGCAGAGAAATCTGATGATCTTTATAATTTTTTTTATAAAAAATAACTTAACAAGGCATCACTATTAATTTCAAACTAAACAAATCAACAAAAGCATTCAACAATGTCAAACTTCTAATGAACATTTAATGCAGAGAAATCTGATGATCTTTATAATTTTTTTATAAAAAATAACTTAACAAGGCATCACTATTAATTTCAAACTAAACAAATCAACAAAAGCTTTCAACAATGTCAAACTTCTAATGAACATCTAATGCAGAGAAATCTGATGATCTTTATAATTTTTTTTATAAAAAATAACTTAACAAGGCATCACTATTAATTTCAAACTAAACAAATCAACAAAAGCATTCAACAATGTCAAACTTCTAATGAACATTTAATGCAGAGAAATCTGATGATCTTTATAATTTTTTTATAAAAAATAACTTAACAAGGCATCACTATTAATTTCAAACTAAACAAATCAACAAAAGCTTTCAACAATGTCAAACTTCTAATGAACATCTAATGCAGAGAAATCTGATGATCTTTATAATTTTTTTATAAAAAATAACTTAACAATGCATAACTATTAATTTCAAACGAAACAAATCAACAATAACATTCAACAATGTCAAACTTCTAGTGAACATCTAATGCAGAGAAATCTACAGGAAAATAAAAATAAGACTGTTGTCTTGATGTGCTTCCGCCCAAAGTCGGTTTTGGAAGAATCAACTTAATATCGTCATCTTGAACGGATGATAAATCAGGAACATCAGGAATATAAAATTTATCAGGATTTTTCTTTCTCAAAAAGCTAACATAAGATTCCAAATTTTCATTTCTGTTTTCTATGACTTTTCCAACATAATAAATCTTTTTTTTCTTTGTTGTAAATTGAACTAAAACATAGTTTTCTTCTTTAGGTTGACGAATTAAAGGGGAATCGAGATCATCTTCTGTAATAATTCGGTTGTTTGTCGCCTTCAAATTCATCATCTATATCATATTCATCCTCCTCTTGATCAACGTCAACCTCTTCATTTTCATCTTCTGTATCATTTTGTAATACTTTCTTAGCAATTTTTTCTTTTCTTTACTGATTGTTCTCTTTTAGCTTTAGATTTTTCTTTCTCAATTAATGCTTTTTCAGGTGTATCTGTCGCTGTTATACTTCGGCCCAGTTTACGTGGTTTTTTTTTCTTAGTCTGCCTAGGTCCAGCTTTAATGGGGTCTCGATACTGAAATGGTGATATATATGTCTTATTTTGATCTGTATTTGAGATATTGTTTATATCTTCGGAATACTGTTGTATTGGATATTTTGTGTCTAGTATCTAGTGAAACTGGTAGTTTGACGGCTTCGTTTTGCTGTAAAATACCAGAAACTATTATCTCTTCAGTTTGTGCAGTGCTGGATATCTGGTCTTGGTATTCAGATAAAAGAGAAGGACTGATTACATCTCTCTGTTCATTTTCACGCAAGTTAAAATTCTCATTTACTGTTTCGTGACATAAAATACCATGTGTGGCAATATTTTGATTTGGAGCTTTGCGGTGATATTGAAGGACTCCTCTCTCTTCCTCTATTGTCACAAAAGTTATAATCTTAAGTTATTTGCCGTGACGTGCCAGGCCTCACGATTTCTTCGTTTTGTGTAGTAATGGATATTCCACTTTCTGACAAATTAAGAACTCTGGTTTCTTGGATTTCTCTATTTCCACAGTCCAAACAAGGCCGATCAGTGACAGAACTTGGCAGAAAATCCTCGTCAGTGAACAAGTTTCGGTCGAATGGAAATATTCCACATCTTTCAAAAGCGTTTGTAATGTTTGTTTAGGTCATAGTCTTCATGAATGCGGAACCAACAATTTCTCCTACATTGTATATAGTAACTTGTTTACCAGGATATTGAAGCATCCATGAATCTATACAACCATTATAGTAAGTCTTGAATGGACCGTAGATACCCACGTCTAAAGGTTGTAGTTTTCCAGACGTGTGTGGATGGAGGGTTAAAATATGAACTCCAGCTGTTTTAGCCATATTCAAAGCCTCAATAGATAAGTGAGACTCGTGGTTATCCATGATTAAGATTCTCGGATTTTCTGGTGAACTGCTACTATATTTAATGAAGTGCCTCATTACTTCTGTAAATAAATCAGTTTCATCCATCCAGATGGTTGAACCAAGCCTAATGTGTCAGCGGGAGTATTCTTTATCATATGATCCTTAAAGTTCTTACGAGGAAACTGACTATGCAACACGTAGTTACAAGCGTACCTTTTTCTCCACTTGTGATTTTTCCTACGCCTCTGTGACCCTTTTTAGCTATTACTTTTTGTGGTTTTTGAACTGTAGTCGTAGCTGTCTCGTCCAAATTGTAAATTCTCGTACCGTCTTTGAAATTCGGGTTTCTTTTTAATAATCCTTCCAGATTGTCATAGAAAATTTTAACATTTTCTTTGTTAAAAGACGTTGCACGTGCCATGCTGCATGGTTCGGGGCTTCTCAGACTAAGTTGAAGATGCCTACTCCTGAACAATTTAAGCCAATCTTTCACCGCCATACAATTTTTTTTCCAAGATTCTGGCATTTTCAGGTTATTTACAATGGCCGTTTGATAGGCTATCCTTCTGCACTCTTTAGTTGTAAGTCCATAAAATATAAAACACAATATAAAAAATATTTTTTAAATCGGCTTCCTGTTCAATAGAAAATACTTTATTGACTTCATAATTTGGCGTCAAGTGAACTAAAGTATTCGTTTTTGGCTTAAAAAAGTAGGTCCGTAAAGTCGTGAATGGAATCCCGGAAACCTTAGCTACCTTCCGGATCGATTCGCCTGCATTCGCCTGTCTTCGTAGAGCTACCGTCATTTGTTCCGCGGTATAATATTTATTTAATATTTCGTATAAGAAGTACACAGTCGATCGCAAACGACTGTGTACGCCAGTAAAATGATCGACTGTAAAATTTATCGCCGGGTTCGTATGTACTCGGCTCTTTTCGGTGAACGAGTCGAAGTCATACATCTTGTCGTTTCACTCATAGCCCCTGTGAGCGACTGTACCCGACTGATCTACTGTCGGCACCTTTACCCTACCTAAACTAGAAATTTTATTTTTTTCTGCGCAATCATAACTCGTTCAGATCTGAAATGAGCTAGTTTGTAAATACTCAAAACAGATGAACAAAACAAAATAAAAATTCGATCATTTCTACTTCTCAGAATGGATGTAGAAGCGGGACCCGTGGCACTAAAGAGCTCCTTATCATGGATATGGCCATTAGCCAACAGGTGCGTCGTAACCGTAAGAATCTGTCGACATGTTGGATAGACTATAAGAAGGCCTATGACTCGGTTCAACATACGTGGCTTTTGAGAGTGCTACAGTTGCATAAAATTGATACAACTCTTTGCACTTTCTTGAAGTCGTATATGAGACAATGGAGGATGGTACTCCGCTATCCAGGATGTCGGCGGATTGCGGCAAGCGATGTACCAATAAAGATTGAGAGGGGCATATTTCAAGATGATAGTCTGAGTCCCTTGTGGTTTTGCCTGACTTTGAACCCTCTCAGTACTCTGTTAGAGGGTTCAGGGCTAGGCTATAGGTTGCAGAAAGATGATCTAGTTATATCTCACCTTTTATATTTGTATGATCAGAAACTACTAGCCCCCACTAATTTGCAATTGATAGCGTTACTGAATGTGACTGAAAACTTTAGTAACTCTATCAAGATGGAATTTGGTGTGGACAAGTGTGCAGTCATGCATGTAAAAAAGGTGTGATAGTAGAATCTGAAGGAGTCGAACTTTCAGATTCAACAAAACTCAGATCTCTGTCTGCCACCGAAACCTACAAATATCTAGGTATATCATAATCATTGGAAATACCTGAATTGAATGTAAAACAAGCGCTGCAGGAGCGTTTTTTTGGCCGCCTGAAAAAAGTACTAAAAGTCTTTTATCAGGGGGTAACAAGATTCGTGCCTGCAACGGATGGGTCATACCGGTTTTGCTGTATTCCTTTGGTATACTTAAATGGACTCAGACTGAATTAGATGCCCTTGACAGGAGAGTCCGTACACTGCTGACTGCATTCCGAATGCACCACCCACGTTCATCAGTAATGAGGTTGTATATCCCGCAAAACTTTGTTAGGCGTGGTCTTAAACATTAAGACTTTACACAATCGCGAGATATACAACCTTAGAGAATATTTTCTGCATACTGATGTGGGAGTGCATTGTAATGTAGTCGCAGTGGACAACGGACTCACTCCTCTCGCTTCGGTTAAAGAGAACTGGCGCAAGCCTGTAATACTTAGTACTAATGATCGCAGAGAAGTATGAAAGGGCAAAGCACTTCATGGTCGTTTTTATCGGGCCCTAAATGGGCCTGATTTAGACTTAAAAGCGTCCATATCTTGGCTACGGTTCGGTGATCTCTTCGGAGAAACCGAGGGTTTTGTCTTTGCAATTATGGACGAAGTTGTTATGACAAATAACTATCGGAAATATATCCTGAAAGATGGTACGGTGGACATCTGTCGGGCATGCCACCGTCCTGGTGAATCTATCAGGCATATTATTTCTGGTTGTTCTCGTCTTGCTAACGGTGAATATTTGCACAGACACAACCAAGTGGCCAGGATTGTGCATCAACAACTTGCCCTTAGATACAATCTTGTGCATTCAGAGGTGCCATATTACAAGTGTGCCCGACCCAGTTCTCGAAAATGGTCGAGCCACATTGTATTGGGATCGATCTATCATCACTGACAGAACTATTGTTGCCAATAAACCTGATATGATGATAGTGGTGATAGATCGATCAGAGCGCCGCGCAATGATTGTCGATATCGCTGTTCCTCATGACGAGAACCTCGTGAAAGTTGAAAAAGAAAAACAAATCAAATACTTGGATTTGTCTCACGAGATTGTCGATATGTGGAATGTCGATTCGGCGATTATTATTCCGATCGTCATATCTGCTCATAGATTGATAGCCAAAAGCCTCGATCAACACCTTAAGAGGCTCGTGTTAGACGGCTAGATCAAGGGACTGGTGCAGAAGGCAGTTCTCCTCGACACAGCCCGTATAGTGAGCCCTAACCACCGGTGTCTTGGTCCCTGTACCCGATGTCGGTGGTACACAATTTTTTATGTTTTTAAATATATATTTTGTTTTATAGGTATTTAAAAATGTAATTAATAAGTTTTACGATAAATAAAGAGAATAATAATAATATGAGTCAAGTATTACTCATTTACAACACGTGTTCAACTAGGCAAGTACACATACTCGTATTAATAACAGGAACATGAACCTAATGCGTTAGAAAAGCAAATTATATTATTATTATGCATTTAAATCATAATTAATATAAATAAATGGAATTACTTAGGTATCTACCTAACAACCTTCTTATAAATATTTCTTATACATATATAATACAAAACCCCTTAACTCCTATTAAGTCTTAATAATTAATCAGCTTACCTGCGAGATATTAGAATAAATGGTGATAAGTTCGTTTTGTGGACACTATCTCTTTAAATAATGTCAAAAGTACGACCTTATCACATAGTACATACAGTTACTATGTATTATTTAAAAATTGATAACATAATGGCAAATGTAGTGTAATCTATCGATCTGAAACTAGTAATTGCTTGGAAATACAAAAACTAAATACTGCATTTATTATTTGACGTCATAATTTTCTATGATTAGATTGGAACGATTTTATTATGGATTTTGAGACATTTACGTTATTTATTTACGTATTACAGATTGGTTTAGTAATACAGTTATTTTTTATTCGAACTCTACTCCCCCACTGGGCAAGCGGACTTCTTAAATATCATTTTAGTTAATAGACACGATCATCTATTTCTATAAAATAGGTGCAGCTTGATCAAAATCTGTTTGGTAGTTTAGAGCGATACTCATTTTGTTTTACCTGAGTTTTATTTCATTTTCAAATAAAAAATGAACTATTTTTTAGGGTGTAATAAACAAACATACATTTATTTCAGCACGAGTGCAAATGACATATTGTACAATGAAATGCAGCACACACAGATTAGTTAGCTTAGTTCTTACTGTATTCATACGCAATAGCGCGTGACAAATCGATGTTAATTTTAATCAAAATAATGATCTATTTAACAGTTAAATTGAAATCAAAATAGCAGCAATCCAGAGATATTAGTATTTATTAGGGAACATCACATACTCTGAGCCCGTGTGATATGCGTTATGTACTAACATTCTAGAATGTTAGTACATAACGCATATCTGTGCGAATAGTGTAACATTATTTAAGCATCATGTATTATTTTATTTTGTAGTTTATTTGTCAAATTAGGATTATAACTATATACCTGCCACACGCGTCTCTGTGTCTCAAAAAGGTTCAAGTCCGCCTTATGCGATGTATTTGCAGGAACTACAAGAAAATGATATACCTATAATAATACATATATAAAGTATATACCTGTTTCAAATCTTCAGTTTGAGAGCACAAGCGATACAAATTAAATGCAACTTAAGTCGCGGTGTAAGGTCATGTTATAATATAATCTGAATTTGCACTATCTCTTCACAAGGATATGTCAGGTTTAAAACAATTTTAGGAACATTGATAATATCGTTATCAACTTGATAGACTAAAAAAATATGGCCTCATTTACGCAGTGATGGTCTGTGAAGAAGATCTTCCAATTGTAAAGACCTTAGACACTACGAATAGTAAATGAATAACTAATTTCAAAAATAGAATGTCCGCTAATATTTTGCATAGAACATCACATCACACCCGCGCAGCAGAGTATCAACATACAAATCTACGAGTATTTAAAATATAATAAAATACATATATCGAAGAATAGCATAATATGTGTATAATGTCTGAAATATACACACGTATATATATATACATATATATCTGAAGGGTATCGGCATCTTGATTTTAAAATCGATATGATATTATTTTATCTAAGACTAAGAAGCTTAATGTACAATCACTACCATTAGTTTCATGTTTGTCTTATTTATTTCTTATGAAAAATTATTTTATCTAGCTCTTTTGTTAGTGTGGCAAGTTTTGCAAAGGTGGCAAAGGTAGCCAGACCAAAAATGACCTTCCTCTTTAATGTGTTATTTGTTACTTTCTGGATTAAGATTGAAATCTGTAAATGTAATAAAGGTGCCATTATAGTTGCTACAATAATAACCAGCATCCGTGTCTGTTGAAGTGATGCCATGTGTATCAAACGAGGGTGATAATGATAACAAACACCTAACATTTTCAGGAACTTTTACATTCATAATAATAAACTCATTATCTTTATGCCCATATTTATTTGGGGTAGTTGCAATGTGTTCTCTTCTTCCATTATACTCTATCATTCGTCATGTCTCTACTTACCCCCTTTTCTATCTAAATCCGCTTTCAGTCAGTCTTTCTTTGGTCATCTTTTCTTTGGTCTTCATCTACTCTTGTATCCATAAACTTCCATACTCTTTACTACATTTTGCTCATCCCTCCGCATCACTTGTCTGTATATCCCCAATAATTTATTGCTAGCATCCGTGTAATAATAGTAATGTAAGTAGCTAGGTCTGTAAGCGATCAGGATACGGCTTCATCACAAATTTTGGAACATATAGATACATGCACTATCAGGTTTCTGCACATGTGGGTTCTGTGTATGAACAATGGAAATTAAATCTATCATTTAATTTAATTTCATGTCAGTTCAGGGATGAATGTGAACTCGATGGTGATGTTAAAATGTCCGTTACTGCGTATCTGATTAAGGCTTTTATTTATGATAGAGAATTATGTTTATTGCCATAATATCGTCGTTAATTTTGAATAATAATCTCTGTCAAATAGATAATACTTGGTATTGATAGATAATCTTGGTCTTTGATAGATAATACATATTTGTTTTTGAAGCTAATTTATTCTACTTATTCGATAGCGGGACAAAAGGCAGTTAATTCGAGTAACAGAAAAGATTTTTTTTTTAGAAAAATAGTACAATGAATGGTAGGACCAGTGAAAGTGAGCCTTCGGGGTTTAATATAAGGAAAGGCAGCGTCTTCCAGAAGCCCCTAGATCTAGACGATGTTTTGGTTAACGAGCTCGGCCAGTTTGGCCGCTACCAGCTGATCAACCTTCTCTTGCTCTCTGTCCCTATCATCATGTCGGCCTTCATGAGCGAGTTTATCTTCTCTGCTGCAACCATTCCACACAGGTAAGTTCAAAACTTAAATGTATCACTGATATACTTTTTAATTATTCTTTAACTTTGTCTCATAATCATGTTAATTAGAGATCCTCTGGTGGTTGAATTTAGTTGACCATTATAATCTAAACTGTCATTTGTATTATAGACTTTCCATTCCATGGCAGGTCAAGTAGACCCCTGTAGCTTTTCGTAGCGTATAAACTTTAAGTATTCCAAATTTCACATCCTCCGTGCGCGACCTTGCTTAAAAAAGGGGTGCAAAGAATTTTCTTCACGTATTATTATGTTAAATTTTTAATTAGGACTTTTTAACGAGAGCCCTTTGGGTCCAATCGCAAGGGTTATAGGGTCCTAGTCAGAGTGGGGATTGACACTTATCGTAACCAGAAGACAGGCCTTTTTCTGGCACAGAGCATAAGCACTGCCATTCAACATGGCAATGCTGCCAGCCTTCTGGGAACGCTACCAGTAGGCGATGATGGATTATATGACGCATGCATGTAAATAGTTCGTATTGTTATTTTAATATAGGTGTACGTAAATATTTGCCAATTAAAAAAAAAGTGTGTATGCGCAATTCACACGCGGCAGAAGTAAAACTTCAGAAAAGTAGAATAAATTTAATTTTAGATAATTTATATAAAAGTTATTAGTCAAATTAAGAATGTGTTAAATAATTAACATAAATTAATTAACCGACACATTTTAATACGCAAATGCACAAAAATGATACACGTGAATGATGATGACCACTTTGACTTCATAATCAACGCATTTTCTGAAGACTTCGTAGTACGTAGACGCAAAAACACATGCTAGCATATGAAGATTATAGGAAACACTGTATACTTGTTTTCTATTTTATTCTCTCGCAGGCTAAATCCTATTTATGAATATGTTTGTCTCTGTTTAGTGTGACTTTTACGTTTCATCGAATTTTCAAATCACAACGATTCTAAAGAAGTTTCACTTCAAAAGTTTCACTTCAATAAAAAATAAATATGGGACTAAGGACTTACTTTCATTGTAATATTTAATTAAATACTAAGTTAGTCTAAATTAGTATCATAAAACTAAGTCCCTTTACAGATGTCGCATTGCCGAGTGCGGGGAAGACAGTAGGAGCAATTTGTTTGACCCTAGTTGGGTCTTGAACGCCATTCCTGCAGACGACAGTAACACTGGCTTCGCAAGCTGCAGTCGCTTTCAGTCTCTAGGCAATGGAACATTGAACTTTTGTCCCGCCGACCTGTTCACCACTGCTACAACAGATTGCAATAGTGAATTTGTTTACAGTAGAGACAATTCTGTTGTGTACGACGTAAGTATATTTTTCTTGCTAATATTTTTATCTTACTTTTTGGTTTCTTATCTTTTTAAGTATACGCTATTATAGTTAATAAGTAGAAAACTTGAATCGGTATAAATAAGTAAAGGGAAACTATGTCTTTCCATAAACAATGATATAACTACATATTAGAAAGTTAAAAATAAGTCCTTGTGTACAGACTGTAATCTAGCTAATGGATTTAAATAAAAAGCAGCGATGTGGTAAAACTTGTAAAGGCTGAACAGTACCGATTGAAGTTAACAATTATAATGATGTACCGACATATGTAATATATGCACCTAAGCGTAAGCGCCCTATAATGGTAAATAGATGCCGAAGTACATAGGCACTATTGCGCACACTAATTGCGTAGGCGCTTCAACATGCCCCCGGACGTTGAAAGATACGCTTTCAACCAACTAAACAGTAGAAATGGGCAGAGGGCAGATCTTGCTAAAAGCTCTTTTAATAATCCCAGTGGATGTGCGGATATCAGCAACACGAGCAATTCCATCTGACCCACGAAAAATCTTCACTACTCTTCCCAATCTCCACTTCAAAGGAGGCAGGTTGTCCTCCTTAACGACTACCAAAGAGTCCAGCCTCAACCCATCTCTGCAGGTACGCCACTTGGTCCTTTGCTGCAATTCAGAGACGAACTCTCTGCTCCACCGAAAGCAAAAATGCTGACGAAGCTGTGCAATCCTCTGGAAACGGGTCAGGTGGCTTAAAGAGTGGTCCTGGTAGTTTGGCTGGGGCACAGAAGTAAGCGGCCGGCCAACAAGAAAATGTCCAGGTGTAAGCGGGGTGTAGTCTTCGGGATCGGAAGATAATGGCGTTAACGGGCGGGAATTCAATATAGCCTCGATCTGGACTAACGTGGTGTTAAGTTCTTCGTAAGTGACATTACATTTTCCCAACACTCGTTGAAGGTGGTACTTAGTCGACTTAACACCCGCCTCCCAGAGTCCGCCAAAATGAGGGGTATACGCGGGAATAAAATGGAAATTAATTCCGTCGTTAGCTACACTTGATGCTAATGAGCCACAGTTAGATTTAAAAAATTTTGATAATTCATTGTACGCGCCAATAAATAAAGTGCCGTTGTCGGAGTACATATCTACGGGTTTACCCCGTCGTGCAATAAAACGATATAAAGCCAATAAATATTTGTTACTAGTTAGATCACCTACTAACTCTAAATGGATTGCCTTAGTGGTAAAACAAATAAATATAGCTATGTACAACAGTCCGGTTGTTACCAGTCTACATCCGCGACCTTGACGACTAGCGCATATGACTGGGCCAGCGTAATCGACACCAGTGCAATTAAAAGGATAACCCCCTGGAAGAAGCCGTTACCGAATGGGTAACCTACCGCTGCTGCGGTAGGTTACCCATTAAGGGAGTAACTACGTTACCCTTGAGGCGATGGCAGCGTACACACTTATGATAGCTAGCCTTAGCTAAGTTGCGCACGCCTAAAGGCCAATAAGATTCCCTAATAGTTGCTAATAACAGCTATGGGCCTGCGTGCATTAACCTTCTGTGTTCAAAATCAAATAATAATTTAGTTAACGCATGAGTAGAGTGTAAAAGTATTGGATGCTTTTTATCGAATGAGAAATCAGAATTCTCTAAGCGTCCTCCCACACGTATGTTGTTTTTATCAATAAAAACATTTAACTTTAATAAAGCGCTTTTCGCAGACAAACTTTTCTTATTTAAAAGTAATTTATGTTCCAGAAAGGATTCAACCTGACTCTGTAGAATTAAAACATTTAATGCGTCCTGTAACTCTTCTTGAGTTAAATAATTACTAGTAACAGGCAGTTTTCTACATAACTTAATAAACCGAATAACAAGCCATGCAACGCGTTAATCTTAAATAATTAGAGAACCGCTTTAAATCTACAAAACTATCACTATGTTAAGTCTCCTCAACAAAAACAACTTGGGGTCGAGTTTCGGGCAACAACTGAAATTCTAAACGTTGAAGCTGAGAAGGCCAACCAGACTGAACTCGTTGTAAGAAACTCGGTCCACTCCACCATAGTTCCGAATATTGCAGACTAGTAGCATCCATGCCACGAGATATTAGGTCTGCTGGGTTCTTTTCAGTTGGAACATGCCTCCACGAACAGTTACCCGCCTTGTCTAAAATTTCAGCAACGCGATTAGGCACAAAAGGCTGAAGTTTACAAGGCAAGATCTGTAACCACCCTAATACTATGGTGGAGTCGGTCCAACAGTAAGCACGACTGAACCTTACTCGTAAAGAATTTAAAACCTTCTCCTATATATAAGCTCCAACTACCGCACCACACAACTCCAATCTAGGGATAGTGGAAGGTTTAATCGGCGCCACTCGACTTTTTGCCATTAATAATGGAATCATATACTCACCGTTATCATTCATACTACGGACATAGGCGCACGCACCGTAGGCGCGCTCAGACGCGTCTGTGAATACGTGTAGTTCTAATGATTTATATGAATTACATATAACTCTTCGAGGTATACGAAAATTATTTAAAAAAGAAAAAGATTTAATAATAGTATTCCAATCAGAGTTATGCTCTGAAATTAAAGGCTCGTCCCACGAAAGTTTGTCAAGCCACATTCTTTGCAATAACATTTATATTGTTATTACGAACGGGGATACAAGACCTAACGGGTCAAATATACGTGCTATCGCCGAAAGCACATCACGTTTAGTGCTGCCTTCTGACGGCAGATTTAATTTACGAAGAAAACCTAGTTCGTCGGAATTCGCAAACTAGTCAAGTCCCAATAATTTATTGGGTTGACTAGATCCCATACTTAAGTCTAAGGAAGACTGAGATACTTCAGATACCAATTTAGGCTCATTGGACTTCCACTTTCGAAGCGGCATACAAGCCTACGCAAGTACATTTGTGACCTCTGTGCGGATATCTAACACTTGATTGAAATTATCCCCTCTCGTAAGCAAATCGTCGACGTTAAAATCATTTCTGATTATCTATGCTATTTTAACTAGCTTACACTCAACGGCTAATTGCTTAAGACAACGCGTAGCAAGAAACGGTGCACTGGCTGTACCATATGTTACCGTATTTAAAGTATAAACCTTAATAGGATCATGTAAATTCTCTCGCCAGAGCACCTGCTGCAAATGTCTATCGGTGGATGGACAAAACATATTTGTGTTAACGAAACTGCAGCAATATAGACAGAAGGTCGTCCTGAACTGTTGGGCCTACCATCTGGATGTCATTTAAGCAGATTCCCGATGACGTAGGACAACTTGCATTGAACATGACACGCAGTTTAGTAGTACTACTACACTCGCGCAGTACTCCGTGATGTGGTATGAAATATCAACAAGAACCTAAATTAAAATCCTTGTTTTCGGACATATGACCCAAGGTTTCATATTCAGACATAAAGTCACGATATAATTCACTGAGGCTCGATTTAGTCTTTAATCGTCGTTCTAAAGAATACAGACAATTCGTAGCCCTATCAAAAGAACTACCAAGAATAGAACTATTTTGTTTTAAGGGGATAGGAACACAAAACCGACCATAATTTAATCGTATCGTATTTTCAACGAAGTGCTCCTCACACGATTTCTCTTCAGGTAAATAATTAGAGGACTGTGCATTAATCTCCTCAAGCTTCCAAAAGCGCAATAAGTCGCTGCGAATCTCATCTAAGTCACTAGTTTGCCTAAAGTTACATGTTATTTTTTTCTAAATATATTTAGCATAATTGTAGGTAATAGGCCCTGAAACAATCCGAATAACCTTGTTTCGCATAACACTGGCTTTCCTTTACCTAATTGTAATCTTTGGGACCCTAACAAGTCCCAAAATAAATCAGCACCAATTAAAATATCAACATCTGACGGCGCGTAAAACGTAGGGTCTGCTAAACAAATAGTAGTAGAAATATTAAGGTCTGATATATCTATCTACCAACATGGCATTACATTCGCTATTAACGGCAAAACAAAACAATACAAGTTAGCACTGTAGTTGCTATCTAACGACATCATATTTACATGACATCTTTTGGCTACGCGTGAAAACAGTCATTTATGCCATATACCGACCCGTCTATTTCACTCGTAGTTAAATTTAACCGCCCACACAGTCGCTCCGTTATGAAACATGATGTGCTGCCACTGTCGAGAACTGCACGTACGACATGAGCACGATTATTATTATCAAATACTTTAACTAAAGCTGTCGATTACAACACTCCACAATGTTTACGCTCGGCGCGGGGCGATGCAATACTCGCCGACAAAGCTAAGTTAGGCGCATCAGTGACAGTGGTCGGCAAAAAACACCTCGAATGCGGCGGAGACGAGTTTTCATATGACTCGTTATTCTTATTACTACGCGAATCTACTATAACTTTACAATGGGATGTATGTATTAATATGTTGTGCCTGCGTTTGCATAACTTACAACCCGGTTTTGTACATTGATTGGCAAAGTGACCTGTATGGAAACAGTTATAACACACCTTATAACTAGGAATTAATTTAAGACGTACTTCGTTACTCAACGCTAGAAATAGTTATTTAAATTATGGTTGTCCTTACATTTAGGACAGTGCCTAGAACTAGGTTCAAAACTTTGTGTTACAACCATAGACCTAACTTTTGAATATTTGTTTTGATTAAACGTGTGGGAGACATTATTTCGCGACAATTCCAATGTCTCAACTAAGTCAGCGCGGTTGCGCATAAATTGTAAAAAGAAATCAAATGTTATCGTGCTGTCTTTATCTAAACGTCCTTTACACTCTTCCCACTCACGGTAGGTTTTCTGGTCTAACTTATGAGTTACTATATAGATTAACAAAGTGTCCCAGTGCTTAACTGACTCGCCTAATGTTTCTAAAGCTCTTAAGTTTTTATTCAACTGATCAATTAACACCTTTAATGCACTAGACGATTCCTTGTTAATAACCTCAATGTTAAATAAAGCTGACACATGATTTTGAACTAACAATCTTTTATTGTCAAAACGATCACAAATTAACTTCCATGCCACATCATAATTACTAGCAGAGAACTCAACAGACTGAATAACGACAGCAGCAGATCCTTCAAGGGATGCACGCAAATAATGAAATTTATTGATTAAATCAATGTCATCATTGCAGTGAATAAGACTAGTAAAGGTGTCTCTAAATTCCAACCAATTACCGTAACATCCATTGAATTTTGGAAGTTGGATAGTGGGTAATTTTATAGGCTTATAATTACTGGCACGAGTACTTTTGTTACTACTAATAGAATCTTTGCCTTTACTATATTGTTCAATTAAATCTTGCGCCCTAGATAAACATGCATAATAATTTGAATCAAACTCCGAACGTTCGGTAAACTGAACCTTAACCACCTCAACAATTCACTTCAAACGCAACTGCACCTCATCAAATTGCTCGTACAACGACTCCATCTTACCGGTACGAAGCTGCAGCTCCTTAATATTACAGCTACTTAAGGGCTCATCACTCAATGCGTCAAGGTACCCAATAAAAGCTGTCAAGCGACCTTTGAAGCTCCCTCGCTTCTTAACTAATTCTTTTTCTTCGGACATACTGGGATACGGGTATTGTCGAACTGAAATGTATACAATAATAACTTGAAAAAAAATATAATAAAAATCTAGGTTTGTACTACCTACGTTATGTATAATTTGTTGTACAATCGAACAATCTAACAATGTATATATTTAACGGTTTAATTATTTCTTTTTGTAAATACAGTTATTGAATTTAATATTACAATGTTTTATTTGCCAAATGCCTAACTATCCATCTAATAATTACATTAATTTGAAACCAATCTTAACGTGCACTTATTATTAACACGGCTCAAATCACTAAGTTTCACTAAAAATATTCAATTAATATCTACACTAACCTGTTGACCATACCTGGTCAAGTGTTGGGTGACGATATTACATGAAATAAAACTTAACACCACTAGTGCACTCTGCCCAAATGCCCAACCACACCGGCTTCCGAGATTAAATATTTTTTCTTCTCCGATCTTCGCTATAATTTTGTTGAATCTTCAACAAAAACGTTAATTTTCGAATATCCAAGCTCGTATGGACCATGTACAGACTGTAATCCAGCTAATGGATTTAAATAAAAACAGCGATGTGGTAAAACTTGTAATGGCTGAACAGTACCGATTGAAGTTAACAATTATAATGATGTACCGACATATGTAATATATGCACCTAAGCGTAAGCGCCCTATAATGGTAAATAGATGACGAAGTACATAGGCACTATTGCGCACACTAATTGCGTAGACGCTTCAACACCTTGTTTTAAGGGGGGACATATAATTGGTTTCTTAATAATTGCATACGAATTAAAAGATTATATTTGTTTTCAGTTTAACCTTGGATGTCAAGAGTGGATTCGTGCGCTAGCCGGTACTCTCAACAGCGTTGGTACTCTCTTGGTCCTGCCCGTCACCGGTTACGTGTCCGACAGGTTCGGCAGAAAAGCTGCTCTCGTGATTAGCGTGTTCAATTTGGGACTTTTTGGATTGATAAGAGCATTTTCTGTAAATTATCCCATGTATTTGGTCCTACAGATACTCCAAACTACTCTTGGTGCTGGTACATTTAGTTCTTCGTATATCTTTGGTAAGTTACTCTCAGATTTTGATAACTATAGTTTTGAATTATATTTTCATTTTTATATTAGAATAGAATAGAATAGAAATAAACTTTATTGTACACCAACAAAAATGTTTTTAAAAGAAATACATCAGGTGAATATGAATATGAAAATATGATTATTTTTTATTAGCATCCGTAGCATAAAATCAAAATTTATATTTTCCAGCTACTGAATTTGTGGGTCCTCGCTATCGAGTTTTGACTAGTGCTACTTGTTCGTCGATGTTTGCTGTTGGCCAGGTGGTCCTCGGAGGAGTCGCTTGGCTTATACAGCCATGGCGGTACATGATCATGGCCCTACACATTCCTTGCTTCCTCATCATAGGCTACTACTGGCTTCTCGATGAGAGCGTAAGGTGGCAACTGTCGAAGGAGAAATATGCTGAAGCAAAGGTGACGTTGGAGAATGTTGCACGTGTCAACAAGAAACAGATCAGTGAAAAATCATTGCATGCGCTGATGAACCCACCACAGCAGCCAGATATATCGGTAAGTGTAAGTTCAACCAGACATTTAGTAAATCAAAATGTTCTCCAACAAAAGCGAACAACATAAACTTATATTTTACCATTATAATATTTTAGTGATAAGGCTTTAAGGCTTCACCTTTCGGGGTTCAGCTTTTTCATTCAACTATTGATGAGTTTATAACGACATGTTACAGTCTTATGATATAAAATGAATTTTTGGTGTTATGCAAGGTGTGGTAAAACCCCGTTTATGGCTCTTGGTATGATGCTGTTGGTTTTGATCCAAAAGTCCCGAAATTCTTAAAATATAATATCCATGTTGCATTCATTAATAAATGTGTTAATACTGGTATGTTTCCTCATCTAATGAAGCATAGTAAAGTAATTACATTGTTCAAAGCTACCCTCGTAGAGCTTCAAGATGTTACTGCATATATTAATGTAGTTCGGTATATTCTGCAATTTCTTATAAGCTTTTCACCGCTTTGATAATAATAATCTTGGGTGTTATCGAATACAATACATAAGTGGCATAAAGTCTTCTTGATCATTTTCGGCCGTGTATCTCCATTGGCCTCAGAAGGACAATCAGTTTACAAAACGCATATAACCACCATTTAAAACGAGAACTAAAGAATTAATAAAGTAACTATATTCATGGTATATTGAAGTTGTTAGAAAGTAAAAAGATGTCGCCAGTAGTACCCTCGTTTGCCAACTTGGTAAAACAAAAATTACATTTTTACTACCCAGACTCAAAATTAATTAACCGTCAATCTAGCATGTTGTTGTATTAAAATTGTAATAATTATATACTTAAACATTCTAACTAAAAATGTTTTTTGTCTCTAGGAGACTGACATCGACCAACCTAGCTTGATTCAAGCTATTTTCAAGTCGAAGGTGCTATTACGTCGTGTTTGTACCACCCCTATCTGGTGGATTACTACCACTTTCGTCTACTACGGGTTGTCCATCAACGCGACCAGCCTCTCCGACACCATGTACCTGAACTATATACTGACCGCAGCCATTGAAATACCAGGCTTCTATACCGCCGTGTTGATCTTGGACAGAGTTGGCAGAAAGCCTACTATCTGCACTGGGTTCTTATTCAGTGCCGCTTGCAATATTGCCTTCGCGTTTATACCTCAAGGTCAGTTCCGTTCGTTTCCGACGATACGACGTAGATAAGCTTTAACTTGATATAACAATTGTAATTTCTTAACAAACACTAATTTCGAATTTATGACAGTGATTATGATACTTTAATTTAATATTAATATAAGTAGTACTAATGATAAGTTTGGTGGATTTACGTAATAGGTTATATAACGTATATGCTTTGGAATTTTTGAACGCAACACTTACTTTTGCATTTCTTACGTCTCTCGACTATATTTTCTTACTTAACATTAAACGAATTCAGGCAAAACTAAGGAATGACCCAAGAGTAGTTCGTAGGCCCTGCATGGAGCAGCTAATAAGTATATGTATGTTATATTAGCCTCTATATTAGCCTAGCCATGCACGCGTAACATATTTGTTAAGTTTTTAGATGCTAATTAGTGGTCATGTCTTGAGAGAGTGTAAAACATTTTTTAATTATGTGAATGTTCTGTTCAATACCAATTTTATTGCAATTTTTTAAACATCGTTTTCCCGCTAGTCTCTAGTAAATAGCTACCATATAATTTAGCTTTGTTCGGCACACGAGTGGACGAGTCGACTTGTATGCGAGCAAGATACTTAGCGCGTACGAAAATTCACAATAAATATACGTTAAATATAAGAATAGACAAAACAGTAAAACCGTAGACAGCAAGTTTCTAAGTGATAAAATAACAAGACTATAATTATAGATCTGGCTACGCTTCGTTTGGTCATCTATCTGCTTGGCAAGTTTGGTATCTCCATGGTCTTCACGTCGTTGTACCTGTTTACATCCGAGCTGTACCCCACATCGTACCGACACAGCCTCCTAGCATTCTCTTCTATGGTTGGACGTATTGGGTCCATCACAGCCCCGCTCACTCCTGCACTTGTAAGTAAAATTGAATAATGTATATAATATGAAATAATAATCGTACTGATGGCGTGAGCCTGTAGATCTTGGTAAGAGCAAAGAGCTCCATCTTCGAATGTGTATGTTTGTCTGTATATGTTTGTCTGTGTGCGTAGACGTGTGGTTGTGAGATTTAGCTAAAAGTTTGTGGCAATTTCGTAACAGTATTTTTGCAATGATGGTGACGTTGATAGGACAAAATTGCGTTTTTTTATAATAAATTAAATAGTAGGACTGAGATAACTTGCATTAGTTGGCAAAGTCTGTCTTTCCGTCGTTCGGTTATTACTATAAAAGAAGTTCGACGATGTTGTGGTACGGTTAGGTGTAAAATAAATAACTGCCTTATATTAAATACTTTACATGTTTTATATACATAGTTGTAGAAAAAAAATATTGGCCGGAATATCGCAACTTTAAGTACGGCTCGGTGAGCTATCTCCAGTGGCTTCAGAATGGTTTTTGATATCCACTCTAGATATCGACTCGAGGTACAGTAAACGATGATGATGAAAGGTTTGGTCACGTGCCGTAATGTTTTAAAGATGTATATAAGCTTTCAAATACGACCGTACAGAATATTAATATGTTATACATATATATTGCGTTCAGTGAGAAGGATATAAATTTTGTTTTAGTAGTACCTAGGGTTAAGGTGTGAGAAAAAAGCCACTTTAAGGAAGAATCCAAACCATTTTATGCAATTATTTGAAATTCGTTGATTCGATTTAATAAGACAGAGATCGTTGATCAATGCTAAAAATAATGTAGGGCCTAGTAGTGTCGCTGCAATTGTGGATATTTTAATTTTTACAAAATATAGGGATAAGTTATTAACTTAAACATTAGGAACTAAAGTAAGAAACCAGTCTGGAATACTAGATTTGGTGAATATTAATTGGATATTTTTTATAGTTAAAAATGTACTTGATCCCTAGACACTTTTGATGTGTGTATGTAAAAATGAATCCCTATTTCCTAAACGGCTGGACCGATTTCTCTAATTTTTTTTTTTTGTGTATGTTATTGTCAGGAGAAGGTTCATATGAAAGAAAAAATTAAGAAAGTGGAGTGGAAAATTAAAAAATTAAGCAAACTGAGATCGCCTGGCCCTTTTGAATGTCTCGTGTTATTTCGTTGACCAGTACAACTTGAGTTATCATTGTATACACTTTTGTACCATGACAGGTCAACATATTTAGTCCAATAAATATGTTTAGCTTTAGCTTTGTGTACCGTTTTCACATATTTTTAACTTTATAGCAAATATTATTTAAAAATGTCTGCACTTCTTCTACATATAAACTTTAAGTTGTTATTCCAAATTTGTTTGCTTATAAAATGCTTACAAACAATTCTCCTCACGTATTAATTATATATGAAGATTGCTTTATATGACCCTTGCTGTTTAAAACACAATTCATCGATTTTTTTATTGTGACGATTGTGGCAAAGTTAATATAATGTCTTTGTGTTAGATTTTTAAATATACTTAACTTCGTGTAATGTATAATAAAGTAATGAATTATTTGGTATCTTTCTCCTAGTTAAGTGTGTGTTGTGTATTGTTTTAGATGGAGTACTGGGCTGGCATACCCTCAGTAATGTTTGGAGCTATGGGCATTCTCTCAGGCTTCCTCGTCCTTACGCAGCCGGAGACTCTTGGCACCAAGATGCCTGATACCCTGGCGGAAGCTGAGGCAGTTGGTACGCCGGAATCCATGAGACAACCCACGTGATTACTACGAACAATTATATTGCCACAAAAGTTTGCTAGACCTAGTCATTTAAATAAACAAATAATTAGATTTTATTCAGAAGTAAATTAAAAATACAATTAGAAATAAGAATAAAAAATGTTTAGTGTAAGATCACTATTATTTAACTTAACTTATATGCCGCCATCACTATCACTTTATAATAAACATTTCATGTAGAAAGCCAATAGTTATGTAAGTGGGAGAGCCAGGCCTCACAGAAAACCGGCCTTATAGCAACGCTTGTGTTGTAATTCGCCGAGTGAGTGAGGTTACCGGAGGCCCTAACCCTTCCCTCTCTCCCCTTTTCCTCTTCTTCACTTCTCTCCCCCTCCCCCTCTTCTCCCCCACTCCTCCCCCTCTTCCCTCCCTGCCCCTACTCCCACCTTAAAGGTCGGCAACGCACTTGTGACTCTTAAGTTGCAGGTGCCCATGGGCGGCGGTAGTCACTTACCATCAGGTGACCCGTCCGAAAAAAAGCTTTTTAGGCACCTCTCTAACGTACCACACTCTAGTAAGCTTCTAGTAATAGAGCATTAGGTATGAACATACACATGCAAATGTAATAATTTTATTTGATGATTTTGATAATTGGTTTGTTAGGAGCTCGCGGAACTAAAACTTGACCTGGTTCATGGATGTCCTGCTTTAAAAAGGGAGTATATCCAAAAGAAGAAAAGACTGAATAATGGAAGAATTCACAAACCTATAAGTATGAAAAGAGTACGTTTATGATATGATTGAAGCTTGTATGAGAGAAAAATAGTAAAAAAAGAACAAGAAAAAAGACAAGATTTTATTTAAATGTTCTAAAAAGAAAAAAGAAAATTTAAATTAAACCCATCATATTATTACATTACACAATTTATATGATACTAGCAACCCGCCCCGGCTTCGTACGGGTAGTAGGGACATCTACAACAATCATCATCATATTTCAACCAATTTACACAAAACTTTAACAAATTATACACCTAAACCGTGCTCATGAATCATTCTGTCTATTGCTTAAAACCGCATGGAAATCCTTTCAATAGTTTTTCAGTTTATCCCGAACAGACAGACAGATGCGGCGGGGGACTTTATAATATGTAGTGATAAAAGCTTGTCGCGAGATCGCGAGATTTATCTATCATCAGAATGAAGTTTTTGAAGTTGACTCTTTGGAGTCAAGGTTTACCATCAGGCTGGCCGACTCTGTGGTAGACGGACGTTTGTAAGCAAGATTTCCATATACTTACCTAATTTTTTTTTACCATCTTTAAAAGGAGGGGTAGCTGAATCTTTGATATCAAATTATATATATTCAAGTCGTCTAACATGTTGTAAGAAGTCTTTTGATGTAGCCTACAAATTATCGTCGTTGTACCGCACGCGCACGTAACTCACTGCAGGCAAGTCAAATTTTTATATCATCTTCGCTTCCCCCACAACAAGATGTCGGACACGCTGAGACCGGCCGGATGGAACTTAGCTTCGGGCAACACACTTGGTGTGTTGCCCGAAGCTAAGTTCCATCCCAATACTAACGCATCAAACATGCCCTTAGAATGAAAAAAACATCGCCATCTATGGAGGACCTACAAACATTTATCATAAGATCAATCAATTGATCCATTTGGTTTTGTGTTCATAGTAAACATACTGCCCACCAAAGGACGAATAGACAAATCAGCCTTTCTTAAATGAGAAAAAAAGGTATACAATCCAAAAAATTTAAAAATAAACTATAAAATAATAAAAAAAAAACATTTTATTTATGTTCTACAAGCAATATATACAATTTGTTTGTTGGTCTTTTTATGATTGCTGATTTTGTGCGTAAGGTAACAGGTGACCTTATCGTCTCCTGAATGTTTTTCTAATATGCAATCCATTAACCAAGGACTGGCGGGCAAATCATCTTCCTTTATGAGAACGATATCACCAATATTTGGTTCTTGAACTTGAGTGGACCATTTGTACCAGTGCATTAAATTACATAAATATTCTTGTGACCAGTGCCTCCAAAACGATTGCAACATCCTCTGAACAACTTGCCAGGGAGTCAGAGAATGCACATTTGAAGTTTCATAATTCCCACAGTCGGGTAAAGCAATCAACGGTTCACTGATAAGAAAATGTCCCGGGGTCAAAGGTTCACACACAGGGTCACCCAGGCTCACAATGCTCATTGGTCTAGAATTCAGGTATGCTTCTACTTGTGTTAACAGCGTTGAAAACTCTTCGTAGGTTAGCGTGGCATCGCCCACAACCCGCTTTAGATGAGTCTTTGTAGACTTTACGCCGGCTTCCCATAATCCACCAACATTCGGTGCATGGGGAGGGATGAAGTGCCACTCTGTGTTTTTTGCCTCTAAATATTCGGCAACAGAATCGCGAATGCATGCTAATTGTTGCAATTCCTTAGAGGCACCAACAAACGTGGTACCATTGTGGCTATATAACCTAGCGCAGTGACCTCGACTAGAAACGAAGTGTCTAAACACCGCTAAGAATGCCTGTGTACTCATGTCGCTTACGACTTCGAGGTGCAAAGCGCGCGTGGACATGCACACAAATAAACAAATGGAGCCTTTCAAAGAGTAATGTCCACGACCCTTTGTCGTTCTAATTTTTATTGGTCCAGCATAATGTACTCCGCTACTATAGAACGGACTTGCTGGTGTACAACGCACGGATGGCAGATCGCCGATTATTTGAGTTATAATAGTGGCTCTTTACTTGGCACATGACACACTTCCGTGTTGCTTTACTAAATTTCAAACACTAATTTTTCAATAGTTTCCCCTGAAATAGTTAAGCATCAGCTGCAGTCCTAAATGCAGAGTTTTATTGTGCGCGTCAGCAACTATCAGGTGAGCGTGATGAGCGTTGCTTGGTAACACTATCGGATGCTTCATGTGCTGTTCTAATGTAGACTTGTCTATTCTACCTCGTAGTCTAATCAAGCCATTCTCGTCTAGATAAAGACTCAATGATATTAATTTACTTGACCGTAGTTGTACGAATATAGTTGTAAGAATCCTTTTTTGTTGTTGATTAAAAAGACAACTCCCGCATTAGAAATAACTCTTGTGTCGCGGGGGACTTTACAAACATACAAATAACGGACACAAAGAACACCCAGACTCTGGTGGGAATCGAACTCACGACCTATGGCGTAGCAGTCAGGGTCACTAACCACTAGGCCAACCGGCCAGTCAATCAATCTTTTATTCTGTATTTGTATATATTCTTTTGTAAATATATCGTTTTGTGTAATTCTAATACAACATTCTAATGCTTTATCTATTTTCTTAAGTTGTAAATATTTCGTCCTGTTTATCTCTTGGTTCAAAAATCTACGACAATATGTAATGACTCTAATAAGCCTCGTTAAAGAAGAAAATCTTGTAAATAGTTTGGAACTTTTTGGTATGACAGCAACATGAGATTTAATAGACTGTTTTAAGTCTATATCTAAATTATCTAGCCTACTATATTTCTTAATTGGATTATCTCTTAAACCATAAAGGTCCATTAAACCATAAAGAGTTTTCCAAGAATAAGCTTGGTAGTGCTCCCCTTGAAACGCAGTCAGCGGAATTTTTTGTGATTGATACATGAAACCATTGAGACGGCTGCATAGACACCAAGATTTCAGACGTTCAATTAGCCACAAACGTTTTCCATTTGCTTGGATGGTTATTTAACCAAGCCAAAACAATAGTAGAATCCGTGCAAGCCTTGACCTTGTTCGTCGAGATCTTCATCACCTCTGCTGCTGTTTACAAGTTCCGATGTTGGAGGCAGTCTCTGAATATACTGATACAATTATTATTCTAAAATACATTTACTAAGAATAGGAAACTATATTATTGGTGAGTGGTTTAGGACATTTTACCATACATACAGACACTCACGCTTGAATTCCCGAAAAACTAGGCCGCGACGTATTAAACACTCACCCAACTAAAATTTGGTCCCACTCACATAATAGGGGGCAAGCCTATTGCCGGCAAGCGGGCACTTTGGGAATTAAAGATGGGAAAATGAAGAGTATATCCAGAAGGAAAGGTAGGTAAGAAGGGAAGACAAACGAAGTAAAGGGTATTGCTAATACGGATGGATTGGGGAGAGTAAGCTAGAGGTCGAGCAAGTCAAGGTCGCATATTTGATACTCGAACTGGTTGTTGCTGTTCTAACAATAATCATATATTTTTATTACTATAAAAGTGTTTGCTGTCAGAAACCAAAACAGCTTTAATTGAAGTTAGAATAAATATCTATTAGAGTTGCCTTGCTGTGTGAAATAAAACCATAAATTGCATTATTAAAAAAATACACAAAAGGTTTCATTCAAAATTACTTTTTTAAACAGCGCTAATTTGAATATAGAATTGGCAAGTTTTAATTTTTTTTTTTTTGGTCATTCATGACAAAAGGATTTAAGGATCAAAAATGTATTGATTTTGAATTCGTTTTAAAAAAAGGAATTACGTGACGCATAAGATGTAAAACTATATAAATTGTTGTCTAAAGGTATGTTTTACTTTTTATCGCATTGATAGCATCTGTGACGATGGGACTTGACGTATAATAAGAAAAGCTTGTGCAAGCAGGTTCGCTCACGTTAAGGTACATTTTGTCAATCGATTCAGGTATCCTAGGGAACACTGCTTTTGTTCAAAATTAAAGGTACGCCATGTCCTTTCCTTTACCTGTGACAAAGTGTATGCAAAATTTCATTGTGTTCGGTTGAGTAGGTAAGGTGTAACAGCGTACCAAACAAACAAACAAATAGACAAACTCACTTTCGCATTCATAGTATTCATTAGGATAATTTAAATGGCATGCTTATTACTAAATATTATAAAACAAAGTCCCCCGCCGCATCTGTCTGTCTGTCTGTTCGCAAAATAAAAACTACTGATCGGATTTTCATGCGGTTTTCACTAATACATAAAGCGATTCTTCCATTAAGAGCTTCGAAAGCAGCACTGCTCCAAACGCGGGATGCTAATCTGCTTTATTGGAGCAACCCTGGTTTTAGCAACTAACAAAGCAACCTTGACCTTACCTGAAACGTTAACCATTCGCAAGTATACAACCGCTGAGTAGGCTGCCTTGGAAGCGTCACAAAAGTCGTGAAGCTCTACTGCGTCATCCACGTTAGTGCCGACCCAACGAGGTAACGTAACTTTAGTAAGAAGTGACAATTCTTGCCGGTAAGTACTCCATTCCTGTGCTAATTCATTATTTAATTTCTCATCCCAGCTGATGCCTGCTAGCCATAGCTTTTGTATAAATATCTTAGCTAAAACTACCCTTGGAGCCAACCATCCAAAAGGGTCGAATAATCGCGCTATATCCGAAATTACCGCCCTTTTAGTTACAGGTATACAGGACATCGTCGGGAGACTCACCTTGTACTGGAAGGAGTCCTCGCTGCGGTGCCATGTAAGACCTATTATTTTAATTATGCTATCTATTTTGATATCTACATCTTTATTTTACTAATATTTTTCCTTTTCCATTTCTTTACTAATAATTTGTATTTTCATCTTGCTTGCATGTTACACTTTTATGCTTATCTGATTTTTGCTCTAGTGAATTTATTTTATCTAAAATTTCTTGATTATTACTGTTCCATTTTTGTAAAATAAAACCTTCTTTGGATGGCCAAAGGAGGTTTTATTTTACAAAAATGGAACAGTAGTTAGTGGTAGTGGCCAGAGTTAATGGTAACTCTGTAATTTCTTTATGTATCTTTATACCTTCTTCCACACGGTAGCATCCAGTCATTGAATCATCCATGTAGAAGCAATTTAATACTTTATCAACAGTATGCCAGTATTTATCGACTTCATCATATGCAATTTGATGAAGTGTTCTGATTGCCAAGTACGGTGCTGATGCAGTACCAAACGTAACTATTAACGACTCATAATCTTTAAAGGACTGTCTTGCCAAAGAATACATTGGTACTCCGTGTCTTCGTCAGCTATTCTTATCTGCTGATACATTTTTATAATATCGGCTAGAAGACCGATAGGGTGAACTCTCCATCTCATCACTGTTTATCTCAAATTAGCTTGCAGTGATGGACCAATCATTAAAGTATCATTTAACGAAATATTTTTTTTATACTCTTCCGATTGCATTAAAAACAACCCCGTACCTTTGTCATGGATTTGTCGAAAGGTAATCTAACTGGGTACCTACCATCCTTTTGTCTACAGGTAGTGGCACTATAAAAATCTTCACATTTTTGTTCATCTGGGGTAAGTATCTTTTTATTACTAATTAATTCTTCAATCTCCCAGAATCGCTTAAGAAGATCGCTCTTTAATTTATGCATGCATCACTGTAATATTTTTGTGTGTGTGTTCTGAGCTATTATTTGACCTATTCACAGAACCTGATAGTACCCACCATAAGGTAGTACTTTGTGCGACCAGAGTGCCAGATGGACTGCGCATAATGCCTTCCTTCAAGATGCATAGACATCAGCACCTAATAAGATATCAATCGTGTTACATTGGTTGAACTGGGGATCAGCAAGCTCGAGAGTAGATATATCAAACCATTCAAGCACCCCTTTACTAAAACTGTTTTCGTGTAAGTAGGATTTGATTTTGCTCAACACATAAGCTGTTAGAGTTCATTGGAACTCGGGATCGATTCGCAACTGAATATTTAAATTTAAATTTAAATTTACCATGAATTTTGCCATGGCTGATCTATTACGTAATCCAGATACAACTCCTTGAATAGGAACTTTAGATAGGCGTAAGTATTGGACTGTGGCCTCAGTAATAAAATGTGCTTGAGAGCCCTGATCAAGCAATGCCGTAATTACCTGCACTTCACCCGTTTTCGACTCGGCATTTATTAGCGCTGTGGCTAATAAAATTGTCTATATGTTGGAGGTTACATGATTAGTGCTAACTGTAGGGTTAGCACTAACAGTAGATAAATTAACTGAAGGACCCTTATCTTCATTCGTCGTATCGATGCTTATGTGTAGCAAAGAATGATGTCTTTTTTGACACAATTTACATTTGGTTGCCTTTTTACAATTGTATACGCTATGATTAATACCTAAGTAATTGAAACAAATCTTTTGTTTCGCCACGAATTCGATCCTAGCTTCTGTTGTTTGTTTTGCGAACTGTTGCAAAAACAAAGCTTGTGAGGCTCGCTGCAGAATTCGCAACGCATAGTATATGAGTTCTCCGCTACCATGGCCTTGGGTACATGGGAACTTGTGACCCTGATGACTTCTTTTAGGTTCGATACGTTCCAATGCACGAAAACGATTACGATCTAAAAATGTGGCAAATTGTTCATAAGTAGATAGTTAGTGTGGATACTATTAGCATTTATTTCCCACTGCTTTCGCGTTTCAGCATCTAATTTAAAGAAAACAATCTGGATGATGATAATGTCCTATGTTATCTACATATATATATTATATACGTCAACGTGTAAATTGTTAAGTGTACTCAAACAATTAATCTGATTTGCCGCTGATTCAACCAACATACGCTTTTGACTAAAAAGTCTTTTCAGAATACAATTCGATATAATTTTTTTATTACTATATCTTTTTTCTAAGTTAGTCCAACACTGGGTGTAGTTTAATTCTAAAATTTCTTTATGACGCACAAACTGTTCAGCCTCTCCATTAAGGTGTAATTTTAAATAATGCATATTTTAAACTCTATGCAAATTCTCATTTTTATCTATTAGTGAAAAAAACAAATCGCGAAACGTAGTCCATTCATCATATTTTCCGCTAAAAGTAAGAATGACAATTTTTGGTAGTTTGGCAGCCGCCAAACTACCAACAATTGAACTTTAGTTAAGACATTCTTAAATAAATTTAAGTTAAAAAGTGCATCTGTTTCAGCAATTTCTAAAGATGTGTCCAAATCTCAAAGTTCAGCCGAACGAAAAATTGTCCCCTACCGACTCGTAGTCACACCACATTATCACACCATGTCATTGATGCACTTTCTGACTTACATTTATCTAACAATGTCTTAACTCAACATTTATAAGTAATATAGGTGTCCTCAGTAACTTCATACATGTTTACAAGTTTTTCCTCATCTACTAATTCAGTATAACTTTCGTGTAGTTTTGTATTATTTTGTTTAAATAAAGCCCTTTCTTTTTCTTATAACTCAAGCTTTGCTTCCACATACTCTATAGTGAACCTATCTTTAGTACTCCTTTTAAAATTAATTAACCCCGTCTGAATAATAGTTTGAGTATTTTTCAAAACCTAAAGTAAACCCTCCATTTTTAAATTTATTTTACAAGTTTAAAATTTTACAAGTCTCAAAATTACTTAAAATTTTTACAAGTCCAAAAAAATTTCTAAGTCTCAAAATTTGTTGAAATTTTACAAATGTTTGGGTACTATTCACTTTGGGCGGAATTCGGGCATAGGCTCCGCGTTCCCCCGTTTTTTTCTAAAACTATACTAAGTCTAAACATGCACTACTAACTACAATTCTTCTATATTAAAATGTTTGAGTATATAATTAGTTTCATCAAAAACAAATTAGTTTGATCTTTTGCACTGCACTCAAATTCTGCTAAGTCCTTGATTATCTCGAACAAAATTGAAAATTGAAAACGTGAATGTGAAAAATGAAGTTGAAATTATCCAAATATTTTTGTATTGTATTATATTTTTAAATCTTCTTGTATAGAAAATTCAAATTAGAATAACTTCTTGCACTTGATAAATTATAAAATGTACTCACAGTTTGCACTGACTCACAATAATATCCAACACGTTCCAAGTGACTGGTGGCGCCCTCTGCTGGTCTGTTGGGGTCGTGGACCTTTTGTAGCGATCCACTACAGTTTACACGCTAGGAGGCGCGAGCTACGTTTAGCTTCGCACAGAAATAATCCATTGGACCATTTGTTCGACACGCCGCTAGGTGTCGCGATCTGAGGTCGACCGGTGGGTGTACTGAATGAAAACACTAGAGTAGGGTTTGTGAAATGAAACCACTGCACTGTATTCTGATCTTGATCGACAATATATTTAAATAAATAATATGATCTAAGTAAATAACGGTAACGAAACCATACCGCGATTGAAAAAGATAGAACAACGCCATCTATGGAGGATCTCCAAAAAATTATCATAAGATCAATCAATTGATCCATTTGGTTTTGTGTTCATAGTAAACACTTTTGAAACGTTTAATCGAATAGGGTTCCGGAACACCCTATTCCGGAACCCTGAAGTATTTATCATTTAGAATAAAATAATAAATTACGTGTTAGGAGCGAATTTGGTCAGGGGTATTATATCCGATACTTGGTTATTTCTGAGTTATTCAAGATTTAAGAATTTTAATTAAAACCCCCAGCTTTCAAAAGTCAAATGTATCCTTTTAGTGAATTCTACGGGTTTTTGTTTATTATTTTGAACTTTTATGATACGTAAATGACCAGTTACTCATTCAAAAGCAAAATATTTTTGAAGTGAAAACTTCTTTAGCGGCGTTGTGCTCTTTTTGGGATGGGTAAAAAATGTTAAACTCGCGTCAGGACACGTGACCTGATCGAAAATTCGAAGACAAAAAGCGATGAAAGCATTGCTTCACTGCCGGTCTTTGATATCTTAAAAAAATGTTTTTTTTTAATTAAACAAATGAAAAAGTTATTATCGAAAAACCGTAAATGAAAGACCATATTTTCTCTACCTATAACCTACAAACAAAAAATGAAATTCGAAAACATTTTCCTGGCAGAAGCTCGCCATATACGGCTGCACAACGTGTTTCACAGACCTCTCTACACCGTAGTTAGCAAGGCCCTTTGTACTCTATGGTGGGCGTCTAAAGTCTACGAGGATTCTTGGGGACTTCTTTCTAAGATTGTACACAAGGCCCTGCAATAGATCCAGCTGTGACGGAACACTGCATGGTTGAGTGGATTCGGTTCCGATATCTCACTTCACCATTAGCCCCGGTAACCGGTGTCAAAAAAAAAACAGCGGTAAGCGGTTAGCGAACCGTCTAAAAAACCTAGTTTGGATGTAGTCTTTGAACTTACAGGAAAGCGAATTCTCTCGACCAGACAGCATGCAGGTGCTCCTACCCAAAGTGGAGAAATGAGTCCTTATTTAAATGCCAATGTTGCATAGTTATTACAACATTGGCTTCTAATAACTTCAGTATATTATGTTAATTCACAACTTTTCGGATTGAATTTTTTGTTTGCGTAGATGGAAGCTATCAGTTTTGATAAGAATTATCGGTGGACACGGGTATAATTAATAATCATAATAAAATATGCTATGAACCGAATTGGCAGACGGATTAAGCCCAAATCTGAAATTTCATACTCATAACGTCACCCTATCATCAAGGCAATTAAAAAGTATTTTAGTGTGTCTAAATTGTACCTACAGTCAGTGCGCATACCGATTTGGCCAAGTAACATAACGCCTTATCACATCCTTTTATAAAATTTTGTTTTTACTGCACAATTTGACGATAACAACCAGTTTTTTATTCTGAAATCATATTTACAAGGTATATAAGGTATGTTCGTACGTACTAAATCCTGTGAAAGAGTGTCTATTTTTGTTTAGAAAACCGACCGTTTGGAAACTTTGTTCGAGAAAGATATGAGTTGACAAAAGTTCTTAATCGAAAACATGTGACTTCAAAACATATGAAGTAGTATATTGACTGGCCTGTTGGTCTAGTGGTTAGTGAGTGACCCTGACTGCTATGCCATAGGTCGTGGGTTCGATTCCCACCAGAGTCTGGGTGTTTTTTGTGTCCGTTGTTTGTATGTTTGTAAAGTCCCCCGCGACACAGGAGTAATTCCTAATGCGGGAGTTGTCTTTTAAAGAAAAATTAAAAAAAATTAAAAAAAAGTTATTAGATGTGTAACTCGGGGCTTAATCGCGATAATATTTATATGGTACAATACCTTTTTGACCAAAAAGGTATTGTACCTTATAAATACATATTATAGCGATTAAGTCCGGAGTTACACATCTAATACGTATCAAAGTCGTGAAAGTTTAAAAACAATTAATGTAAAAAAGTTGTAAAGAATATATACGTTATAGTAGTAGTACTCGTAGGATAATTATAATGTTATGATCCGTATACTATACGAAACGTAATAGGAGACCCCCAAAGGATGATAAAATTAAAATCGAAGCGACTCTCAATAAAAGTACCTAATGTTATCTGGCTAGTTGTCATAGCTTTAAAAAAAGCTAAGTGCTTCATACAAATTTGTTAGCAACACAATCTTACACAAATGATTATAGAAGTTCCAGGGAGACCGAACTTTGCTCGGTAGCTTTTTGTACATGTAGGCGAGTCATCATGTGTGCATGAAGCAAAGGAAGTTAGTACGGACATTCCACTTGTCCCTCCGCTGTAGTACCGTGCACAGCACAGTCAAGGCACACACACAAAGGTTGCTATGAGGACTCACAGTGAGCCAGACGCATAAGGTCCGCAATTTCAATGGATAAATAATACTCGAGGGATGAGCAACGCTATGCGTTCATTAAAAGTGACCCTTAGTCCCCCTCTGTACCCCTGACAACGAGTATGCGAAATTTTACGATAATTGGTTGAGTAGTTGAGGCGAGCAAGTGCAACAACCAAACAAACTCACTTTCGCAATATTAATATTAATTCAATTCAAAGAACTCGTGTCACAAACTTAAATTGCAAACTCATTTAACATCAACTTTCGTTTATCCGAATTGTCAATCTAATTTCGTTTCTCAGAGATATTAAGTCATTATATATAGTCACTTATTAATTCATACTCTGAGAGCATTGTTTTGTGGTTCCAAACATTACTCAAGCATTACCATCCACAAAAGTAAATCATATGATTTTAGATAATTATGTACTTGAACACATAACATTAGCGGATCCTTCATTCCACACACCGTTCCAAGTTGATAATACGCTGCTTGATGCGGATTTATTTTTTAATGTTTTGTTGTCTAACAAAACAAACCTACATACTCGTATATCATTAGAAAACAAACCAACATACATTAAAACTAAGTTTGGATGGGTAGTGTCTCATCACGATATAAAAATGCAGGCTATTGCAATCACTCAGTCTTGCATCAGATGAAAATTTTGAAATTCAGGAATGTGAACGTTATATCACAAAAATTTCATAGTGTTATTATATTGGCCTATTTGTTATTACTTTGCATGTGTGCTGTGAACAGGAGATACATTAAGTTCATTGTTGCGGTGCCTTCTGTTTTTAACCCCCGACGCAAAAAGAGGGGTGTTATAAGTTTGACATGTCTGTGTGTCTGTGTATCTGTCTATCTGTCTGTGGCATCCTAGCTCCGAAACGAATTTACCGATTTAAGTGCGTTTTTTTTTTGTTTGAAAGATGACTTAATCTGGCTCTTTTCTAATCATTGAAAGGATTTTTGAGTCGGGGGTGTTTTAAATTTATGATTATTATAACTTATTCAATCAAGTGCAGCAAGTCACTGGACAAAGTAAAATTCTTACCACTGTATCTCAATAAAGTATCGGGCTTATTAAACTAAATCGATTTGATTTCAAACTTAATTGAAAAGACAACAATATATGTGACACTTTTAAAATAATAAGGAACATTCTAAAGGTACTGGATACCTACTGGTCTGTTTGAAGTCGGTGCCAAGCCTAGATACAAGACATTATCCAAACGGTTTACCAGGTGTACCACGTCTGTATCAGGTGAGAGAAGAACTAGGTGACACCATAATTCAACTAGCGGATGTAACTGAAACACTTAAATTATGGAATCCATGTATAAAACTTCCCATAAAACCACAGCCATTTAAACGCGTTGTCCAATATAAGAACACAGATAATTTGAATATAAATAGACCTACTCGGTCTAGCAATAGATCAAATGATACTCAGTCACCATGCTCACTTGCTCAGTCACAATGCTGGATATCGTAGTGACTGTGAGGCCTTCCATTCACCAAGGTATATCCTAAGATCTCGAACGGAAGATAATATTAACCAATGGGACCCCTCGTACAACGCGGCAGGTGTTTCGTCTAGGATTCGGTAACCATAACTATTAGTCATAAGTCATTCACTTCATAAACAAAGATATTTTGTGTTGAAACATGTGTATGTTGCCGTGTGGCAAAGGCATCAAAAATCATTCATTAATATTAATAAACAGAAACCATAATACTGTTGTGACCGGGGGGTGTTTAGGCACTAGCAAGCAAGAGGAGAATAATTAAAACTCAAACTAGCTCGTAACGCTATAATCAATCATGAAGCTCATCACATTTAACATTAATAACACAATTGTATAAATATTTTGATCACATTATTCCTTGGCGAACCGTTCTGACATCCACCGTCGCTAACATCAGACTGCAACCTATTATGACAGTTATACATTATAAAAGTACAGTTCTATTTAACTCAGTACGGAGTCTCACCTGCCAGAAATATTGAATGTCACAGAGGTATGACAATTAGCTACCCCCTGCGGTGAGAAGATGTACTGCCTATCACCCTATCCAATTTCCTATGCTTGGGAAACTTTCTTTTTTTTATTTGGACATCCGCTTACAAAGCAGGAAAGCGAAGCTAGTACCCAAAACATTATCAAACTTAACCACGTTTCAATAATATATTGTATAGTTCATAATTAGCTTTCTGAACACATATTAAAACTTTTATATTTAAAATACATTTAATATTCATGGTCACTTATTGAATATATTTCCCATGACTATAATTCAACTGCGAAATAGTTGCTTTGACTTTTTGTTTATTGGGTCTCTTAGCTTCACCTTTTGACTTGGCAAAAACCAAGCACAAAAAGCCAACTCACTGCCCCTAGATAAGAATTATAAAACTATGGGTTCTTTAACCGAAAACTTGACACCCGCGTGTTTAAATTCTACATCACGATTCCTAATCTATTAAATTTCTTCTCTTGTCAACACGTGCTCACATGAAATGGAAACATTTACGCAGATTAACATTTATTCTAAATTTTTTACACTATACCATCAATAATATAAATGATCACATAAGTTTGTCTCTTAATCTCAAAGAGCTTCTATTCAAATTTGAAATCTCGTATTATCATTTAATTGCAAATGATTAATTTAAATTCTGTATAAAACTCCTTCAAGTTTATCGAAATAAACCATTCAAACTTAATTCTCATTAAAAAGTTCACATACATTCCTTTGTCATAAAGAGAAAAACTTAACTATGACAACCTACATGACAGCTCAAACTCGTATGTCAAAAACGAGACAATTAAATCGAGAAAATTATGCACTATCTCCGGGAAAATGATTTGCCCCAAAATTGTTTCAATGAATCATTAATAACAAACATTTCCTCCCAACTGTTTCAACTTTTAAAACAATTTTATACCTTATTTTCAATTTAAGTTACTATTCATTGCGAACCTTATCCATGATTATATAACTTTCTATCAAAATCAATGACATATTAACATCAAAATATTATTTATTATTAGCTTGTGTTCTGCTAATATCTCATTTTTTTTCTTTTAGCACCAACACATTTTACAAATTACGACGCGCTGAATAAGAGTTTTATTAGTTAAACGATTTCTGGTTCACGCTAAAGTCGGATTCCAAACTTGATTCACGCGCGAAGATTATCACTGAAGAAAACATTCATTATTCCGAACTCCTAATATTTTATCATTCCTTATGACCATTAAAATTCAACTATTCAAATGTGTTTACCATCTGCGGTACTGCCTCACAAACAATCATATTTAATAAAACATATCCTAGAAAAAAAATTCCAAGTTGTTGGTTTGTCTGTTACTCATCAACTCATAAACGACTTTCACATTTACTTTTAACTATCTCTTATATTCCTTCTGAATATCTAAATTGTAAACAACTTACAATGGGACATAAGTACTGAAAAAAAAAATAATTACACCTGAAAACAACACAGACACAAAAACAATATAACAAATACATTAATAAATAGTAAGTACATCCCAATAACTAGGATTGGCTTCTATCGTAAACTACTTTTTTGAGTTACCTCTTTTCCTAAAATTTACAAATAAACAGTTCTCACAAACATTCTTCATGAAAGGCAAACCATCTTCCTTCTTGCGCCAGTTATAAAAACTAGTGTTCTTCCCTTCTTCATTTGGAGGCACAGGCAATCTGGTATTAAACTGAGAATACCTCATACTGTTTCTTGACATCTTCCTTGTAACTACTAAGCTATTATTAAACCAGTTTTTTACATTACCTTTATTATTATTTTCATTTTTGTAATATACTTTTGCACCTCTATCCTTTGAGAACCTCCTCGCCAAACGTCTAGGTGCTGCAACTGTCGTCAAAGCTGCAATGGACTTTATTTGCTGGCAGGGCTCAGCAATTTTTTATTTATTTCTGGGGAAAATAACACTTTGAGACGTTATATATTGCTTTTTATATTGCTGGGTATACCTTTGTTGACCAAAGAAGCATCCCAACTCCCTCAATTGAATAATAGTAAGTTTTAGCTCCTTTATATTGCTGTATTTGTTAGAGGCTAAACTCATTTTATATTCCTTTTTAATTGTTTTAGGAATTGCATAATTACTTTCTAATCATTATCAACTTGTGCTTTCTCAGTAATACACAACATTCTATATAAGTAATGTAATAATTCTTCTTCTTCCATTTGTACTATTGAATAAAAATTTCTAAGTAATCAATGTTACAAGGGAATTCAACTTTCAGCAAATCAATCACCTCATCAAACGTTATACTGTCATTATATACCATCTTATAATAAAATTATGGAGCACCATTCAAAAACATTTGCAGCAACAGAGGATAGTCTTCTTTGTGCCATTTATTCACCGCACATGTTATTTTAAATTTAGTGACAAATTCCTCTAGAGATTCGTCTGGTTTTGCAAAAAAATATGGTTGGATATCCATTGTTTTACAATATCAGTATAAATCTATTATTACTTTACTTTTTAAGCTACACTATTCAACGAATAAATAAATTGGTATTATCTTTTATGTTTGCGGAGTCTTTTCAAAGAATTCACTTTTGATTACTTGACATCTATCACACCTTCGAAAAAAATTTTATCAGCCTTTCTCTTCTGCGTCTCTAAATCCTTACTTTTTTCTCATTTTTACGCCTTATAAGTAGTTATCTGTTTCTTTAGATCTTTCTAGCATCCTCTTCGCTCCTTCTTTACGAGTAGAGTGATGTATTTCCACACCAATCTTGTACCGACCATCAATTGCCTGGTACTGTTTCTCCTCTCAGACACCTTCGGCGCTCTCCACCATATGTTGTGACCGGGGGGTGTTTAGGCACTAGGACTTTAGGGTCGCTAGCGAGAGAAGAATAATTAAAACTCAAACTAGCTCGTAACGCTATAATCAATCATCAAGCTCATCACATTTAACATTAATAACACAATTGTATAAATATTTTGATCACATTATTATTATTTTTTTATGGACTCTATGATCACTTCAACTTCAACTTTTGGTTTGTGGCTTTGTGGAGTTACCACAATTTTGCCAATGTCAAGTAGGTATACGGAGGACAAACTGTCAAAGGATTTTATGTAGAGATTATTCCTTGGCGAACCGTTCTGACATCCACGGACATCCACTCAAAATACAATATAAAACCTTTGATCACTCCCGGATTAATCAGCTGTATGCAACATAAAAACACATAAAGTCGCAGAAATTTCCACATGACGCAATTTCAGAAACTTTTGTAACGATCTCCTTTATAAACTAAAACAGATTACGTAAATAGAGAACTTTCTAACAATGTATAGAATCATAAGAACAGGTGGAAGACTATAAAAACTGTGAGTCACTTAACTAAGACTAAGAAAGAGTCTAAAGAGCTTCTAGGTAGCTCAAGTGCCAAACAATCTTTGGATATTTGCAACACTTATTTTTCTCCTATAGAAGAGAAACTGGTAGACAATACATTAAATAGTAAATTCAAAATTAAATTAAATTTCTTCTTCGAGTCGAATGGCTAATGAATGTGAAATTGAGTCTGTAATACTGTCTCCGCAAAATGATAAAACACCCGGTATTGATGGTATAACCAATCTCCTCTTACAGGAAATCTTAAAGTGCCATCATAAAGCCTTTAACCACCATATTTAATAAGGGTTTAAAATTGGGTATCTTTCCGAACTCATGGAAGACAGCATCTTTGGCCAGTTGATGTTCCTGTTTCCTCGTAGGTTTTATCTTGCAGAATGTATTTAGCGCCTTTTAGCAGTTATAATATGTTAGGTTGCTAATGGTACATTTTTGACTAATTTTATTGCATAGAGCTGGACCCAGAAAATAAAAGAATCTTTTAGTGAATGAGGCCCTAGGATGTGGTACTGTACAAACTTTGTCTTTTCGTAGTTTTCTTATTTCTTTATGCGGCGTTTTATAATGCTGGAAAAGAACAACTTGCTTAATAAAATGTTGCCGAACGTTTAGAACCTTACATTGGCTGTATAATTTGTCAGTGGGGAACATAATCGGACGGAATGTTGCTACCTTTAAAATGGCTCTATGAGCAATTTCTAGCGGTTTCATGATGATTTTAGCAGCACCCCCCCCAACATGAAATACAGTACGTAAGAATGGAAACACACAAAACAAAGTATATGTTGCGGATTATTGTTGCCTTAGATATTAATCTTAGTGTTTTAAAAATTTATATTAATTTACGAACTCTACTAGTAAGGAAATTGATGTGGGTTTTGAAATTGAGATTTTTATCTAAAATTATAGGGAGGTATTTAATATGATCCACGCTATCTAGGTTGGGACAATTGCATAAAGTTTTTGTCGGTCGAAAGCAATTATGTGCTTTTATGGTAATTGGAACGTTAGGTTGAGATGCAGAGCTGATAGAATATATTAACAATTTAGTTTTGGTAGTATTTACTGTAAGAGTATGAGAACATAACCAATTTAAAGCTGTATCAGGGTGGACACTCTGAGCATAGTGTTCAAGCTTTGACCAAGTGTCCGCCTGGAACGTAATAGCAGTATCATCTGCGAATGATACTATTTTGGCATTAGGAATGTAGGTCATTTATGAAAACTAGGAACAGAGTAGGGCCTAGAATACTGCCTTGCGGCACGCCATAATGGATAGAAAGTTCATCGCTATTATAACTATCGATTCTTACAGTTTGGGTTCGATTTGTTAGATAGCTCCGAAAAAGATCGAGCTGTTTTCCCCTAATTCCCATGCCTTCAAGCTTGTTTGTAATATTGTGTGTGCACTTTGGCATCAGGGGTATAGCCTTGGACTGGTTCAAAAGTTATCTGACAGATAGAAGACAGCATGTTAGAGTAGGTTTCTATGAAAGCAAAATGAGAGCCACTAGTTTTGGCGTCCCGCAGGGCGTATTTTGGGACCAACTCTGTTCATCATGTATAGAAATGATATACACAATAGCGTTGATGCCGATGTCATATGCTATGCGGATGATACTGCTGTGATGTACCAAGGACGTTCTCGAAAGCTGAGAATGGGATGATACAGGTGACGGTACAATTTCCTTACACTAAATACCAAAATGACTAAGTATACAATACGTTTCTAAAAAACTGCCATATCAGCTCCGAATGCACCCTTGGTATTTAAATGAATCAGTGTGCTAACCAGATTTTTTTTTATTAAAAAGACAACTCCCGCATTAGGAAGGACTCCTGTGTCGCGGAGGACTTCATAGTAAGGGCGTCCACGATGCTAAATGGGTATTTACTTAAGCGTCGTTGAGACCTATTGAATTTTGAAGATTAGATGGTAGCAAGCAAAAAGTTCATACGTATCCTTTTCACTGGTGGGGAGAGCGTCTACAGGTATTCAAAATTAAAAAAAAATAGCAAAACGGAGTACGGGTAAACACCCCACACGTCTCTGATAATGACGCAGTGACTTTTTGAAAATGCAAAAAAGTATCGCCATATTGACATACTCGAGAGCATCAGATTCTCATACAGACGGTTCAGTTTAATGTCCTAGACAAGCTGACCAATAATCTGACGGTTATTTGGAGAGATTTTCTTAAACTAACGATTCTAAAAAAAGTCATGTATTTTTATCATTAAATATGTCAAATAAAATGCACGGAACCATCCATATATTAAATACATATCTAAAAGCGAAAAGATACTTCCTCCCTCATCTACTGACCAACCGTCTTCTTTAACCTTTATAATGTTTTTCACCTGTTTAACGTTTGGAATAGTGAATCGGATACATTTAGTCTTTTCTCTATTAAGAAAAAAGTTGTTAACGTTAAACTAGCGAACCACTTTTGAAATAGCATCATATACGTCTTCAAAGTTTGTACTCATACGAACTTATTGTAATTTTCAGTCCAGCTAGTTCAACTACATTTTGAAGTTGAAAAACCTGGAGAAAAGTTGTCCAATTTGTTCAACCGGTTGAACAGATAGTTGAACATACTGGAGTAGAGGGTTTTAGTCTAGATAAGAGTAAATTATCATCCGCAAACAACACTATATCATGGTTGCTCTTAACAAGATGGTCGAGTTTGGTTTGCACGATTACCGTCACATCACCTTTAACTCGAAATACCGCCGTTCTCGTTGAAGTCCCGGTGACAATGACGGTCGACAATCGGCCTTACGTTCTCCACTTCACTCAACTTTCAAAACGAACATAAACGAAATGACAGAGTATACTTTGTCCATTCGTTTATGTTCTTTCCATACTATAGTATGGGGACAGTTTGAGAGAGTGAGAGAAAGAGAGAATGTGAAAGGGAAAGAGTTGCGCGAAGTGGGAAATACATGCTTCACTGCAGCTTAATGCACAAAATTTTCTTTACGGTATTTGTAACCTCGGCTTGTAGAAATCGGCAGATTATATATTTCCTGTTATCCTTGAATTATTTCCTTCAAAGTGTCAATGTGAAAATGACAAAATGAGAATGTCAAGGTGACGTTTTTCTTTGCAAGTTTTTAACCCACCCACTGCCTTGTCAGGTTTTTAAAATTCACAATTGTCAGCATGTACATAATTAACCTACCTCTGTGCCGCGCTCGAATATGTCAAATGATCGATTTTTTTACTATTCGGATTGGCTCCCCTAAACGGCTCGCCCAGCCGGCTCTAGATAGATACCTTATATATGGTGGAGGTACAATGTATATATCACATTATATTAATCTGCCACGTTAGAGTAAATCCAAAAAATCCCTAATGGGCTCCCCTACTATTACAACCATACAAACAACAGACACAAAGAATACCCAGACTAGGGTGGGACTTGAACCCACAACCAATGGCGAACAGTCAGGGTCACTAACCACTAGGCCAACAGGCCAGTCAAGTCGTGAAGAACTAGTAAAACTGATAATACCTAGGTGTAATGATTGACATAAACCTAAATTATAGAGCTCGCATCAGTCATGGTCACTGACCACTAAGCCAACAGGCCAGTCAAGTTATATATGCGGTTGTGAAGAACTAGTAAAACTGATAATTCCTAGGTGTAATGATTGACAAAACAAGGATACGGCCCGCCTGCTGGTAAGCGGTTACTTGCTGGTAAGCGGTTACTACGGTAAGCGCTTACAATCAGGCGGGCCGTATGCTTGTTTGCCACCAACGTAGTATATAAAAAAAACAATAATTATTTTAAATGTAGATAGCATATTTTTATTATTATTTATTTAGACATTTTATTAGCAACGTGAATTTTTGGCAGTGAACGCGCATACTTTTGTTACGTGGGGTTGAACTGAACCAAATTTTTCTGACCCCACTCAGAGACCCTGACTAGAGTGCTGTCTTGGACACAAGTGTTTCGCGACTCTCTAACACCGTGGAATGAGGTATGTTGGCACGGCCCGTGTAATAAGCATCCTCGGTGCTGTCATCTGCGTAGCAATGGATGTCATCAATAGACAACATGTCATTGCTGTGTAGTAAAAACAGCGTTGGGGATAGACAGAACCTTGTAGGACGCCAGCGTTAATGTCCATGCTTTCAGAGCACCTGCCGTCTACTACGGCAATCCATCTGTACAAACCGGCCAACCATCTATAGGATGACAGCTTCGACAGAAGGGCACGGTGCCAGACCCGATCGAACGCCTTGCCTCTTAGTAGCTGAAGCCCATCGGTGTGTAAGATACACTACGAGTAGAAGATCACCAGTAGAGCGATCGTGGCGAAAACCATACTGACGGTCGCTGATCAAATCGTGTTCTTCTACGTATCTTAGGAGCTTCGTGTTAACTACAGTGAAGTAGTAGCTATAGGCCTGTAATTCGAATTTTTTGGCACTGGATGTACGAGGGCGGTCTTCCACAAAGACGGAACTTGCCTTTTGTGATATAACAGCGTGAACAGACACGTTAGCACAGGACACAACTCAGGAACACACTGTTTAAGCACAACCGCTGGTGTGCCGTCCGGCCTTATCGACTTGTGAACATTTAAAAACAGGAGCTCCCGCCGGACATCCCTTTGTGAAACTCTGATTTCCAGCATGGAGTATCGGCACTGCCGGATGGTAGGCGGTACGATGCTGCTATCGTCGTTTAAAGTAGAGTTCGAGACAAAGAGTACCCAGAATATCGGCTTTCTCTTTTGCGCCAGATCCCCAGCAGCGTTTCGCAGTGGCGGTAAGAACGACTTCCAGAGGGGTAGCCAGCAAGCTTCTCACCAAATCTACCGACGAAATCGAATTTAGCTCTGGCGATTACTCTCTTACTATACCTCGCGACAGCGTTTAATTGGCGTTTCACATCAGATGCGTTTGGATCGTTATCAGTTTCGACCGTGGTCCAAGCCTTGTATGCAGCGTGTTTAAGAGCTCTAGCATCCTTACAGGGCCGATTAAACCGAGGTCTTTTTTTTGCTCCCGCAGCTACTAGTGAGTTGCAAATAAAACATTCAATACCCGGTTAGATCATCTCAGCGACAGCAGCTGCGCAGGAGTCGGGATCTTCTAATGTGAAACAGAGCTGCCTCCACGGGTACGATGCGTAGAATTCACGCAGTGCATCACCATCTGCTGACCTAAACTGCCATACACGTCTTAGGCTAATAAGCGCGGCCCGAACCACCACGGCCAATTGGCCGTGGTGTATTCTCGTGGGAAAAAGATTGTGAGAGTCCATAGGCCAGAGAGAATTTGTGAGCGGTCTGCTCACGGTCTCGAACGGTCTGCCCCGCGTAATCGGTAGACCGAGAATCGAGCCACTCAACGTGATGGGCGTTAAAGTCTCCTAAGATCACCAGCTCCGTGGTGAGGTGCTCGAGAACTTTGTCGGTCGTCAATTGCAAGTGCTCGAAAAGCCGAGTTGTGTCCATGTCACCGCTATGAGACCTGTACAGGTACGCGTAGATACAGGTGTGGCCGCCGTGGTCTACGGTGACCCACAGCACTGACAGGTCTCTGTCTTCGCAGGTGTGAAGGCGGCGACAACAGATATCCCGGCGGGCGTACAGGCAAACACCAGCACGTCTTAAGAACTCATGTTCCAGCGTGTATCCCTGATAAAGAAGGTATGATGTATCAGCCGGGCAGGATATCTGTGTCTCCGTTAGGAAAAATAGGGTCGGCTGCGCAGTCTCTAAGTGGCAGTGAACTGCATTTTGATTTGAGTGAATTCCCCTGATATTGCAGAAGTCCATTTGTATGGAGGAGGTGGTGTAACGCATGGTGCAAACCTGTCAAATAACGATGCAGTTGGTGCGGTTCGTGGGTGCGGCGTACGGAAGTAGCTGAGTCCACTCCGGTCTCCTTCTCCAGCACAACTACCACACTAGGGATTTTTCACTAAGTTGGCGGTTCAGCCTCCCAGGGTGGAGATTAAGTGACCCCTGGGTTCGGGAACCCTACTAACTGGCCAGCCTTCAGCCGTTTCACCAGGTCTCCTTGATAACCGCACCCACCTTCTGCGCCTACACTGACTAAGGCAGTGTTGTTAGTCCCGTAGGTCCCCCGTCGCCAACACGGCGCGCCTTCTGGAGCTCTGAAGACCTTACTTACTATCTGGAACATAACATCACATTACGGAGTAAGTGACGTTATTTTAGCTGCGATCTTCAGTCGGGCGTTGTTCCAAGTTCGAGCGAGATGACATTCCGCTGTGCCCTACATCCTAATATATGGAATAACTTATTTAATTTACTTATAAATTTAATTTTAATATTATTACCCATTCATTAAATTATTTATTATTGAATAATTCCTGATAATAAAAAAAAAACATGATATGCTCATTGTTAAAATAAACAAGCAATGTACTAAATTCTAATAATATTAAATTAAATGTCATTAATAATATATTGATGTTAGCTTGAATATTTCTGAGGAATGTAATTTGTAAGTTTTGTTATTGTCTAACGTTGCTGTGCCCACAAAACAGGGTCCACAATGAAACATGATTGTAAGTTCTACCACCTTCACTTTGTGGAATTACAAATAAAGAATACTGAATACTATTAGACAATGCTCTGTGATTGACGTGAAGAGTACGATCACAAAATGCACAAAATAATTATAACTAAAATGGCTGACTTCTCTGTCGTATAACTCAACCGAAAGTCTTTTAGTACATTTATCATGAAATGTAAAAGTATATATGAAATAATTATATCTATCTATAAGTATACGAGTATATAAACAGTTCTTGTCACGTTGTTTATTCGCGATGAACTCCTAAAGGAATGAACCGATTTAAATAAAATTTTGCACAATGTGTGCGAAGTTTGGTCCAAGTTGAGAGAAAGGATAGTTTATTTTGTTATTGCAAATAACCCAGCCACAGCAACGCGTAGCCGGGTAGCTAGTACATATATCCCGACCAAGGTAGGAAAATGGCAGGAACAGCAGGGACGTAGCTGATTGTAGCATATCCTCTTCAGTATGAATGACGTTCTGGTATGTTGTGTAAATATCACCTATCTATGTTACAGTAGTAAATATAATAAGTAATACATAGATTTATAGAGGCTCGTTACCCACAGTCAAATCGATTACATAGTTTTGTGGGCAATTGTTATACTGATTTTTGTATCGTAATTAGATACGAATGTAAAATAAAATAGTGTAATAAGATAACTGATTTTGTTTTAGCTTTATTTTGAAATAGTGGAAGTTCAAATGTATCCTATAGGAACCGTCCATTGCCCGGACTATTCTAGACTATAATGTGCCTTTCTGGCGTGAGCGAGTTACAAACATCCATCCATCCAAACTTTCGCATTTATAATTGTAGTAAGATTATATAAAAAAAGAATAGATAGGCAAGTTTAATTTAATTTGCAATCTTCCGTGGAGACATCACTTTCCGGAGAGAAATTCTACCTATATTTGAGGGGTAGTTGACGTCAACCCGGCACTTTCGCAATTAAAGATAGGAAAATAGGGAGTAAATTCAAAGGTAAAGGTAGGTAAGAAGAAAGGCAATGAAAGGAATGGGATATTGCTTGTAACTTGAGCTGGCGAGTCCGAACCGAGTCTAACATATTATTGTTGATTTCATAATTAAACAACTCTTTCACCAAAATTACAAAGTCGATATCAATTAATCAAAAATGTTTTAACCAATGATTATAAAAAAAGAATCCGACACGAATATCGTCATAAGAATTCTACCCCACTGGTAAAAACCACTTCTTGAGCTGTGTAAGTTTAATAACTTTGGCAATTAATTATTACTGCTTTATCAGCTTGTTAATCTCAAATTATAATCTCCTAAGTAATACCTATAGATAAAGTTGGCATTGAGACATTTGCTGTAAATGGTTTCATTCTATTAAGTTGCGGGACAAAGACCACAGCACTGCGAAGCGACAAAATATGAACAGCAGAATAAGTGAAAGCGTACCTTCGGGGCCTAATATAAGGAAAGGCAGTGTCTTCCAGAAGCCCCTAGATCTAGACGATGTATTGGTTAACGAGCTCGGCCAGTTTGGCCGCTACCAGCTGGTCAACCTTCTCTTGCTCTCTGTCCCTATCATCATGTCAGCCTTCATGAGCGAGTTTATCTTCTCTGCTGCAGCCATTCCACACAGGTAAGTTCACAACTTAAATGTACCAATAATATAAGATTGTCTGCAATTTTTTAATTTATTTAACTTTTTAATTTTTCTTTAATAGTTAAAACGTACCCGGGTGGATATATTAAATAAGGTCCTCATTTCAGTTCCTAATTTATGTAGTAGGTAGTATCGCTTTAAATAATGCACTTACTTAAATACTGCCTTTCGGACAACTTAGATATTACCTCAGGACGAGGTATATCGATACGGTATAGGTGAATGGGATTTATTGATGTTATTGAGATTTAAAGTTTAATCGACTTTTTCAATAGTCAATCATTTTTATTTCATAAAATTGCTTAAAAATTGTTCAAAATTATTTTTTCACACGCTTTATATTACTTAGGTTGGCCAGTGTCCTGTACCTAGCTATCTATGAAATGGAATCTTTCAAAGTAGTTTCAACCAACTTCAAGACGTCTGATTAATAATAATTCAACTTTTATAAATAGCCATATTTATAAAGGTAGAATTGTTATTAAAAAAGGAGAAAACACCTCACGTTTTTTTACAAAAAATAATTTTTTTCTTCTATTTAGTTCGGTTTACCGGGTCCAACCCAGACGGGACAAACATATGTGTGATCGATCCGCAAATAGTTATCCTATGTAGGGTAGGTAGTCTAGGTGTTCTTTGTGTCCGTTGTTTAATTGTTTGTTTGCGGGGGGCCGCGACACAGGAATATTTCTAATGCGGGAGTTGTCTTTTTCGAAGATTTAAAAAAGTTACATTGTAACAGTAAATAAATAATGATGGCGTTTATTAAAAACTATACGGTTTTACGTTTGTATTTCGGGGATACCCGACTACACACTGTGTTTGACGCCTGACACCGTCGCGGCAGGACGCTTCACTCCTTGAAAAAGGGCCCCCGTCGGGTCCGAAACTAGTCGGGCATCCCCGAAATACAAACGTGAGTAAAACCGTATAATTTTTAATAAACGTGAATACCACTCACGAAAGTTTTTATTGTAACAATAATGGCGTGTGCAAATTGTTATGCTCGCTTGCCTGTGTCGATCTGTAATCGCACATTTTCAAATAAGTTGTATAATAGTTGAGCCTTGTGAAAAGAAATCGGATAAACAAACTCACGGCCACGATGTTATTAAAATTAAAAGTAAAGTAAACATAATTAAGTTATAAAAATACTGAAAACTAAACACGATAAAATTAAAGATAATATCCGTCGCTGGCGTGAACACATTGACATGTCGACTTGCATGTTTTTTTTTACTGGCGTAATACCTCCTACGCATTAGGAATTCATATGAAAAAAAATTACAATAGTTTGTTAGTTAGTTTGAAATATACATAAATTTTTGAGAAATCGACTTTGGAAACATGTTGACATTTCGCATTTTAACGTGTCTAACTTAACAAAACCTCATGTCAAATTAACGATTCACATGATTTTGTGAATGAACATTGATATTTTCTTATATCAACTTACACTCGATCACCAAAAAAAATATTACTTGAAATCTCAACATATACATATAACGTCAAAACTTAAAAATGGCCACCCTGATAAATAGCAATTTTAGACATGTCAACATATTCACGCCAGCCACGGATATTAGAGACGTTAAATGAGAAACATTTTACATTTTGCTTAAGTATTTAAAATAGCCTGTGAATCTGTATAAAATTGGTTAAAATCGATATTTCTTAAAAATTCCAACGGGCTCATAAACTTAAATGGTTTTTTGAATTGTCTAAGCTGGTCTAGTTTTACTAATTTAGAAAAAAAAAATGGCATATTTTGCAATTAAGGAAAAAAAATTATTGTTAATAATTTAAAAGTTTAAAATCAATCTCGCTGAAATTTATAGCACTTTTTAATATTATCACAAGCTATAATTTCAGAAAATTTCAAACTTCTACGTACTTTTCTTTCAAAGTTATGAAATGTTGAAAAAACGCTCTTTATTAACTTTCACCTTCATTTGCTGTTAAACAAAAGCACTTAGTTGGAGCACATATGACGTAAAACGTACTGGAAACGAGATATCACGAGAAAAATGTAAAAAAGTCCTTTTTTTCGTTGCATTGTTAAAAAAAAATGACGCCCCACTTGTCCAGACTGCGGGTATCGAAATTCTTAATCAGCGCATTTAAAAATGCGTGGTAATCCAACATTTAGGTATTTTAATTCCTTGACTGGGCTAATATAATAATTTGGGGTTGTGGTGCAGCAGGTGGTAGGAATTAATAAGTGAACTCGTTGTGACGTATAGGTTTATATTTTATACCAATAGCAAGCACCACGTTATTATTAAAACAGAAGGAGAAAATATTAGCTAAGCACAGAACAGAACATAGGTTAGCGCGTAGTACGAAAAGTCCTTGGAAATTCGCGACAGAGGAACATGCGTTCGGCGTGAAGTATAGGTCAAGACTGGCGAGAGTGAGAGACACAGTTTCTATCCTGCGCCGACGCGGCTAAGGAATACCATGTACCGTTAGGTTTCATTGGCGCTACAGATAATATGTTTAGTTATAGAATAGTACTTAAATAAAATAGAATGAATGTTTGTTGCTATGGGCTGTGTAAGTGTACTAAGATATGTAAATATATATATATATACATATTATAATAGTGCGTGACTAGGTCCGCCACGGGGTCATGCCTCACTCCTTCATTACTGCCACATTATATTTTTCACTGCTGTGGCCCATTGCTATCAGCAGAAGATTTAGGTACGTCTATGCCCACATTTCAATACTTCGAGTCCGGGACATAAATTAAAAAAACAACTCAACTCCCGCTTTGGTACTCGGGTTTTTCCACGATCCTAAACCAACGATAAATTAATCTTATGTGTAGCATGACTAAAATTGCTTCGTTACAATAGTATAGATTGTCTTTAGTCTTTTTCGATCAAATTGCATGGATTTAGCAACGGAGCTCAGTCCATGATTGTGATCGTTATCAATTACAGTCATTTAGACAAGGTTTTTCAGACTATACATAATTGTATTACAGAAATCGCGTGCACGCGCTAGTGAATGTATTACATCTGTACGCTCAAATTTAGTATACTATTAGATTGTATCCTAGATTAACAAGTTGATATACGGAAACGGAGACCCAGTGAAAGCTGATATTTAACATAACTAAATAAATTTTAATTACAGATGTCGCATTGCCGAATGCGAGGAAGACAGTAAGAATAATTATTTTGATGCAGAGTGGATCTTAAGCGCCATTCCTGCAGCGGACAGTAATACTGGCTTCGCAAGCTGCAGTCGCTTTCAGTCGCAGGGAAATGGAACCTTGGATAATTGTCCCGCTGACCTGTTCACCACTACTACTACAGATTGCGATAACGAATTTGTCTATAGTAGAGATAATTCTGTCGTATACGATGTGAGTATAATAATAATAATAATGTTTATTGGTCTAATGTAATGTAAATGTAATGAATGTAAAAGTAATAAATGTAAAAGTAATGTGTGTGTGTGTGTGTGTGTGTGTGTGTGTGTGTGTGTGTGTGTGTGTGTGTGTGTGTGTGTGTGTGTGCGTGCGTGCGTGCGTGCGTGCGTGTTAGTACAGCCTCTGTGCCTTCGTGGTCTAGTCGTAAAAGCCAAGTAGTAGCTGTCCTTTTGACTTCGTAGTTATTAAGTCCTACAATATTCTTAAGTATATTTAGCTTATTATAAAGCTTGCAACCTAGACTATTAAACTGACGCCTGGCGAAAGCGGTTCTTCGGCAGGACAAACAGGTTGCTTACTGCGTTTTCTGTGTTCAGGTAGAGGAACACCTTTATGCACTTTTAGGATTGTTCTGAGAACAAAGAGCTGTCGGACTATTAAAACTTTATTTTCTGCGTAAAGTTGTGAGTTCGATCGTAGCTGTACCATAATATCCTCTACTTCAGCTTCAGTTACTTCCAGTAGCACCATGGAATTTATTACATTTATTGGAGACAAGTTAGTTGGCAAAGCCAAGATACTGTTTTTAGGAGCCGTGCGAGGAATTCTTTCTGCTAAGTTTTTCCCAATGGAAGAGAAAAAGTTACACACCTCATTAATTGACTGTCTAGGATCGCCAGAAGTGCTCAAAAGCTCTATAGGATTGTTGTTACCTATTTGAGTGTTGGTAATGGTTTTAATGGCTTTCCATAGGGCCTTCGGGTTAGAGCCAGCTTCGTCTATCATGGTTTTATGGTATTCTAATTTTAATTTGCGTAGTAGACGATTGCAAAAATTGCGATAACGGATGTAGGTTACTTTAAGTGTCATGTTGTCAGGAGATTTTCTTGACTTAATGTGCAATCTGTCGCAGTTTCTAATGCATCGAATAAGCCCTGGTGTCATCCATGGTTTTAGTGTTTTGTTTTTTTTTGGTACTTTAGTGACTTTTGTATTTTTATTTATGATAAATGTCAAAGTAGAGATAAAGTTATTTGCTGCTTTATTTACATCGTCCATTTCTAGTATGTGTGAGAAATCAGTGTGATCTATTTCTAATTTTGTTTTTAAGTAGTTGGTGCAAGATTTTGAGTAATAGTGATTATGAATGGGTTTTGATTGATCTAAAAATAAAGCTGTGGGTGTGTGATCAGTAATATAGGATTCCAGTACGAAAGTTATAGAATTGAGATGTGATTTACTAAAAATATGGTCTATGCATGTTTGACTGATTCTTGTGGGATAGCAATGCGTTGGGAAGAACCCATGAGACACATTGAGCGTCAGATATTCTTCACATAAGGGATCCGAGTTATTAAGACTTATATTGACATTTATATCACCAACAAGAATCGAGTGTTGTGTCGTTAGGTTATTATAGACAGAGTTTAAACTATCTATAAACATTTTATGATCGTCTTTAGTTTTTAGCGACTGAGAGCGATAAATTGCAACAATACCAATATTTTTGTTAATTTGACAGACTAAACAGCTTGCACCTTTGAAATAAGGCTCACTTATTTGACATGTAAGTTGTCTGTTGGTATAGATTACTATACCATAATTTTGATTCATTAATGATTTTGAAGAATGTGCTATATAACCATCCAGGGTAGGTAGAGTATTAACTTTACTGAGCCAACATTCGGTGAGCACTCAAATGTAACTTTGGTCACTGATAAGGTTAAAAGAAATTGGTCAAAGTTTTTGTTTATACTACATATATTAACGGGAATTATTTTGAGAGCATGTTCATAATTTTTTAGATGCCCTGGGCAGTCCTCCGGCTGACAGATGTATGATTGTGCAATATAGTTATTATCTAATTCAGTGTTATCGTGTGTATCGTTTACATTAGCCATTTTTTTAAATCAAATCACGGTATAGAAGTTCTGATAATAGACTACCCTCTTTTAGCAAGCTGATTTTCAAGGTATTTTTGTTGCTAATATATTGTCTGCGTGGAGGCAGGTATGTGTGGAGTTGAAAGAGTGTGCATTTCTTTGTAAGTAATATTGTGTGAGAGATGTTGTGAGAGTGTGTATGATTACTGTAGTGTGTGTGTATATTACATTTTGTGTTGAGGTAACAAAGTTTTTTTGACGTTTTATTGGCTAGTAAGAATATTTTATCTTGTTTTTTATAAATAAGACTCGGCGACGAAACTAGTCACATATTTTTGTCCATGTCCGCAAGGCACCTGTCAGAGGAAATTAGGAACTGTTTTTCTCCGTCAGCCTTACGAAGGAAAATGTTCTAATTTGAGGTCCAACAGTATTTAAAGTTTTGGTGTTTTGCGAATTCGCGTGCCTGGTGGAACAATTTCTTAGAGCTTGCGGGAAGATAGTCAGAGACATACACGGCGACTTGTTTGCCGGGAATCTTGAGCACCTCCGTATTCAATTTTTCTTCTGTTCTTCTGCCTTTATTGAAATTTCGGACTGCGGATATTGTATTTAGCTTCATTTGTACAGTCTTGAACTCGGCGACGATCGGGCGCATTGCTCCAGGTTTACCGGGAAGGCGGAATATATCTCGCAAGTCGGAGGTAGAAATCGGGGTCCCGATGGCTTGTCCAATTTTACATACAGTGTTTTGAAGGTCCACGGTGGTTTCTTTTTCGGGCTGAGGTATATTTCTAATTTCCACATTAGACGACCTGGTTTTTAGCTGAATGTCCTGTATCTTTCTTTCGAGATTTTCGATGCATCTTCTGTGCTCCAGTCGCTCCTTTTGTAGAAAGTCCAGGCCAGTTTTTATATCTTCATATTGTTTATTAATGAACAACATGGACTGAACAATATCATCATTTGACTTTTGTATTCCGCTTGCTATTTGAAATTCCGCTTTCCAGGTGATTAGTAATTCCTTAATTTCTCTGTGCGCTTGTTCCATTTCAGGAGGGATAGGCTGGCTGGTTAGGCGCCGTTTGCCCCGGCTTACATTAACAAAGGATGCATCACTTAATTGCAGGGCATTTAAGTCGGATTCCGACTGTGTATGTTTCACAGAAACAGTTGGAGTTGACACGGGTGAACGTCGCACAGACATAATGCTGATGTTGATATTTTGGTAAACAAACGTCTACACAAAATGTTTCAAGCCGTTTACTTCAATAATGTGCTACGGGCAGGTTAGGTCACCGGCAAGAACGACATAAGCGCCGTGCAAATCACGTCACTTACGCGTTCTGTTGAACGGGTATTGTGTACCTGTAGTATATTAGCAGTTAGATTTCAATCCTTTGATTTTGTTCAATTCATTTTTCTTTAACAAATGGCTCATTATATTTTTCTTTAATAAATATAACCAAGTAACAAAAATGTGTCGTTTGCCAATAATTGCTATGCAGAAAAAACTTCACCTTCCTATCAATCAAAATTCTTGTGTTTGTTCCCAGTTTAACCTTGGATGTCAGGAATGGCTTCGAGTCTTAGCCGGTACTCTCAGTAATGTTGGTGCTCTCTTGGTCCTGCCCGTCACTGGATACATATCCGACAAGTTTGGGAGAAAGGCTGCACTCGTCATCAGTATTTTTAACATGGCACTCTTTGGATTGATTAGAGCATTTTCTGTAAATTATCCTATGTATCTGGCGCTACAGATAATCCAAACTACTTTTGGTGCTGGTACATTCAGTTCTGCGTATATCTTTGGTAAGTTACTTTAACGTATAAATGCAGTATTTCCTACCTTTGCCTATTTTCCTTTTTGTATGAGTGTTTATTTAGACCAAGCTAAGCATTTAGCTACGTGTTTAGGATTGGATTATCTTACGTAACCTGGATCACTAGCTCATTAAATACTTTTCCTGACAAATGTTAATATTTTCTATTTACTATTTTAATCACGGGTTGTATGACATTTTTGAAAATTATATTAAAAATTATAAACTTAAAAATGTCGAATCCAAAACTAGAAAATCGTATGTTGCGCCAAAGTGTTTAATTACAACTACTATCGCACCCGTTTGCTGTTTTTTATTGTTCCGCTCGAACCTAAAAATCGAATCGAATTCGTCTGTATTGCGCCAGTGTAACTGGTTTCTTATATTAAAAAATATTAAAATAATTTAATCCCCTGATGATAAGTGACTACCGACGCCCATGCGACCCGTGCAACTCAAGAGTCACAAGTGCGTTGCCGGCCTTTAATGTGGGGTTAGGGGTAGGGGGAAGAGGGGAAGAGTTAGGGCCTCGGGTAACCTCACTCACTCGGCGAAACACTGCATTGCTTCACTGCGGGTTTCCTGTGAGGCCGTGGTATCATTCCGGTCATACGTGCCGAAGCATAGCTTTCCCACAATTAGAGATACCCGCTCATCTGAGCTTAACAATAACATTTAATAAATGTATGCAATAGTAATAGTAGTTGCGTACACCATAATATCTACTGTTGAAAATAATATTTTAAGGCTGCTTTCCATTATAATGTGTAACTTACACATTAATTTATGTTGGTTGGTTAAAGTTTATGTTGGCATAATGAAACACAAACCGGTGTAGGTACTACACAATTAGGCTACGGTCGTGAAGTTTCAAGTGATTTAACGAACTACTGATATTCTTCATGAGCAGAAATACGAGGTTTTCAATTTATTGCTCTTAAAATAAATACATGTAAGGTTTATTTTGCATAGTTTTAAACATCACTTTTAAAATATAAAATATTATATAGTTACGCGAGTTTATCAAACTATACCTACCATTAAAGGCATTCAGTATCAGCATAAATGAAATTCCCAGGCTCATTAATCACCTAATTACCAGACAGACACTGCTTTCACGTTTAATTGATTCATTATGATATAGTTTTATCAGTGACGTACCTAATCGACACACTATAGAATAATTTCTTATAATCAGTAATGTAATCTAGAATGTAGAACCAAGTTCTTCAACTCAGAAAAATAACTGGATCACTTGATTACAATCGGATTTCTGCTACAACTTATTACATTAACATACACTGACAACGTGTCGACACCAAAGGTGACCGAATGATGAGCTGTGTCGGAGAGGCCCGACCTAACTTAACAATTTACAATGTTGCTACCCTACAAAAATAAACGTATCGATATATTTTGTACTCATGTGATAAAAATATCGACACGATTTATTTAAATAAGTAAATCATAGTACAAATTTAGCAAATTATCATAATCCCACCATGACGCTTACAAGACCTACACGGTATTTCCTCCTAACTTTAACATTCTACTAATGATGATAAGAATGATTGATGTGAGGGATTATACATATACTTTCATATCAGAAGCCATTTCCTATTACGATACATGCACATTATTATAACAACATATCTGATACGCAAGCCCTGTGCAATAACGTGCATGAACGTGATTGTATCACTTACCACTGAAAAGTTGTCTGGCAAGTCTGGCAACTGTGTCTGCGCGGTGGTATGCATTTGTATCTTTAACAGACGAAAATACGAACAAGGTTCTCACTTCAACCCGTGTATTTGTTTTGTTTTTTGATTTCGATAATTCTTCTAATCTTTTTTATTGCTTAGGATATAACTTCGAAGTTGGTCCCATTTTAATTTTAAATAAAAACTTCAATCCTAAGGGTAGAAAAATAGGGGACGCATGATTGTTCATCCATTGACGTTACACCTGCGCTGAAACTTATCACAGGTGTAGTTGTAATTATATTTCAACATGACGGAGACATGCAGCTGATTTGATGACGGATGCGGAATCCAGTCGAGGAAACTCCTCAATGATTTACAGCATCTATTTTGTGTTTGTTCTTATTAATTCACTTCAATGAGAACTTTACACCTACTTAAAGATTGTTGAATATTTGTAACAATGAAAAGTTGAAGTAGGTAATTATATTATACATAAGTTAATTAAGTAAGTTAGGTTACATATGAATTATAATTATATTTTAGCCAGAAAAAATACTAAAAAATTTAAACTTTTTAACAAAAAATTAAACCGACGAAAGAACCTTTGCTAACCTACTCGGTTACCACTTAACCATCTACACTAATGTAAATTCCTAAATAATTTAGAGTCGGCGCCAAACATATAAACCAAAAATGAAATTCAAAAACACTTCGCCAAACAGACGATGCGCGTCGCCGCTGCCATCACTTCATTTTACGTATTTTTTAAAATTAAATAAATACTTGTTTCGATGTTTGGCGCCTTTTCATTATTGTTTAGATATGTCATAATAATTTACATTAATTCTGGAGTTTAGTTAGACCAACAAGTTTATTTTCGCTTTACAGTTCCTTTCTTCTTTCGTTCTAATTATAAAATATAATAAAAAATTATTCTCCACTAGCTACTGCTTATACCTTATATCCTTTGAATATATATATGTCTAGTGGCCCGGTCTGTCATCTCAAAGTGGCACCAATAAATAAGAAACTATCCTAACAAACCGGAAGCCAATAAATATACTTATTCGACTCTCAGTGCGTTTGACAGGTGTAGTACGTTAATACTAAAATACGTAAATACGTATTTATGCTGCCGCTAATTTAACCAAAAATGACCTCTTGTGCCGTCAAATATTGTAAAAAATATTCAGCAAAAAAGGAGAAAACTAAGACAATAACATTCCACCGGTTAATAATGTGATTCAATCTGTATAAAATTCAAAAACTTTTTTTAATAATTATAATTTAACAGATGACAGAGAAGCCACCATTTTTGTCAGTGTTGCCATTATAATTAGATATAATCCCAAATTGCTATTTAAGTAAAGAATTTAAATTTAAATCTTTGTAAGGGATGGTACTTATTCAAATTCATGTTTTATAAGTGTTAGTCAGAATTATTTTATGAATATCCTGAAATTATTGGAGTTTACTCCTTAAGAATCGATTTTCATATAAGGCGCCGGTATGAAAAAAATAAGAAGAGTAAAATTTAGTGATCGTATGACAGTGTTACGTTTGTTGTGCGCAACCTATCGTGCTTTTACGAATTCCCAATGTTCCTAAAAGTGCATAGGCCACCCCTATTCCTGCTGAATAGATGGACCAGCCTTCTTTTTCACAAAGGTGCCTTGTCAGCGCTTTTTGCAGTCCTATCTCCGTGCTCGTCAGTCCGCAACCATCTTCCGTCGCGAGTACTCATGTCAATATATTTTGCGTGTGCCAATGCATACATATATCTACATCTCTGTATTTCAAGAATAAATCGCTGTTATTCTAGAAAGTATTTTTTTAAAACCTCCTCAAAATCGGCTTGCGTATCAGTGCGCATCTTTCACTTTTTGGTAATGTGTGTGTACAAGTTATGTATATTTGTGTGCAGCCGACGTACTTAGGGTATGCTGCGAGGCAGCTGACGCATGTAAGTATTTATGTGTATATACCAGTCGTGCGTACATACACATATATACATACACATACAGAGAGAGAGAGGGAGACGCATATAAGTGTGTATGTGTAATATATATACTGTACAGCGTCGAAATAAACCTCTAGTAAATTATAAATTCCAGTCGGGCGTCGGAGCTGACACACACCTTTTTTGAAGTGACAATTCTCTAGAATTGTTGTGATTTGAAATTCGCTGAAACGAAAAAGCGTCACGATAAAGAAACAAACATATTCATAAATAGGATTTAGCCTGCGAGAGAATGAGATAGAATACAAGTATCAGTGTATCCTATAATCATATATACCAAGCCTTCAGAAAATATGTCAATGGCAACGTGGAGTATTTTTTGTGCATTTGCTAATTAAAAATTTGTTGGTTAATTAATTTATGTTAATTAATTCAATAACACATCTCTGTTAATTTGATTAAAAACTTTTATATAAAATTAAATTTACTAACATTAGTAAATTATTTGTGTTGTTTTTATATTTTACTAGCAGCACCCCGCGGTTTTACCCGCGTAAGTCCCGATCCCGTGGGAATATCGGGATAAAAAGTAGCCTATGCGTTAATCCAGGTCTCTAGCTATCTACATACGATATAAGCTCATATCATAGTAAGCCGCATAGGCTGACTAATATAAATAGGCGAGAGGAACAAATGACTAGGAAGCTAACAGACAGTTTAGGTCCCCAGCGTAGATAAGTCAAATAATAACTCCAATTGAAAATCTCTTGGAGTTGCATAGATCTCGTGCTCCTTATTAAAGATTAAAAATGTTTTTGTAGAATCCATAGACTTTAATTGTTTTAAAAATAACAAGATAGAAACATTATATTTTTGCAGCTATTCGATGTAATTTTGATTGTTTTCAGCTACTGAATTCGTAGGCCCCCGGTACCGAGTTCTAGCAAGTGCTGTTATTGCTATGATGTTCGCTGTTGGTCTGATTGTCCTCGGCACAGTAGCCTGGCTTATTCAACCGTGGCGATACATGATTATGGCTCTGCATATCCCTTGCTTCTTCGTTGTCACCTATTACTGGCTACTGGATGAGAGCGTCAGGTGGCAGCTTGCCAAGGAGAAGTTCGTTGAAGCAAAGGTGACATTAGAAAATGTTGCCCGTATCAACCGGAAACAGATCAGTGAAAAGTCGATGCACGCATTGCTGAACCCACCACTGCCGCAACCTTCATCCGTACGTTGCGCTTCATTACAACTACACTAGCACTTGATTCTATTACTTTAACTACTTTAGTTGGTTCTACCCTTGTTTATGTATTTTGTTTATATATTTTTAAGTGAAATAAATCATTATGAAAAATAAAGACAACATGAGTAAAAAACCCCTTCTACGAGTAATACGTATTGAAACTAACTATAAATTTTACGAGCTCAAAATTTAGAACTTTTGTGGCCTTGTGCTTCTAAAAGTTTCACACGAAATTCACTTATATTTTAAATTACTATGTTGTTTGGGTTTAGGAGATTGAAGTTAAGCAACCAAGCTTAATCCAGGCAGTTTTCAAGTCCCCGGTTCTTTTACGGCGTGTTTGTACGACCCCCATCTGGTGGATTACTACCACCTTCGTCTACTATGGGTTGTCCATCAACGCGACCAGCCTATCCGACACCATGTACCTGGACTTCATACTGACCGCAGCCGTGGAAATACCAGGCACCGTTACCGCTGTGTTTACTTTGGACTGGATTGGCAGAAAGCCTATTATAAGCATTGGATTCTTGTTCAGTGCCGCCTGCAATATTGCCTTTGCATTTATACCTCAAGGTCAGTTTACACTTTGACATACACACGTTTATAATTTGTTTTATGAAAAAAAAAGGAATAATAACGGGTACCTATTTTTTTCACCTTATTTGTAATTTCATTGTATACGAGGGCTACACTGAAAATTTTGGGAATCAAGGAAGTGACACAACATTACTATTTAAAAATGTATTTATTGCTTTTCGAAGTATTCTCCGCAAAATTTGACACATTTTCCATACGATGGAACCAATAATTGAAGCAACCATTCCATTCGGAAGTTGGGGGTCTCCAAAATGGCCGTTTTGTAGGCGTCCACAGCTTCTTCAGATGATGAAAATCTCTGACCACGGAATTTATTCTTTATTTTAGGGAAAGTATAGAAATCATTAGGGCTTAGGTCGGGACTGTACGGCGGATGGTCTAATAATTCTATGTTTTCTTGCTCTAAAAACTCTTTTGTTCTGTGCGCGGTATGAGAACTCGCATAATAATAATAATAATAATAATAATAACTTTATTTCTCTCTCACACAGATATGGTTACAGCTAACAATTCTTAATCTAATTGTTTATGTTACATATGAGTCATGTCATGAGCATTGTCGTGATGGAGGATGATGCGGCGGTTGCAGTTCTCTTTACGGAGTTCGGAAACGACCTGTGGCAATCAAATGCTAGCATACTATTCTGCATTAACCGTTCTTTGTCCCGCAAGAGGAATAGACGCAACATGGCTGGTTTTGGAGACAAACGTGGCCACCATTTTTTTTGCAACACTCCGTGAACGAACAATTTTAGTTGGCTTTAACTCATTTTCTGTGTGTGACTGGTTTTTTGTTTCGGGTTCGTACGCGTATATCCAGGATTCGTCACCTGATACAATGTTGTATACAGCATTTGAGGATCCTGCGTGGAATCTTTCGAGAGTTCTGACGCACCAAGTAACGCGAGCCGCTTTTTGCTCTTCACAGAGCAAATGCGGTATCCATCGGGAAAACAACTTTTTCACACCTAATTGTTCATGCAAGATTATTTGTATTTTACTCATGCCAAGGTCTAAATTTGCCTGAATTTCGCGGTATGTCACATGTCGATCTTCCTCAATCAGCTTACGCACAGCATCAACGTTTTCTTGGGTGACTGCAGTTTTTGGACGACCTTGACGGGGATCATCACTGAGCTTGACACGTCCACGTTGAAATTCAGCAAACCAGCGATAAATTGTGGTTTTAGATGGGGCTTCATCACCAAATGCAGAAAGCATCCGGTCAACACACTGTTTTTGTGTTAAACCGCTTCGAAAGTCATAATAAATCATCGCCCTTGAATTTTCTCGAGTCAATTCCATTTTCTCAACGACTAAACAAGTTTGAGAAGACCTTGTAAGAAGACCGAGAATCTTTTTTTAAATAAATAAATGGTATTCGATTTTTAAAACCAAGGAGTTTTCAATTAAAAAGATTTTAATATGATAGGAATAGTGGAAATATTCCATTCCCGATACTTTAAGTGTTAGCCTATGTACATCCATCCTTCACTTCACGCCGGTTTAATTTCAATGCAAACTACTAAGTTATATTTTGAAATAGGAACGCCTGTGGACGCCTACAAAACGGCCATTTTGGAGACCCCCAACTTCCGAATGGAATGGTTGCTTCAATGATTGGTTCCATCGTATGGAAAATGTGTCAAATTTCGCGGAGAATACTTCGAAAAGCAATAAATACATTTTTAAATAGTAATGTTGTGTCACTTCCTTGATTCCCGAAATTTTCAGTGTAGCCCTCGTACGTTACTGTGTGGTGGCGTGCCACGATACATACTAACGTGTCGTGTCGGGGCGCTCTCTGACGTTTTTTCTGAACATTGTCCATGAAATCTTGGGCCCGCTTGCATGTTTATATTGTTTTGTTCTGATTTTGAGAGTAATTTAGAAGAAATTTATATATTTAATATTATAGCCTTGTAGTCTATGCACTTCAGGTCATACAATACTTTGTGCTGAGGCATAAGTTCGATTAGTTTTTTTAGATAATTATGTTAAACAGAAATACTCTGCGTACAATGAGGGTCAGCTACCCAAGTAATCACGGATGCAATGCAAGAAACATATTTGTGTGTCGTCGTATACTCCATTCTGTTGACTGACAAATTGACAAGAGACTGGACCATTAACTGATAAAATGAAACCATTATCATTTCAGATCTGGCTACGCTTCGTTTGATCATCTTTCTTGCCGGCAAGTTCAGTATCTCCGTTGTCTTCACATCATTATACCTATACACCGCGGAGCTGTACCCCACAAACTACCGCCACAGCCTCCTAGCATTCTCTTCTATGATTGGACGTATTGGGTCTATCACAGCCCCGCTCACCCCTGCACTCGTAAGAATAATTGTGTATCAGTTATATCAATAAGTTCAAAACATCACTACATTACGATAATGCAGTATGCATATGGTAAAGGGGTATCAAAAGGTAATATAAGATGTAGGACGCCAACCAGCCAGTTAGACTGATGACGACGCCGAGCGGGGTGGACTAGATGCGGAAGGCGGAGAACCGGAAGCTATGGCATACATTGTTAAAGGTTTATGGCCAACAGTGAACCATAGTAGAAACTATTTTGAAACAAAGAAAGGAATTAGCATACATAGTTTTAATCCAAATCAGTCTAAAATAATCAACTTGTGACCTTTTATTAAAGTATTGTTAAGTTTCGAAATCAGGAACAGAAGGTCGTACAGTTTCTGCTCACGATGTGTCAATGTCTAACAGTAGTAATGGACAAAACATACATATTATTGTTTTAGATGGTATACTGGGCTGGCATACCTTCGGTGATGTTTGGAGCTATGGGCATTCTGTCAGGTGTCCTCGTCCTTACACAGCCTGAAACTCTTGGCACCAAGATGCCTGATACTCTCGCAGAAGCTGAAGCTATTGGTACCCCGGAATCCATGAGGAAACCTTCATGATTCCTGCAAACAAATATATATTCTTAAAGGAGTGCAAATCCTAGTCATTTAAAGAAAACAATTATATTTTTTGTAAGTTAATGTTTAGATGTAAATTGTTGAAAAGTAGACGTAAGACAAATAAAGTATGTATATACTGTGTGTGTAATGTTTTAATGTACTATAAAGCTGATAAAAATAGATATTAATTCTATGGAATAGAATACTATGATGACCCAGTAAATTGATTTGTTGACGCCTCGCTAACTTGATATTACCTATGAATCGGTCTATTTACATTCTAATCACAACAAAGTTCTAACCATAATCATTTAGAAGTTTATAGAAAAGTGAAATTCTGTCATGCTTTAAAGACTTCTCTTTAAAGATTTCTTAAAGGTTTTTTAACCTTTAAGTAGCGACACAAAACCCAAAACCCAAAGTCAAAATTGTATAAAAATTCGTAAATAAAGTACTTACTTAAGAAACTACTATTGACATTTAATTCTAATTCCCACAAATTATAATCTACATAACACATAGAGATGGGCATCTACCCGGTAAATACCCGGGATAATTCCAGGTAATTCTAAGGAAAAACCCGGGAAAATACCCAAATCACGGGAACTATTCTTCTTTTATTTATTTATTTCTTAAAAAAACATTAAATTATATTGAAATACAGTTATCTTAAAAACTAAAGAACATTCATAAAATAATAAATCAAAATAACAATATAAGTGACAATATAAATGATAAAATAATTTGAATTTTAATCTGGCCAAAATATTAAATTATTAAAATATCATAAGCAAAAATTATATTTTTATGTCAGCAAATAAAAATATTAAATTGAATAAATAGTTACAAATGTCAATGCAAATTATTTTATCATGTTACTAGCGACCCACCCCGGCTTCGCACGGGTGCAATGATGATACTAAATATACTACAGAATGTCTTTACATACAACGTTCACAGCTTTTTTGTCATTAGACAATACAAACATGTTATCTTCAGAGGTTACTCTTGAAAGAGCGACATGTAACCCTCTGGCCGGCACTGCCGGAACCGCTATGTCCCTGCATTTTAAATCTGTAATATCTTCGAAATATTCATTGAAATTAAATGCTGTAAAGGGCCATTTTGATCTATATTAAATGCACAATGTATTTAAGGTACTTAATTGGAAAAGGATTAATGCTGTATTGCTTAAAATCGCTTCGTAAATAAGCCATTATTTCTCGTAAAAAGTAAAGGATAAAAAATGGTTATTGTGGGTTATCCCTAAGAGATAGACCTATACCATTACGGACTTTTTTGTAGACCTTTTTAAGGTGTACAATACTGTGGTACATTATTTTGATCTATCTCGTAGGGTTCAGCCAGAGTTTGCAATTTAAACCCAAAAAAAAATGTGTTTATTTACGACATCACATTAGAAACCTCTATAGTTATCAGTGTTTCTCTACTATATTATGCATGTATTATACATATAAACCTTTCTCTTGAATCACTCTATCTATTAAAGAAAACCGCATCAAATTCCGTTGCCTAATTTTAAAAATCTAAGCATACATAGGGACAGACGGACAGCAGGAAGCGACTTTGTTTTATACTATGTAGTGATTTCATAAAGTCATCGATTGAATAGAAGCACCCATCAACAAGAAATGCTTTAAGTTTGGACTCAAATTCCTTTGCATAAATCATACATTTTATTTGCGAAGGAAGTCTACTGAATAGCCTGACTGAATTATAACACGAGCTATGTTTTACTACGTTAAGAGTCGGTGCTATCATGGATGGCATATCTTTTCTTCTTGTGCTTTCACGTAGCAGTCTTTCCTCTTTATTTTCATAGTTGTGTATATGTTTCGCAAAAAAGGGAGCAAGACCATGATAACTACTAGTCTAGTTTACAGACTTACCCAGTCTGTAAGGATTTTGAGTTCCTTAAAAAACTGTTTACACGAATCCTGCTGGTCTATCCTCACCAAAGTTCTAATAGCACGTTTCTGGGCAATAAAGTCTCTCTGAATGTTTTACTTATAGCTACCACCCCAAAATAGAATGCTGTATGTCAATTTTGATTCGACCAAGGCAAAGTATCCAGTTCTAAGTTGCTCCAAATGTACAACATATCTTTGACTTCGTAACAGGTCGAGTAGATACTGGCGTCTATATTGGCCAACTTACATTTCCAGTTCAAGAAACAGTCTCTATTTACCTCTAAGAATTTAACTACATTAATTGTCTTCAATCTATCACCACTAAGAGTATAAGCGAATCTGTCCGAGTTTTTATTTGTAGATTTGAACAAACTTCAAACCTCTCTGAATTGCTTTTTTGTACTAAACCTCAAATTTGGCGGGGAGACAATATAAAGGTATGACACATCAGCTAATAATGAATTTCAGCAAAGGGCCGGTTTAAGGGGGTCTAAGGGCTCTCGAAAAAAAACATTTATAAAAGTCCTTGTTTTTGTGTACCAGAGACCTGAAATTTGTCAGGAAGATAGTTAAAAAGCAGCGCACGTCAGCTAAGAAAAGATTTAACCTGAAAGATTGCTCAACGTACTTGTATACTAATTACTAAATACATACATATTATAGATAAACTTTTTTTATTATTATTATGAAATGGAATAGGCGTTTGTCTTCCAACTCAGCTGATAGAAAGTGACGATGAAGACGGGGATGGTACCAATAGAAACCTATTCACTCTACACTTGACCTTTCCAGGATTATAATTTTAAGCCAATTACAGGTTTTCACGAATTGCTGCATTGTAATTTAACAGAGGTTTAGGAACACTAATAACTACACAAAACTATACCTATACAAACGCGATAAGCAAGACAGAAGATGGAAAAATAAAAATACATCACTATCTGTTTGAAAAAAAAACCGAAATTCATCAGTCTCCTGACATTGCTGCCATTCACTGTGTATGGATCGAACAAAAGTTCTTTGCACAATTCATTAAAGTCTTTACTTGCTCGCACCATAAATGTATTCATTCTATAATTCGAGTGCGCTAAATGTACAAAAATAGGTGGATTAAACCTGATGCTTTTTGTCGGAACATTAAACTCAAGTTTGTGTAGGAGGTCATAGCAATCCACTTCATTAGACAAGATTTTAGAAAAGAATGTGCAGTCTTCTAGTCGACGGCTATAACTTAAAGGTTGAACATGAAATTTTCTACAGAGATCTAAATACCTTTCAGCCTGGTATGGTATATGAAGGCGAAAGCATAGGAACCTAATGAACCAAAAATATTCAACTTAGGAAGGAACGTGTTACATTAATGTCAAAACTTAACAATTTTCAAATTAAATTAGAAGATAGTAAAATAAATTATGAAAAGGACACTCAACAATTGCAGTCTGAAATAAAGTTATTAAAAAAATCACTAAATTCCTAGTATAGTAAATATCTCAGCTCACAGAAACAAATAGAGGAACATATTCTTGCTGCCAATCAGTTGGTAGATCTGTGCAACTATAATGCTGACCGATTAGACTCACTCACATTGCATTCAGAAGGTAATTGTGTTGGGGATTTATGTGCAGATGATTTTCATTCCCCATCTCATCTGTCACACACTGAGACCATACAGGTTAGTGGCTCTGTGCAGGAAAGCCCTAACATTGGTGATAACAATCCACTAAAACCTGTAAGTTTAAATATTACTGTCCAATATCAATCAATATTATTTTCTGATAATATTGGTAAAGGTTTCGGGGAACTATTAAGCAACAGCCTGGGTCATTCCATTCTAAATTGTTATATGCCTGGTGCAACATATAAACAAATCATTTCTAGTGCAGTTAAACATAAATATGATACATTTACTAACTTAACATTATTTGTAGGTAGTAGCTTAAAAGTTAGAAAAAAGGATATCACCGACAGCGTTGCTCTATTGTTGTGTGTGCATTTCCCTATTGTGACCAATTTTCTCAACAACAAAATAATCATATTCATGTACTTAACAATCATATGACATTCTTAGTCAATCATCATAGTGACAAATTTCTATTTTTTGACACAAACAGTTTTGTAAAGAAGTCAAACTTAACTAGGGAAAGTATGCACTTTCCAATTAAATTAAGACATCAAATAGCTTTGCTATTGGCGTATACTATTACCTCTGTCATAAATAGTATGACTACTTCATTATTTTTTACACCTGTTACGATAGTTAAGGTTGATTGTAGCTTGCAGGGTTTGTAATGAATGAAACGACGACTTCTCTCTACAGAACTTGTATTGCGACTGAGTTTAAAAAACAAAGGTACTACTTATAACATCCCGCCCACCAAAAAGGTCATTTTAAGACCTTTTTATAAAAAACTATAATAAAATGTAATATAAAGACTATATTTAATAAACAATAGTGTGCAAGAAATTATAGTTAAGTATCTAAACGCAATAAACAATATCGGAACTGTATTCTATTTTGGTATCAATAGGCATAGCACACAATTTCGTTATAGATCTTTCAGTTATATTTTCTCCACTCTTGACACTATAGACCATTGTGAGATTGTCTGCTCCAGGATGCTTGTCGACAATTCGTCCAAGTGATCACTTGCCTGGTGGTAGTCCATCCGTTTTAATTAAAACAATGTCTCCCTTCTCGAAATCCTTTTTCACGTTCAGCCACTTAGGTCTCTGTTGTAGTCTAGCCAGATACTAGCCATCTACGCCAAAAGTCACCTAGTAGCTTCTGGGTTTGTTGCCAACGAGTTAGATTATGAATTTTTATATTTTCTAAGCTTAGGCCGGGAACCACAATAGGAGCTTCTCCAATGAGAAAATGTCCTGGTGTTAGGGGTCTAATATGGGTGGAGTGCGGCCTATTTCACTTTTGCCTATAATAACATGTGAACTGAGGCTAATATCTAGCTTAGTTATCTATCCTATATCTAAGTTGGCGTATGGCTTTGGGGGAGAGCGCAGGTCAGCTAAGATCCCCAAGACAAATCTGGAGGTCATCCTTCTCGCGGTTGCTACCTGTTACGTGTCTGCATCAGCCTTCAGCTGATGCGGGTACAAACTGAAACCTCCAGGTGACTCCCCTCTCCCACCTTCCTAAAAACCCATCCAAACTCCTCCTGGCTCCCAACTCATTCACCAGCCTAACCCCTTCCCCAAACCCCAACCCAAGGTGTTATCCGTACCGTGCCGATGGATGCTTGGCTGAGGGGAAGCTCAGTCTCAAACGGTGGCCCTCTATACCAGGCGACCTCGAGGTGTAACCAGCCTTACCCCGGTATGCGGGGCTCTGCCGGGGCCGACTCTTTTTCCCTAGCTACTCGTGGGAACAACATGGAAGACCAAAATGTTCAAACTACCGTGACTAAGTCACAATCGCTGGACCTCTGTGAGGACTTCCAACCATTGGCTGTGGGTACGGAGCAATCTGTCCCAACGGCTCATACGGTGGCGTCGTCGGAGGCCAAAGACGAGGAAAGGCTCCTCAGGAGCCCAACCCCGTCAAAGGCTGCCAGGCGCCGCCAAAATCGAGGAGCGTTAAAAGGATCTAGGAAGATCCGCCATCTCGCTCTCCTAGACATAGGTGTGGAGGCTGCCGAAGCTCAACAGCTTAGCAGCAAAAGCTTCGCCGAACTAAAAGCTCTCGGCTACAAGCTCAAGCAGCCCACACCAAAGCGCGCCATCAAAAGAACGCGCTCGGAGGAGGAATCGCCCCAGGGTAACGACAGGAAGACCCAAAGGCATCAGGAGAAACCCAGCCCTGACTCCTACTCAAACCAAGAGCTGGCTACACTGCCAGCTCTGCCCACAGCCTCCTACACGGAGGCAGTCAAGTCGACCAAAGTCGGGATCCGAGACTCGGAACCGATGACGGAGAAGAGGATGGAGGCGTTGTACAACGCAATACTCCGCCGCATCACCGAGACTGGTCGACCTGGACAAGGACCAACCTTTGGGGGAATAACCTTTAGGCCGGGCTGGCTCTGCATCGTCTGTGATGACGCGAGAGCGAAGGCCTGGCTTGAGAGGGAAGTGCCACCGCTAAAACCCTGGAAAGGTGCGTGCCTCTCACTAATCAGTGAGAAGGACATGACCAAACCAATCATAGCGGTGTCCTTCATCCCCAACCCAGAAGCCAAAGACATTGACCTTGTTCTCCGCCATCCGGTTTCAGAACGAAGGACTGAGACCGGAACTCTGGAAAATCTTCGGCAGAAGGCCCGAAAAGGACAGCGTATTACTTACGCTGTCCATAGACGAGCATTCTGCTGAAATTATCCGGAGTAAGGACCTCAAGGTCAATGTCGGCTGCAGGAAGGTTCTTTTCCGGCTGAAAGGCGCACCTAGTGCCACCCAGCCGGCTTCAGTCGCCTCCCCACCGACAGAACCTCAACCTTCCACCTCTAATACCCCTCCCTCACTCCCAAAAGCTCCCACCGCACCCCCTATCACAACCCCCAATCATCCCTCCCCTAAGGCTACCCCCACTCCCCCAATCCCAAGACCACCCCTAAACCCCGCACCATCCACGTCCAGAGGTGGAGGGAAAAGGTTTCCCTCACACAGGGGGACCACCAGGGGTGGCCAACCCCCTAGAGGTGGCAGAGGCCAGTTACCCCGTCCACCACGTCCTTTTGGCGTAGATGGGGTCAAACCCAATAACAGCCCCTCACACCGCTCTCAATCCTACATGCTACGTGCGCTCCAGGCCAACATACACCACGCCATCGCGGCCTCAGCGGTCATCGAGAAGACCTTTGGCGATAATGGCCTGGACATCGCACTTATACAAGAACCCTGGCTCAACAACAAAGCCATGGTCACCAGTCTGAACAGAGCAGGTAGTATTTTGGTAAACAAAGGAGGCTCTAAACCTAGAGCCTGCATAGTTTTCAAAAAACGCGTTAACTTTTTATCTGTTACAGAGCTCTGCAGCGACGACACCGTAGCAGCTTACATCAATCTCAAAGGGTCAGGTACACCTAGAGTACTTGTCTGCTCGGCATATTTACCAGGTGAGAAATCTGATCCCACAGAAGAACTGTCAAATGTTGTAGAATACGCCAGGAAACAAAAGACGGAGCTGATTGTGGGATGCGACGCCAATGCACACTACACCATGTGGGGAAGCACTGGAATAAACAACAGGGGTGAGTTACTTTTAGAATTTATAATGGCCAATGGCCTACATATTATTAATAAAGGCTGTACCCCTACTTTTGTCACCAAGACTCGAAAAGAGGTCCTAGACATCACTTTCGCTACAGAGAAAATTGCAAGACAAATTACCGATTGGCGTGTAAGTAGCGAAAACTCCATGTCCGACCATAGACACATTGTATTTGGAATACAAGGCTCAATAACATCAGAGCCTAACAGACTCAGGAACCCCAAAATGACATCCTGGGAGACCTACAAAGGCCTCCTTGAAGAAAACATAAAGGAATTCCCGAAGTCTGTAAAATCAGTGGATTCTCTCAACACCTCAGCGAAAATAATGGCTGAAGCTATTAAAAACGCATACAAGCAAAGCTGCCCAATAAGAGAATCGAAAGGTCAAAGTAAGACCACATGGTGGAACAAAAAGCTTGAAAAACTAAGGAAAGCCACACGACGTACTTTCAACAAGGCTACCAAATCGGAAGAGTGGGAACGGTAGAAGAAAGCCCTGACGGAGTACAACAAACAGATCAGAAAAGCCAAAAGAGCGTCATGGCGACGTTTCTGCCAGGATATTGCACAAACGTACAAAGCAGCAAGAATCCAAAAAGTACTCGCCAAGACACCAAATAGCTATCTAGGTTTACTTAAAAAACCAGACAGCACCTACACGACCACGGAAGAGGAAACTTAAAATTACAAAGAAAAGGAAGCTGGAAAGTTTGTCAAATCCAAAACTAAACGGCAAAATCCTTTCTTTCTCTAGTGAAGTTAAGTACCTAGGGGTCACACTTGACCAAAAGTTAACCTGGAACTCACACATCACAAACATAGTCCATAAATCAAAAATGGCATTATGGATGAGCTGTCGCATGGCTGGCGCCAGATGGGGACTTCAGCCCAAGAGTGCCCTATGGCTATACACGGCGATAGCAAGGCCAATCGTAACGTACGGAGCTGCCGTCTGGTGCCGTAAAGTGAGCCAAACGACTACCTCAAGCAAATTAGACAGCTTACAACGTACGGCTTGTTTAATAGCCACTGGTGCGCTATCGTCGACGCCAGGGGAAGCTCTAAATGCACTACTAAGCCTGACCCCGCTCAGCATCTATGTGCAAAAAGAAGCTAGCAAAAGCATATACAGAATATGTACACAAACGAAACCAAAGTGGCAATCACGAACACTAAACTCACTAAAAGAGTCGGTTTTCGGAATAAAAGCTCTAAACATGCCAGCGGATGACATGCAAATAGAGATTGACTTCGTGAGAAGGTACACAGTAGACATACCACAGAGGGATACATGGCTGGAAGGCCTCCAATCCAACAAAAATGGTAGTCACGAGTGGTACACCGATGGGTCTAAAAAAGGCCCTGATGTAGGGTGTGGAATTTACGGAGAGAGGCCAAAATTCAGATGGAGCGCCAATCTGGGAGCAGAGGCCTCCGTCTTTCAGGCTGAGCTCTTTGCATTAAATAGATGCGTGAAGATCAACCTTTAGAGAAGAGTAAAAAATCAACACATCTACATCAACTCAGACAGCCAAGCGGCGCTATTGGCACTATACAATTTTGAGACTAGCTCAAAGCTAATACAAAATTGCAAGGAAAATCTGAACACACTGGGGCAATCAAACGAAATTACATTAAGATGGGTACCAGGCCATTCAGGAATCAATGGCAACGAAAAAGCCGATGAACTCGCTAAAGCCGGTGCAGCCAACCGACAGCATGGCCCAGAACCATTCTGCGGCATCAGCAAACAGCGAGCATATGCAATCATAAACGCCCAATATACATCATTGGCTATTAAGAGATGGAAGACCACGACTGGTCTAAGACACTCTAAAGCCTTTATAAAGGGCTATGATAATAAAGTATCCAAAGAACTTTTGGAGCTCAAAAGATACAAAACCTGTGCAATAACAAGAGTCCAAACCGGACACTGCAAACTAAACAAACATATGTTCACCCTAAAATTGGGCGAGAACACAACATGCAGATTCTGTTAAGAGGCAGAGGAAACTGCAATGCATATTCTATGCTCTTGTGGCCCTCTAATGTGGCACTGATGTATTAACCTAGGATTGCACATCATGCAACCGCAGGAAATACAAACAGTCACTGCTGAAAGGATCTGGAGGTTTCTCGAAGTCATAAGTCTGAGCAGTGAGCTGTAAAGTAAAAAGTGTGCTACAAAAGACCAGAAATGGTCGAGGTGGCACTAAGCACTCAAACAATAATAAATAAATAGGGGTCTAATATTGTCAATGCCATCATCGATTGTGCTGATCGGACGGGAGTTCAAAACAGCTTCGATTTGATATAATACGGTGGTCATCTCCTCGAAAGTTAAGTTTGTTGTCAAGATGCGTTTCATGTGGTACTTGATAGATTTCACACCAGCTTCCCACAGTCCTCGAATGTTTGGGCTATATGCTGGTATGAAGTGCCATTGCGTACCGTCCAATGCCAGTGACTGTGTTAATTTGGTAAATTGGAGATTAGCTTCCTGCAATGCTGCCTTCATATCTTTGTTTGCTCCCACAAAATTTCGATCTTGGTCACTCCAAAGGTGAGTACACTTTCCTCGTCTGGAAACTAATCGCTTGAAAGCGCCAATAAAAGCTTCAGACGTTAGGTCGCCCACTAGTTCCAGATGAATGGCTTTGGTAGATAAGTAGACAAATATAGCGATATACGCTTTTGTAGCTTTAGCATCTCTTCCTTTGGACATAAGTACATTAAGAGGTCCGGCAAAATCCACACCACTATGAAGGAAAGGTCGAGATGGCGTAAATCTTTCTTTAGGTAAGTCCCCCATCAATTGTGTTCTAGGTATGGCATTGTATCTAGCACAAATCAAACATTTGTAAATATGTGACTTCACCAATCCTTTTGATTTTATAATGCAAAATTTATTTTGTAGGTATGCTAGCATAGGTTGTACTCCGCCGTATAAGGTCTTGATATGAGCGTCGCCAACAATCCATGAGGTAAGTATACTTTTATCTCCCAGTACCACAGGATGTTTATGGTAATCCTGTAAATCTGCGTGTCGAAGACGCCCGCCCGCCCTGAGAATACCTTCTTCATCAAGGTAAGGATTTAGTCTTTTCAACTTGCTTCTTTTGTTTACGGTTTTCTTTATTTTTACGTTTTCTATGTCCGTGTCAAATTGCTTTTTCTTTACAATTTTAATGCAAATTTTTAATGCACTTTCTAATTCTTCTGTAGTTAAGGCTGAACTACCAGTTTCATTTTATTTAATTTTGCAATAGTTTAAGAAGCGTCTGCAGTAGCTAATTGTTTTCAACAAATCCTTAAAGAATCAAAATTCTCAAATTTTATAGTTGTATTTTTATTTTCAGTGTTCCTTTTTTGTGTTATATTGGCATTAGTTTGAATTTGTTTTCCTTTTAGTTCTAGAGTAGTCGGCAGTATATCAAGTTTACTAAAGTGTATTTCTTTTTCAAATAGCCACTTGGGCTCTCTCCACCACAGTTCTAACTCCTTCAATTCTTTTAGCAGCATATCTCTGGAGGCGACATCTGCTGGTTTGTGCTGTGATTGAACATGGAACCAACGTTCTGATGAAATGACGTCTGTAATCTCCACTACCCTGTTTGCTACAAACGGTTTCCATTTGTTTAGTTCTTTAGAGAGCTAGCAATAACTATCAAAGAATCTGTCCAAGCGAACATACTTGATGTCGGTTCTCTTATGGCATCTCCAACTTGTCTCATTAATTTCGATAGCAAGAGTGCTCCACACAACTCCAACCGAGGTAACGAGATGATTTTAACAGGAGCCACTCGAGTTCTCGATGCAGTTAATTTGGTGATAATGAAACCATCTGAATTTTCCACTCTGATGTACACCGCTGCAGCATAGGCATTCATGGATGCGTCGCTGAACCCGTGCAATGGTATTTTGCTTTTCTTATCCGTTTCTAGCCAACGATCAATTCTTAGATTCTTAACTCTCTCGAAATCAGCTCGTAGTGTCAAACATTCTTGTTTTGTAGAAGAATCCACTTCGTCATCCCAGTCACTCTTTGTTAACCAGAGTTTTTGTATCAACATCTTTGTTAAAATAATGCTCGGTGATATCCATCCTAGCGAATCGAATATCTTTTGAATGTCTGGTAGTATTGTTCTCTTTGTGATAGATGAATTTATCGGCGGTAAGTTCTGGGTGTATATTAATTCCTCATTTTTTAAGTTCCATGCTATACCCAATGCTTTCATTGTGCCACCGTGTTTAAATCTAATTGGGCACGAATTGATCTTTTTTGAGGCTTTATAGCTCTCATGAACTCAATGCTGTTCGAAGCCCACTTTGTTAAGGTGAAACATCCTCTCTCTAACATTTCCGTAATATTATTTGCTAGAGCGATTGCATTTTTGACATCATCAGCTCCCGAAATCAAATCATCCTTAAAAAAAATGTGTATCCATCCTTAAAAGTATGTGTTCTTTATGTTTATTCCTATTTCATCATCAAGTGTATCTGTTATATATGTAGGTGTTAAGAGACTGTGTATGTGGGTAGTCACTCTCGGAATAAACCTGTCACGAGTAACACGGCTTTTATTCACTAGTGACGACGAGGATAAAAAGGAAGTGCGAAATATTTGATAATATTACACGTAAACTAATAATTATGTCTGTTGGGAAATTGTGTGAGTTTGACGTGAAAAATGGTAATTGGTCTATTTACTGTGACCGAATAGAAATGTACTTTGTTGCAAACGGGATCAAAGATGAAGTGAAGTTACCCACATTAATATCGGTTATGGGTGAAGAAGCATATGAACTTTTAGCGAATTTATCAAGCCCCAAGAAACCATCTACATTAAAATATGATGAAGCCGTAGATCTCCTTAAAAAACATCTGCAACCGAAACCGTCGATGTTATCGGAACATCGTATGGAGAACTGTCGATATAAACATTTTGTGTGCAGTTACTGTCAACAGACTGGTCATTTAAGAAGAATGTGCCCTATTAAAAAAAAGGATTATGACGTGAGAGGCGGGGACAGGCAGATCAGGCAGATGAACAACGGCAGCGGTGGTCGGCAATCGCGCGGCGGGCGCGGGAATAGCGACGGTATGCGGAGTAGGGGCGCGAGCGCAGGGGCGAGCAACGGCGCGCGGGCCCGACGCACAAGCGTCAATCAACGTGGACGCGGGCAGCACCAGGCCGGGGGAACCTATTACGTCAAGGAGCCGAAGGTCGAGAGCAGTGACGGTGATGGATCAATGACGGATTATACGAATTCCGAGGACGACGAGGAACAGCCTATGTTTCAAATGGGCTTAGCAAACTACAAACCGGTTTGTATATCGCTTTGCGTACATAATACATGGTTGAAAATGGAAATAGACACAGGTTCCGCACTATCGTGCATAAGCAAAGATACTTGCTGTAATTATTTTAGCGATTTACAAGTGAAATCATGTAATTTAAAATAAAAATTTTATGATGGTTCAATAGTTAAGCCGTTAGGATACTTAGAGGTGTGTGTTCAATATAAAAGTATTACTAAAGTTTTAGATTTATACGTAATAGATAATGGAACGACAACATTATTAGGTCGTCAGTGGCTTTCAGAATTGTGTATTGACATACCTAAATTAAGTGTAAATCACAGTAGCATAAATAATAAGGAGGATACAGTAAATAAAAATAAAATTAATGCTATAATTTCCAGGCATAAATCATTATTTGATGGCACGTTGGGACGGTTCTCGGGGGACAAGGTGCAGCTGCACGTGCGCAGGGAGGCAAAGCCGGTATTTTGTCGAGCACAGCCCGTGCCCTATGCCCTGTGCGCGCGCGTCGACGCCGAGTTGGATGCGATGCTGCGCGCCGGCGTCATCGAGCCTGTCGATCGCTCCGACTGGGCTACGCCGCTAGTCATTGTGTGAGAATTTGCGCAGATTATAAGGTAACACTCAACCGTGTTTTAGAAGTGGATAGGTACCCGGTTCCAAAAATAGAGGACATCTTTAGTGACTTAAATGGGTATTGTTACTTTTCAAAGTTAGACCTCTCACAAGCCTATCAGAAACTGGTTTTAGATGAAACTTCCAGAGCATATACTGTAATAAATACGCATCGCGGTTTGTTTAAATACAATCGTCTAGTTTATGGCCTCGCTTCTAGCCCAGGAATATTTCAAAAATTTATGACAAAATTATTTACAGGTGTAGATGTAACAGTATTTTACGACGATATTTTAATTAAAAGTAAAGACTTAGCCAGTCACTTGGACACTATAGAACGCGTATTCGAAATTTTAGAAAAAAGCGGCTTAAAGATAAAGAGAAGTAAATGCGATTTTTTAGTGAAGCACGTTAAATATTTAGGGTATATAATAAGTCAGGAAGGGGTTAAAGTAAACCCGGAGAAAATTCAGGCGATCGTAAACATGCCCTCGCCATCAAATGTAAGTGAATTAAAATCATTTCTAGGCATGATAAACTTTTATGGAAAATTTATAAAAAACTTATCAACTTATCTTATGCCGTTATATGAACTACTTAAAAAAGGCAGGCATTACCGGTGGACAGACAGACAGAATGAGGCATTTGAGAAAGTTAAAAAGTTGTTATGTAGTGCAAGTGTATTAGCGCATTATGATAGATCGCGGCCAGTAATCGTGACGTGCGACGCGAGCGCGCGTGGGGTGGGGGCTGTGCTCGCGCAGCCTGCGCCCGACGGATCCGAGCGTGCGGTTACATATGCGTCGAGGGCATTGACCGACCGAACGTCATTATAGTCAAATACACAAAGAGGCGTTAGCGATTATTTTTGCGGTAGTCAAATTTCACCAATACTTGTATGGGAGTAGTTTTGTTTTACGTACGGACCATAAACCGTTGGTTAGTATCTTTGGGTCGAATTATGGTATTCCAACGACGGCGGCGAGCCTTCTACAGCGATGGGCAATTAAACTCGCGGCTTATGACTTCGAAATAGAGTATGTGAACACAGAAAAGAATACAGCAGATGCCTTATCGCGCCTTATTAAAGAACACAAGGGCGACTACCGCTCAGAGGAGGAGGCGTTGCCAGAACAAACGTACTTACATTTTGCTACGGAGGCTATGTTGTTAGATTATAAAGTATTAAAAAAAGAAACGTTATCGGATTCGGTATTGAGTAAAGTTGTAAGCTTTATAATAGACGGTTGGCCGCAAGAGCCCGAAATGCACGAACTCAAGCCGTACGCTAATCGAAAAAAGGAACTATATTGTGAGCTAGGGTGCGTGATGTGGGGACACCGGGTTTTGGTACCCGCTTCGTGTAGGGATAGGGTTATCAGAGAGTTTTTTTTTTTTTTTTTTTTTCTCTTTATTTATTTAGGGGCATATGTCTCATAGGATATGTGAGCCCCAGCGTTACCTAAAACTAGTACATACTTATCTGAAAATTAATTTATATTCTAATATATACAAGTGCAAAATCATTGGTGAACAAGAATCATATTTTCGACCATAAATTTTGCCGCTTCGCCAGTCGGTTCTGCTAATATGCTCAAAAAAATACCTTGATCATATCTGTTAATGTTGAATAAAAAAAGCACCCCTATCCACGTTATGGAGAGCGAGCTTTGTCTTCCACCACTATTCTTGAGGCGATTATACCTCGCTTATAAATATTTGATTAAAAATATGTCTTGGTCTGACAGTAAAACAATTAATGTGATAGCAGATCTCAGCTCCAATTCTTATGAAAGATATTGGCAAGGTATTAAAAGACCATTACTTGTAGCTATTTACAATTAATGCAAAGAATGTAATATACACGCTTCAAACCCACTTGAATTATATAAATTAGATATCTGGGTGAGTTATATAGATATAGGTAAAATTATGGAATTCAATTTAGAATCTGTTAATCGACCCAAAAGTTGTCATAATATTTCTACCCTGAAATTTAACGTAATTGAAGAACTGAACACTAAATATGCTGGTTGGTCAAAGGTTATCAGAGAGTTACATGAGGCACACATGGGCATGGTTAAAACGAAAGCACTAGCCCGCAGTTACGTGTGGTGGCCTGGGATAGACGAGGCGGTGGAGAGGGCGTGCCGTGCATGTGCTGTGTGCGCTGCGGTGGCGGACGCGCCGCCCGTAAGCGCACCGCGCGCATGGCCTTGGCCAGACAGACCGTGGTCACGACTGCATCTTGATTTTTTGGGCCCAATAGCAGGAGTCACGTATTTAGTTGTAGTTGATGCGTGCTCTAAATGGATAGAGATCACTAAAATGAAACGTACAACAGCTCAATCAGTAATTTCAGTTCTGCGTGAAATGTGGTCTAGGTTCGGATTACCGAAACAGGTTGTTAGCGACAACGGACCGCCCTTTTCGAGCGAAGAGTTTAAAAAATTTCTTAAACAGAACGGTATCGATCAATTATTTTCTGCCCCCTACCATCCAGCCTCTAATGGAGCTGCCGAGAACGCGGTTAAAATTTGCAAACGCACAATTCGGAAAGCATTAAAACAGAACGTTGACATCGAAACGGCCTTGTGTAGATTTTTATTAAATTACAGAAATACGGAACACTATATGACAGGGGGAAAGTAAGGCTCAGATACTTTTAGGGCGGAGATTGCGGATGCGTTTGGATATGTTGAAACCGGAACGATCTACAAGAGTAAGTCAGAAACAAGCTCGCAGTAAAGAAGTTAGCTCGGGGGGCTCGACGCGAGAACTGGAACCCGGGCAGTTAGTGTGGTACCGAGATTATCGAAGAGGCGATCGTTGGCTCGCGGGTCAGGTTGCTGATAGGTTAGGAAGTAGAGACTATAACATAAGATCAAGGAAAGGAACCGAGGTACACAGACATGTAGACCAGTTAAAGCGCAGACACTCGCAGCAAAATACTGCAGAACCTCCGTCCGAGACGCACACTAGAAGTTCACGTGACCCACGTGAACTTCTAGTGTGCGTCACGTAGTACCCGTTAGCTTAGAGACTTCACCTGCGGAGCGACTCGACCCGGGCTCGGGGTCGCCGGGAGCGCATACGGTAAGCCAGGTCACTGGTGAGCCTAGCGCGCAAGGGAACCATCCGGATGTGCCAACCGAACGATCAATTAGGTTAAGAAAACCTCCGGTACGATTCGGAATAGACGAGTTTTGTTAGATTTTTTTTTAAGTAATATCAAGTCATGAGATTATTTAAGATGGTGTTAAAAGACTGTGTATGTGGGTAGTCACTCTCGGAATAAACCTGTCACGAGTAACACGGCTTTTATTCACTTTGGGTGTTTGTTTTTCATCCTCAGCTATTTGTAGTAATAGTAATATATTTACCGCGAGATATGGAGCTGAAGCTGTGCCAAATGTTACTCGAAGTAGACGGAATATTTGAACACCTTTAGAACAATCAGTGCGCCACAGTATTCGCTGGTAGTCCGCATCAGATTTTGTGCCTATTATTGGCGATACATTTTTGTAATGTCTGCGATAAAACATATCTTTTTCATTCTCCATCTCATCAATAAGTTTCTTAAATCTTCCTGCAGCTGAGGACCTACGAGAAGTTCATCGTTTAACGACACATTTACCGAAGTACTATCTTTGCAAGAGGCGTCAAACACTACATGCGTTTGGGTACTTTCTTTCTCTGGGTGGACAACAGCATGATGCGGTAAGTAAATGGATCTATTGCTTATCTAATTTTTTGGTACTTCTTCCATGTGTTGTAATTGTATATATTCTTCCACAACTTTAGTGTATTCTTCCTTAAGTTTAGGCATTCTTTTGAATTTTCTCTCTAGTTGTAACAATCTATTCATTGCTAGTTCCTTTGTGTTTCCATCCGGTGATCTAGGGTTGTCTGTCTTGAATGGTAATTTAACTATATAACGCCCTTCTTCATTTCTTGTGTGTGTTCGTTCCTATATATCTTCGCATCGTTTTTCTTCCTTTATTATTTTTTTTTTGGATCATGTTCTATTTCCCATATTGATTTTAACATGTCTTCGACATCTAGTTGTAGGTCTAGGTGCATGACAAGAAATGAATTTGATTCCAGATTTGTATGAATTTCTCCGAATATTATCCAACCGAGGCTAGTTTGATGGGCACATGGTGTACCGGGTGGACCTTTGAGTATACCCTGTTGTATTATATTATTATGTTCTTTTACTCCTAGAAGCAGATCTATTGAGCCTGGTGTATGGTAGCTGGGGTCGGCCAAGTCGAACCCTTCCAGGTATTTCCAGTTGTTGTTTATAATGACCTGAGTAGGTATCTTCACGGTCAGTTGCTTGGAGATCACGTATGGTTGTATGGAAAGTCTAAAATTTGTATCCCAACGTGAACCTATTTGTAACTGTACCGCGTGCTTGACGTTAGTTCTTGTAGAACCTACCCCCACAATTGTTCCCTTAACAGGGCATTTATTAAGTTTGAGTAATTGAGTCGCGCGTTGGCTAATAAATGAGGCTTGTGAACCTTGATCGATTAGAGTTCTGAGCAGAACAATATGGCCTTCTTCGTTTCGAGCTGATACCACTGCTGTTGCTAAGAGAACGATGCTTTTGGTTGAGGCTAAGTGTGACGCTGCAATCGTTGTATGAACCTGTGCGTTTTGCGTTTCTTCGACGAAGGTGCTGACTGCCGTCGATGTAACTTGTTCCTTATTTATTTGATCGGAGTCCATATGCAGTAACGAGTGGTGACGCCGATGAGACAAGCGACAGGATACAGGAACTCGGCATTTCAAAACTGAGTATCCCGGTGCCAGGCAATTATAACATAAGTCCAACAAGGACTTCACAAAGCTTCGTCGTTGTTCTGAGACCATTGCAGAAAAAGCTTGCAGTGACACAGTGTATGTTTGTCATTACATTTGATGCATAACCGGGTTGGAGGTGACTGCGGCGTTGAAGATGATGCAATATTTGAACGTTCTTTGGTGGTCCTTTCACGCGTGGAGCTGGGGTACGAGGCTAACTCAAGTGTGCGATATTTAGCTTCTAAAAACTCCTTAAATTCCAGCCATGTAGGTAACTTCTCTGCGTCGGCTTTATAAGCGCTCTCCTCCCATTCTCTGTGTGAGTCTGTGTCTAACTTCTGTACCACCAAAAAGATAATTATTGGATCCCATGAATCAGTGTCAATTTTCAAGTTTTTCAAATTATGTAAACAATCTGTAGTGCCGTCCAATATTTTTTCAGTTGATTTGGAGACTGGTTATTTAGTTTCTTTTGATTAAATAATTTTCTTAACACTGAATTTACAATCAAACCTTTATTTCCAAATCTATTTTTCAATGTTTCCCATGCTTGTTTATAATTTGTATGTGTTACTTTTACATGTTTCAATAATGTCTCGGCTTCTCCAGTAACACTACACTTTAAATAATGTAACTTCTGTGCATCACTTACATTTACATTTTCATGAACAAGGGAAATAAACAAGTCTTGCAACGTCTGCCACTCGTCATAATGTCCACTAAAAGTAGGTAAGTGAATCTTCGGTAATTGTACACAGCTACTCGTAACATTCTCACTTTGTAAACCCATGTATAATTCTTCGTGTATATAAAACTCTTCGTTAACAAAATATTGTAAAACTGCCTTCTGTTTTTTCGTCGTATTTCTCACTAATTCTTAATGTGATTGCTTTAATGTAGACCAATAATCTTCCAATGCATTTAATCTAGCTTCCAAATACCCTTTAGTTAATCTAGATTTGGTACATTTCTTCAAATTTATTTGCATTTTTTTAATCGAGGTAGCCGTATCTTCTAATATGCTAAAAGTTTCCTTTTGTTTAAACATCTTGAATGTAGGTTAAATTCAAATTAATTCAATATAAACATTTATATTAAATTAAAATAGTTAAAGTAACCCATCCCGCATTACTCCCGGCGCAAAAGTGCCCATAATGTTGGCAGCGTTGCCTCGCTGAATGGCCATGGATAACCTTTGCACCAGGAAAGACCCAGAACGGGACTTCAAATCAAAATTGAATTTAAAATTAAACTTCTTGTATTAATATATGACGAATTATCACTATTTTAAATGTATTTATAACTTCACTGCTGCTAATTTGTTTTCGAATCTTGCTTAAATTGAAAACGTATGGCAAATCCTTATCTCTGGAATGCGGTCTTTTGTTCTCGGCCTATTGTGTTCGGCCGGTTGCTTTAACTTCGGTGCACTGGTAATCCAGTTCAATTGCGACCATATGCACTGGTAATCCAGTTCGAAGGACCACAACACCAATTAGTACATGTACTAATGTTAGGTTAGATAGTAGTAATTTTGGGATGAAGGAGGGTACTCAAGCTATGGGTACAGGTATAGGCAGTAAACAATTGCCACCTGGTGATGACATAGTACAGAGCCACGCTTTAGATATTAATTTAAACTAGTTTGTAAGACAACAGGGGATACTATTAATAACAAGTCTAGTAGTCTCAATGTATCTTCTAGCTCTAGGGAGTACTCTAATTGTAGGACAACATTGGATACTATTAATAACAAGTCTAGTAGTCACAATGTATCTTCTAGCTCTAGGGAGTACTTTAATTGTAGTAGGCTTAATTATAAGAATACTTTGACACTCTTCTGCCTAAATATTCAAGGGTTTTATTGTAAATCTCTAGAAATAGAAATGCTATTAGAAAAAACCCAATATGATATTGCTTGTTTCACAAAACATTGGTTGAAGGAAGACCAAATGATAATTGATTATAAGAATTATAGTGTGGCCAGTTGTTTTAACCGGAAGTCTATGTTGCACGGGGGATCTTTAATTCTAATTAAAAAAGGTATTAAATATAAACAACGGAAAGATATTGTTAGACTTTCGGTCGAACACTGTGTTGAATTATCCTGTGTTGAGCTAGATAGGCATATTATAGTGTGCGTTTACAGGCCCCCAAATAATCAAAACTACTATACCTTTGATACTACAATGGAAGATGTTATGGCGAAAGTGTCTACGAATAATAAATCTGTTATTATCTGTGGTGACTTTAACATAAATATTTTGGAACATAATACAAGTTAAACTCAATTTTTAAGCCTTTTTAAATCGTTTGATCTTACAAATATTTTCTTGTCACCAACTCGAGTAACTCAGACATCTGCAACTTGTATTGATATGTTTTCTGTAATTGCGAATATTTAGAAAAAGCCATTGTAAATTATCTACCTTCAGATCATAGTTTACTGATCGTCACCTACAGGTCCAACACACCCTTGCAGAAGGTGCAAATAAAATCTAGGCATATAACATCTGGAAGCCTAAAGAAATTTGATGATGTTTTAAATAGCAGGTTGCCTTTACTAAATAGTAACGTAGTTGATGTAAACTAATTTTACACAGATTTCTTTTCGGTAGTACACAATGAATTCATTAATCTCTTTCCAAAGAAAACTAAGGATGTATACCCCAAATTTGTTATTAGTGATTGGGCAACTAAAGGTATTAGGAAAAGTAAAGAGTGAATCTTTCAATCAGTACGTCGCCAATTATTCCAAAACCTTTAGGAAAGTCTGTAAAATAGCTAAATCAAATTTCATCAATGCGGGGGCAGAGCGGCTGGCGGGCCGAACCGATTTTGGTAATTCTTTTTTGTTAGATAGGGTACCTCAAGGATGGTCCCATGTCAAGGAAGTCAGGATCTGATGATGGGATCCTGAAAAAATTGAGAGAAATCCTCGAAAATTGTAGGAACGAATAGTGTTTCTGTTTACTTTTCATTATAAGGTTTTTGCGTTTAGAATCATCATCATATCATGTAGCTGAGCTAATGATGAAAAAAATCATATTATAAAAATCTTCACTACAAAGTCCCCCGCCGCGTCTGTCTGTCTGTTCGCGATAAACTGAAAAACTACTTAACAGATTTTCATGCGGCTTTCACTAATAAACAGAGTGACTCATGAGGAAGGTTTAGGTGTATAATTTGAAGCCGGGGCGGGTTGCTAGTTAGTAATAAAATAAAACTGTCTGAAAATAAGATAAAAACTACTTGGAAAATAATTAATAACGAAACCGGTAGGAATAAAATACCTAATAATAATTATGTACTGCAGACAGGGCGTGGTAAGCAAAAGTGCAAACATCTTTTATGGGGTACTGCGTTAAATTCTATAATAAAATACCTGATAATATTCTTCAACCAAGTGAGAAGAAATTTAAAACTTGTTCAAAACGCACGCTATGTAAACGAGCATATTATAAACTAGATCATTATTTAGATGATAAAAATGCTTGGCAAAATGCCGGTCCTGCTCCACAGTCACACTGTCAATGAGATTTATTGATATTTTGATTATTTATATTATTGACATTGTAGTTATGATACGCTTTTTACTTTTTGTCATTGAAAAAAAAAAATTGAATTGTACATGTGAGAACTATGTAGTCACAAGTACCATGTTAATTTTCTATGTTGCCTAACTCTGTGATTTTCTTTTCCATTTTATAACAATATTATTTATGTAACATTGTCCTCACATTAAATTGCGCTTATAAGCAATGTAACAAATAACTGTGTAAAAAAAAACATGTTGGAAAAGAGTGTCCTTGGAGTTTCTTGCCTGTTCTTCTCCATAGGATCTACGTTTTGGAACAGGCAACTAGCTTCACGACCGACTTATACTGACTGACTCCTCCTGACAATTCAAAAATACTTACAATGGGTTTACTTTAAATAAATAATTTTGATTTTGGTTTCGGTTTCGGTTTCGGTTTCGGTTTCGGTGTCGGTGTCGGTTTCGGTTTCGGTTTCGGTTTCGGTTTCGGTTTCGGTTTCGGTTTCGATTTCGATTTCGATTTCGATTTCGATTTCGATTTCGATTTTGATTTTGATTTTGACTTTGATTTTGATTGTATTTGCTATACCGTGGACTCCAAATCTGCGATGCGTATTCTAGATGGCTCCTAACATACGTACAGTATAAAAAAAAATACGTTTTTCTTTATTTCGTTTGTAGTGCTAAACTCCATCTAGACATATTAATTATCTAAGAACACAGGTATAACTACATAATACATGTTAAGAATTTTTATTACAAGTTAAGTTTAAAACAGTTACTGATTTATATTGTTTCTCTTGTCAATATCTAAATACTTTTAAAAAGCTTTACTCAGAAATGTTGGAAATGTTCAATATGAAGTTACAGTGCAGCCGTTCTAAAACAATTGTTCAAAATTGAATAGAATAATTTTACCCATGCTCGGTTTTTTCCCGGTAAATTACCATTTGGGAATTCCCAAATGGTAATTTACCGGGTATTAACCCAAGGGGTATTTTCCCGCCGCCGATCTCTAATAACACATAAATAAAAGTAAAATTCTTGAAACTAAAACTGGCCTTTGGGTTTTACCCACTTTGATCAATAGCGTAAAAACATATTTTATCTTTGCAATTTTATCGCCAATCTTATACATAGGTAGGTAACAAATAAATTATCAATCGATATATCGATCAGTCAATCCCCGAATAAACTTTAATTGATTGAAGTAATAAAACATACAGGCTTATGATACGTAAAGGCTTCAGTACCCTTAGAACAAGTACTAACGCGTAGTAGAACTTTAAAAAATAAACTAGCAGGCACGCGTATCCTACTAATATTATAAATGTGAAAGCTTGTATGTTTGGATGTTTGTTACTCAATCGCGCAAAAACGGCTGAACGGTTTTGGACGAAATTTGGCACGCAGATAGTTTATTACCAGGATTACCACAAAATAGATTACTTTCTATCCCGTATAAATTTAGGTTCCTGAGGAATTATCAAAAAACGTTACGAAATTCATGACATTAATCACCATCTTAGATGTAATTTGCATCAAATTACACAAATTATTAGGTAAAACCCTAAAACCGGATTAGCTGCCATTCAAACATAAAATATGTATTGCCAGGTTTACCCGCGGCTTCGCTCGCGTGATAGTTATTTTTCTATCTTCAAAAACAACACTTTTTTAAGGTTCCTTTCTTCAAAACCAAAAAGGAACCCTTAAGGGATCACTTCGTTAGTAGGTCGTAGGTATCAAGTTAAAATTAACAGCAAATACTTATATCTATGGTCTCTTGAAGCCGTAAAAACGTGCTAAAACATTAACGTCTATTCGTCCATCTTGAAAATAAAATTCCTGATTATTCGTAACATAACTTGGGGTTTTTGAGAAATTAAATGGTTAAAAAACAACAACGAGAAAATATTGTGGTACTGACGTTAGAGTTTTTTTTTATTATTGTTTGTGGCATCATTTTTTTGACAGGGATACCATGTATAAATTAAGGCAAAACTAACACTGAAGTATACATTCACCACATACACTACGACTACATACACCAAATAATAAGATTATTAAACTGCAATATATTTGAATGTGACATTACGAATTATTATCACGTATATTATTATTTAACCATTTTATTTTAAAACGATGTTTATTTGAATTCAATCATTAATGGTTTATTTTATATAATGGCAACATTTCACTTAAAATGGAAATGGTCATTGATTCAGGTTTTAGTCCTTGTAAGATTTAATTTCAAACCCCAAGTTCTATAGAAGAGATTTAGGGTCGAAAAGTTACATTAAAATCAATAATTTTTTTAACATTTGAAATAATGACGCGAACGTCTAAAAGTAAATATCAAGTTATTTTGATATTAAGACAATCAAAGACCTAGGCAAAATGATATCTAGTCATTTTTCGATGCAGTCTTTCAGCTAATTAGGCATTCTGCTATGTAGACAACATAGGACCTAAGTCATTATGCTATCTTGACAACCTAAGACCCACCCAAACCATGAATGGGCATCCTCCTTTAATTAATTATGAATATTATTCCATAACATCCCGAAGTCAACCAACACGTAGGTTTAGACTACCTCTAAATGAGATTGGCAAGACAATATTCAGTCAGAGATTTTTTTGCTTTCTCGGACGCTTCTTGTATAACAATCTAAACAAAGTATTGAATATTGTTGCCAAAAACACGCACACACCCTTCACACACATGTGCACACTCGCTCACATACACATGCACACAACCCTCTCTCTCTCACCGCCCGCTCATATACACACCACCACACACACACACACACACACACACACACACACACACGCACGCACGCACGCACGCACATACACACACACACACACACGAACAAAACACCCCGAAATGAAGGGTGTCAAGATACCTTGCCTTGGAATTTGGCGTCGGGGGAGAGACGTCACTAACGGTTTCTCTGGGGTACCGGGTGACGAAAGGAGTAACAGTGAGCAACAAGGTCAAACAACAAATTGTGAGTACACCACCAACACCTCGTACGCAGACAATTACGGAGTCAACGGTGACGATAAATAGTGAGGCCGATGCTGACTCTGAATCTGGTACTACTGGAGACAAACGCGAAGTTTGCAAGGGCAAACGAAGACAGCGCACGTCACCAGAAGCTGAGAACAACGACGAGGACGAGAAGAAAAGAAAGGGAGCAGGATCCATCCCACTCATAGAAAATATAAGACAGACACAAGGGAAGAAGGATTCGGGTAGGTGGAGAAAAAAGTTAACTTGTATCTCTGAAGAAATAAGAAGAAAGAAAGAAAGAAAGAAAGAAAGATTTATTTGTAAGAATATAGTACAATAGATGTTAACATTATATTAGGTTCCTTATATTCTACCATTTCTGGTGTACAAATTTTTAATCTTAAATAACTAATCCATAGACTTAGATACACAATAGAATTAAGTAGGTAAGTACATTTATTTATAATTTTATTATAAGCTATATATTTCTGTCCTCTAGGAATTCTTTTGTTGAATAATAACATTTGTTTATTAGAAATTCAAACAATTTTTTTTTAAATTTGTTAAAATCAAGGCACTTCAGGCAGTTTGGCAGCTTATTGTAAATTTTTATAGCCATACAGTATGAATTTTTGCTATGCATCGCAGTGCGTTGTTTCGGGAGCCATAATTTGTGTGGGTATCTAGTGTTTCTGTCTATGACAGCTGTATTTTTTTTTAAAAGTGACGGGTTTTTTGTAGACAAATATACATATTTCCTGGATGTATAGGCACGGAAGTGGTAGTATTTTGTATTTTAAAAACAAAGGTTTACAGCTTTCCCTGTATTCCGCACCAGCTATCGCCCTTACGCATTTCTTTTGGGCTCTAAATGCTCTCAGTATGTCTACGGAATTGCCCCATATGACTACTCCGTACCGCAGAACCGAGGAGACGTATCCGTGGTATGCACAGATGGCAGCATTAGGTGTAGCTACTCGTCTTATCCTATTTAGCACAAATACGTAACTATCTAGCTTTGAACAAATTTTATCTATATGTTTCTTCCAACTACAATATTTGTCAATACTTATACCTAAGAAAGAGGTTGACTCTACTAATTCTAAAGTTTTGTTATTGTGCATAATATTTATCGATGTCGGTTTACTATTATATGTCTGAAATTGAATAAGATAAGTTTTGTTTTCATTAATATTTAAATTATTATTATCTAGCCATTTAGTGAGACCGTGTAATGCTGTATTTATGTCGTCTTCATAAGTATTTTTATCTTTACATTCTACTAACAAAGTCGTATCGTCGGCATATAAGACGCATTTATGTGTTGTTGAGTTCGGTAGGTCATTAATATAGATTAAGAATAATAACGGCCCCAAGATGCTACCCTGTGGTACACCGCATTCATTTAAAATATCTGCGGATCTTTGTGAGGTCCTCTGGAGCCCTGTTAAACATGGAATTTCAACGCATTGGTGTCTATCTGAAAGGTAAGTCTTTATCCAACTGAGAGCGTTTTCTCTTACACCATGTTTCTCAAGCTTTTGTAAAAGGAGATTGTGTGATACAAAGTCAAACGCTTTTGACATGTCAATAAACACTGATGTAATCGGAACTCTATTATCTAAACACTCTGTTATCGTTTTTACTAAAGAGAAACATGCTAGTGTCGTTGAAGAATTTTTTCTAAATCCAAATTGTTCTGCTCTTAAGATATTGTGTTTTTCTAAAAATCCATACAAGGCGTTATACATCGATTTTTCGAATATCTTAGACATTATCGGAATCAAGGTGACTGGACGATAATTACTCATTTCCGTTTTGTCACCCTTTTTGTAGAGTGGTTTCACAATCGAGTATTTTAGTCTTGATGGAAACTTGCCTTGAAAGAAGGATAGGTTTATCAAATGGCTTATTGGGCAGGACAGGCTTTTCGAACAATTTTTGAGTATCTTTGTATTAATATCATCGTATCCCGTAGAATTTGTGTTATTAAGAGAATTAATTATTTTGTATGTATCGTTATTGTCAACTGGTTTTAAGAACATGGTATATGGGTTACTAGAAATAGATTTTAGTGTGGGATTATCAGGTGGAATAGGTTTTTTATTTTTAGTTAAGTTGATATAGTAATTATTGAATTTATCTGCTATTTCCTGTGGGTTAGAAAATTCTTCATTGTCAATTTTAATTAGATTTACATCTGAAGGATTTATTCATTGTTAAAATTAGATTTTATTACTTTCCACGCCGCCTTGCAGATATTTTTAGCATTAGCAATATATCTAGTATTTTCTATTTTATGAGCCTGAAGTGTACATTTTTTTAGTATTGTCTTATATATGTTATACTGTTTTAAATGTACCGTTTTATTTTGGGGTGATTGCAGGTATTTTAGATAGAGTTTTCTCTTGTTTGTATATGCTTTTCTTAAACCTTTTGTGATCCATTTAGACTTAATCGGTTTATTCATTATTTTAACTTTAATAGTAGGAAAGCACAGATTGTAGAATAAGATTATTGTGTCGTGAAAACTCTCGAATGCTTTATCGACATCTAAACATTCATAAATCTCATTAAATGACAGGGCGTTCACGCAAGATACAAATTTCTCTATATTTTCGTTACTATAGTCTCTACGTTTTTCAAACCAGAATTTTCTGTATCTAGTTTCTTTATCACATTTAGTAGTTTCAAAGCTAACACTCTGTCCAGTTTCATGATCAGATAGCGCTAAATAGTGTGTTTTTGAAGTAACATTTGGTAAATTACTGATTATTAAGTCTAAGCAAGCTTCTTTTCTTGTTGGTGTATTGATATGACTAATTATGTTATAATTTTGTAAAATAGAATTAAGTTCCTTGGTCGTCCTAGTATCGCTTTTTAATAAATCAATATTCCAATCACCGCATAATATGATGTTCTTTTTAGATTTCTTTGTCAGTTTGAATAGAAGTTCGTCAAGGCTTTGTAGGAAAATTGTTGCATTTACGTTAGGAATTCTATAGATACATGCGACATAAAGTTTAAGTTGGATAATTTCTGTTATACAGTATTCAAAGTGAAACTGTTTTGGCTTTATGAGGTTATCAGGACCTTTAACATCAAAAGTGTTTCTCACGAGTATGCAAGATCCGCCTCTGCGTTGATCGGGCCTGGAATAGGACGCGGCGAGCTTATAGTTAGCAATTTTAAGGTTAGTTTCACTTCCCCTTTTCATAAAGGTTTCTGTGAGACATATGATATCAATTTTGCCATGTTGGCTTTCTAACTCATTAATGGCTAACTCAAACAGTTCTGTTTTGTTAAGAATTCCTGCTATATTTTGATGAAAGAGGGTACATTTTGATTTAGGCTCGAAAAAACCGATTCTCGGGTATTTGTTGGTTGTTCATGTTCTTGTCTACACATACGTTTTTTTCTAAAAGTAATTTCAAATTTTGAAATATGTTTTTCATACCATTGTTATTTAACACGCCTTTATATTTGGAGAACATCGTATAATCGCAAGTTAAATTTAAGTTTGAATCCAATAATGTTGCATATTTATTGAGTTCAGTATCATAATAAATCATACTGTTAAATGCTTCAATCCTCGAGTTATACAGTACGGAATACTCACTATGACGGTAAGTGGGCAAAGCTATGATAACATTCGTATGTTTAATTGTTTTCAGTATTATTTTCATCTGAGCTATAATATCATAGTAGTTTCTAGTCTTTGTAAAATCTTCCTCACCTATTATAACTACACAGTAATCGTTACATGTAAATTTGTTTATTTTAGTGCTTATATTTTCCATTAATTTTATTACATTGCTATGAGGATAAATATAGTGACATATTTGGAAATTATTAATCTTGTTTTCAGCTATCTGTGATATTTTATTCTTATTATTGCTACTAATAATACACAATTTTCTGACTAAACTACTATTTTCTTCTGTTTTTCCCGTCAACGCTGACTTATTGCAGGCTGTGGTTAGCTTTTTATACCTGTAATTCTGGTTTAACAGACTTGTGGAGAGTTCTCGTACCGATTTCGGACCACATTGAGAGGAATCCAAACCGAAGACACCAGCGCCATTTTTTCGGTTAAGGGGTGTTTCCGCTGACGAGTTGTTTACGACATTCCTTACATTGTTATGGCACGGCACTTCTACGTCATCATCGGTGCCTTGGTGTGATGTTGATTGTTTCAACTTCGCTCTGTTACTTGTGGCGTCATCTGGTGTCGTTCTGCTGGTAGTCTCAACGAGTCCTAGATCGATGCAGCTTGTGTTATGAACTTCATCGTTTGATAAGCTGAGATTTAATTTTTTTAAAGTCTTTTTTTTATTTCTCAATGTGCTGGTTCTTGTATTAGAAGAATGTGAGCATATTTTTTGCAGACTTTTTGACTTACTCTTTTGCTTGTCAAGAGAGTTTTTTAGTATCTGATTCTCTTCTATAAGCTTTTCGATTTCTGCATGCGCACTTAATAACTCTTGGTTAAGTTTGCAAATCTCCTCTTTTAATTCTTCTTTATCACTATCATACCCTGTAGACAGATTGGGTAGGCTCCTAATTTCTGAGTGCGTGGATCCAAATGAGAGATCAAGAGAGTCGTTAATATTTATTGTATTTTTATTCCGACGTATAGTGACGTTTTCATACTCCATTTTAGAACAATAAAACAATTAAAATTATACGTGCGTGAAATCAGGTATTGATTTTTTTTATATAGACAGCGCCATCTGTTAATTGGTTCAGTAACTTGATTGAAGTCCGTTTGTCCAGTAATCAATCATGTTTTGCTACTCGGCGCTAGATGTCGCCAGTAGACGTCTCGTTTCAAGTTCCGCTACTAAACACCAACAGCGCTGGTGGAGCACCAGTATTCAAAAGTGTGAAAAAAAAACCGTCACTCACTTGAGATCAGTTCTTGAGTTCGGTTTTTGTGTTGTTGGTGGGTTTTGTAGGCTGCTTCAGTATTATTTTGATGATGTCTGATGTTCACTTTGTATTCACACAGCGGGAATCGTAATAATGACATCTATTGTTTACATTCACTGCCGCACCGGTAATTGTTTATCACTTTTTTACACTGTGTTCCTTTGTGTAGATAACATTTGTACACAATATTTGTCCATTTATCTTCACTTCAAAACGTAATTTGTAACAAATAACTTGCGAAATATATTTAAACGAATTTAATAAAAACTTAGGTCACGGATTCAATGTTTACGCGATGGTGGCGCCGTGAGTCTATAATATAATAATATAATAAGTAAATAAAATTAGGAAAATCAAAGTACTAACAACATTTTCAAGTTTATTGAGTGTTATATACATTAATTCAAGTGTGTTAGTATTTGTGACAGTTTTAATGCATCCTAACATTCAATAATTCATAAACCACCTGCCAGCTTGTCACTGTAAAGTATTTTGTTCACAACACATTAACTTAAGCAACTTTTGGCACTGAAGATTATTACAAAATGTCTCAATTAGCTGACATTGAAACGGCACAGAGGAATCTTGAAGAGAGCTTTGCAAAGAGAATGAGTGAACTGGAGGCACAAATCCAAGGCAGTGTACCCAGCAAGGATACAGTTGCCAAAGTGGCTGAGGAGTGCCACGCTTTTAGGGAACTCATATTTTCGATGCTTGGTTTGTTACGAAGACAAATATTAGAATGTTCCTCTATGTTGGATACCATTGAGACTAGGCATAGCCGTAAAACTTTAATTATCACAGGAGTCCCGGAGACCACCAGTGAAGATTGTATGAAGGTAGTTCTCGGAATCATAAACGGCAAGTTGGGGATTGCAGATACCACTACACAGTCTGTCACAATCTGTCACAGGCTGGGCAATCCCAGTAAGGAACGTCATCGCCCAATTGTCGTGCGTTGCTCAAACATGAACACAAGATTGGCTGTGTGGAAAGCGAAAACCAGGCTGAAGGGCTCCACCATCACAGTTAGAGAGTTCTTGACCAAGGTGAGGCAGGCAACTTTCGCGAAGGCACGTTTTCACTTTGGTATGAGATCGTGTTGGACGCAGGATGGTGTTATCACTGTTCTAGCACCGGATGGAAGTCGACACAAGCTCATATCCATGGACCAGTTGAACGATCTGATGTTGAAGTACCCAAAGAATGTATCTTCGACGGTTAAGTCGGCGGGTGTTAGTGCAAAGTCATCTTCACCTTCACGTCCAAAGTAACGCATATATATCTCGACTGACAATCATGTCATTTCAGCCTGCTTTAAGTTAATAACATATTTATATTATTATAACTATTAGGCAAGTATATTAATGTAAATAAGATTAAGTTGTAATTTTGGGTCCGTTGTTTCTATGTTTGTAAAGTCCCCCGCGACACAGGAGAAATTCCTAATGCGGGAGTTGTCTTTAAAAAAAGAAAATAAATATTTTTGATTATTTTATACTATGTATTAATTTCTATGTATTCACATGATTGGCTCTTTTATTCATGCTTAATTGTGCTTGTAGAGGTTTAGAATTCACGATTATTTATAGTCTCTACATCTCTACAATAATTTTTTTTTTGGCTCTACCACAGCTCTACATAAAATCCTTTGACAGTTTGTCCTCCGTATACCTACTTGACATTGGCAAAATTGTGGTAACTTCACAAAGCCACAAACCAAAAGTTCAAGTTGAACATATTTATATTCAATTTATCTTACGTCACCTATGTATTACGTATAACATATCTTTATCCTGTTTGGTGCAACAAAATATCATTTTACCCGCGACTTAATTGCTATTTAATAATTCATTTGGCTATTATCTAAGTAACAAATTCTTCGGATGTTTCTTTCCGACAGTCCTGTCACTTTGACGTAAATTGTAATGTCATGTCACATAGTTGTACTAGTTGCCTTCCGAAACGGGTAAATGAATATGTGACCTTTTTGTTTTTCTTTTTCATATTTTTTATTTTGTCTGTTTCTTGTTTTTCCTCTCTTTCTTTTTTTGTGTTGAGATTAGTTGAGAATAATTTTATTGTTTTATTGCTTAAGATTATTTTCTGTGCATAGTGGTGCTAGTGGCAGCTGGCGGACGGTTCAGTGACGAACAGCCGCGCGTAAAATTTGTATGAGTAGCAGTACATGTACATAGGTTTTTAATTACATTTTTTTATTTTTTTATTATAGTATATAGTATATATTTATTTTATAAATTCTATGGTGTTATCTGATGACGATATTTCTTTTCACTCAGCTAACGATGACGATATATTATCAGTCGAAAGTAGTTTTTGCTTAGCTACGGGCACACTAGGGGATTTCATTCAAAATACCTTTAGCCAACAATCGGACCAGTTATTAAACGTGTGCCACGTGAATGCTCAAAGCGTGTCTAGTCACCATAGTGACCTTTTAGAAGCATTTAGTGACGCTAACGTGCATGCCATCCTGATTTCAGAGAGCTGGCTCAAACCTCAACTCTTATCTACCGCTTACTCTCTTCCCTGCTTCATCCTCATCCGAAACGATCAGATTGGTCGAAGAGGTTGCGGAGTCGCTTTTTACTTACGGAGCGGTTTTCATTACAAAGTCGTCACAACTTCTTCCTCTAGCTCTAACGACTCTGCCGAGTATCTGTTTCTTGAGGTTTGCTTTAAGGGAGCGAAAGCCATCTTAGGCGTAATTTACTGTCCCCCTGCTGTTGATTATTTCACTGATTTAGAATTGGTTTTTGAATCTTTAGGGTTTGAGTACGCTCATCACATAATCATGGGAGATTTCAACAGTTCTCGCACCCGTAAACTCCTTACCTTAATTGAGTCTACCAATTTTCATGTTTCTCCTCTCCAAGCCACGCACCACAACAATACTGGACATGATACTTGGTTAGACTTAATCCTTACTTAACATCTTTCTCTTGTCTTCCTTCATGGCCAACATCCCACCCCGGGCTTTTCTCATCACGACCTTATCTTCCTATCCTATATCCTTAAAAACCCGAGACCTAAGCTGAAAGTGCTATTAAGGCGTTGCTTCGCCCGTATGGATGTCGCAGAATTGCGCGTTGATGCCTCTGCTATTGATTGGGAGCCTGTGGCACTGGTAGATACAGCTGATGGCAAGGTTCATGCCCTTAATGAAATTATCTATAATTTATACATTATAAAAGCATGCACCGGTCAAAAAAGTAAAAATAAAACACCGGCCGGCACCTTGGCTAACGAGAGATATACGTATGGCGATGCGCCGTAGGGACCGAACCTTTCGCAAATTTAAAAAGGATCGCTGTGAGGATAATTGGGTCATCTACAAAACAGCAAGAAATAGATGCAATCAAATGATACGCAATGCTAAACGCCACCACATTCTCATGAATATTTCTTCTTCCACCCCGGCTGGTATATGGAAATTTCTCAGGACTCTAGGTGTTGGTAAGGTTTAGTATCCCGTTACACCTATGACTATTGGTTTGGACGACATGAACCGTCATTACATTACATCTCCGTCAATGCTGTCACAAACTAAAAGTCAAACACTCGATTATGTAATTGGGCTATCTCGGCGTAACATCGATGCTTTTTTCTTTTCTCCAGTTGCCTCGGACGAGATCAAAAAGACCATACTATCCATAAAATCGAAGGCTGTGGGTTGCGATGATATAAGTCGGTTCATGATTGTCACCATTTTAGACCAGCTTCTGCCTACGATTTCCCACATAATTAACTTCTCCCTCGACTCCGGATTCTTTCCGGCCGTATGGCGTAAGGCATACGTTTGCCCTCTTCCAAAGATTCCTAACCCTTCTCTCCCAGACCATTTCCGACCCATATCAATTCTCCCTTTCCTATCCAAAGTACTAGAGGCTTGTGTTCACAAACAACTCTCCAAGTTTATCCATCAGAATAATATCCTCAGCCCATATCAATCGGGATTCAGACCTGGACATAGCACAGTTACAGCTATGCTCAAAATGACTAGTGATATTAGAAGTGGTGTGGAGGATGTAAAACTTACTGTTCTAGTTCTAATTGACTTCTCAAACGCATTCAACACAGTAAACTCTAATATCTATCCAAAAATATTCTAATATCTATTTATAAAAAAATATTCTAATATCTATCCTCTCTCACTACATGGTCTCCTCCGAAGCACCGGAATGGTTTTCATCTTATCTTCGTGGTCGTCAACAGTCAGTCCGAATTGATGAATCATCATCAGGTTGGTGTGATCTTGACACTGGCGTCCCACAGGGTGGCATATTATCTCCTCTATTATTTTCGATGTTCATCAATTTCATTACTCTCGATCTTCAGTGTGCGTATCATTTGTATGCGGATGACCTTCAAATTTATGGACAGGCCAAACTGGATAATTTGACACAAGCCATCCAGAATGTTAACAGTGACTTGGAAGCAATCAAAAACTGGTCTGAGTGGTTCGGAATAAGTGTTAATCCCTCCAAGTGCCTGGCAATAATAGTAGGTAGCCCCCAAATAGTAAGCAGAGTGGACACGTCAATATTGCCGGCCGTGGTTTACAACGTGAAGTAGGTGTTGGGAGGAAACGGCAAGATTAGAATTGGCTGGGTCAATTGTCGTATAAGAATAGTGGAAAGACCAACCAAATGTTTCAGGTGCTGGCACTATGGACATCTTGCCACTAAGTGCAAGAGTATTGTGGACAGGTCCAATCTTAGCACTAATTGTGTAGAAGGTGGACACAAAGCCGCCACACGCAAAAAAGACGCCCGATGTGAAGGCGATGCAAAGAACTGTGCACACATTGCGGGTAGCAGTAAATGTCTAGTCTTCAAAGAAGCACCCATGAAGGTTAAAAAGAAACGAACATGAAGATATTACAGCTAAATTTAAATCACTGTGAAGCTGTGCACAATTTACTATTGCAGACCGTGCGTGAGATAAAGTCAGACCTTGTATTGATATCGGAGCCATACGGACACGTGGCTAGACGACCATGGGTAACAGATAGCACCTCTAAAGCGGTAATATGGGCTAGCGGCAAATGCCCACTGCAGAGCATCGATAATAGCACAGAAGCCGATTTTGTGGTTGCAAAGGGTTCACTTCTACAGCTGTTATGCTCCACAAGTCTTTCATTGGATGCGTTTGAGGACCTATTGGATCGACTGACCGAGGACGCAAAGCACCACTCTCTAGTGGCAATCGCTGGAGACTTTAACTCTTGGGCAGTTGACTGGGACAGTATAGAGACTAATTCTCGAGGAGAGGCACTACTACAAGCCATGCTCAGTCTAGATGTGGTACTGCTCAATAGCGGAAATAAGCCTACGTTTATCCGAGGAGAAGCGAGCTCCATCGTGGACCTAACTTTCAATCATCTTTCACTATCAAAAACAGCAAAAGACAATGTTGGAACGAGTTGCTTAATGAGGTAGAAAACGATCCGTGGGGCAGGCCATGTAAGGTAGTTATGACTCACCTGAAAAGCGAGCCAATGCCATCGCCTACATGCCCTATGCTTCTCGATAAAATTGTTACTGCTCTTTTTCCTAGCCAACTCGAAATGTACCATCCGACGGAACAGTACGAAGAAGAAGGAATTCCACTCGTTACAGAGGAACAACAACATGTGATAGAGTGGGAAATGCAAAAACTCCGGACCTAGATGGAATTCCAAACATCGCATTAAAAGCCGCCATCAGAGCCTTACCTTCACTATTCCTGGATGTCTACAATAAATGCCTTAAAGAGGGCTTGTTTCCTTCGAAGTGGAAGCAACAAAGGTTAGTTCTTCAAAGGAAAGAAACCCCCAGAAGAACCATTTTCCTATCGTCCGCTCTGCATGTTGGATACAGATACATATACTCGTAGTTGAAATTAAAGTCTTCAGATTAAATTAATGACTTTAAAAAGCTCTCTGTTTGTTCATAAGTCCAGGTAAGTATTTTATTCTGTATTACTGATTTAGCTTCTCGAAACATTAAATTGGCCAGGCTGCATATTTTGTTAAGTCTATTATATACAAAAGGTTTCATATAGGCACAGAATCGTTTTGCAAATATGGTATTTACCTTAACGAGAGGAAGTCTGTAGACCCGTCGCTTGATCATGTCTTCAAAGTCACTGGTGTTAACTATTTCTTTGTGTGTCTTAAGTGTAGTTTTTAGGATATATAGCCTTCTGACATTAAGCACCTGAGTTTCACTATGCAATGAGGTAGTTGGAAACCTAAAAGGCTTTTTTATCATGGTTTTTAAAACTGCACACTGTGCCTTTTCCAAACCTATAAGGTGAGTAATATTAGTTCCTCCCCAGGCTGTAATGCAGTACGATGTAATCGATTCGCAGAGAGTAATGTTTACAGTCCTTAACAAGCTCATCGGAGCTACGTCTCGTAGTATTTTCATAATGTAGATGACTTTCTTGACTCTTGCAGACGTAGCTGCAATATGCTCACCAAAGGTGAGTTTCTCGTCTATGATAATTCCTAGATATTTTGTGGACTTTGTTCTATTTAATCGAATGCAATCACAGCCTGGCGGTGAGTTAATTGCAATGTCAGTAGTGCTGCACTCGTGAGCTATGATGTTCAATCCTATCGGAGGCGCCGAGGATGCAGTTTTGTGTGTGTCAGCATCGAACACTTCGCTCCACGTCCTCCCATGCAACATAACAACGGTGTCATCGGCATAGTTAATTATTTCTGCATCGCCTATATGTTCTTTTGCCAGGTCGTTAATATAAACCAGAAAGAGGGTCGGACCCAAAATACTACCTTACGGTATTCCATATATTACTTCCTGTGTGTAACTAATCAAACCATCAGCCTTCAAACACTGTCGTCGAGACGTGAGATAACTTCGGAAGAAATCTAGAATAATTCCTCTGACTCCAATGCTCTCCAATTTCTTCAGTAAAATGGGAATAGATACAGTATCAAAGGCTTTAGCCAAATCCAGGAATATTCCCAAGCAGGCCCGTCCCTCATCCAGATGATATCGGTCAAAAGAACTACTGCTTGTTCCGTGGAACGACCCTGACGGAAACCAAATTGATGAGTGGATAGTAACTGATGTGACTCCAAAAACTTAACAAGTTGGTTGTTAACTATTTTCTCTAGTATCTTGGAAAAAACACTAAGAAGAGAAATGGGTCTGTAAGTATTAGGACTCTATATTTTTTCTCCTTTGTAGACTGGAGTTACAGTTACCATTTTCCATATATTAGGGAATACTCCAGAAGAAATAGCCGAGTTAAAAATGTATGTTAATGGCTCAATTATGTATTTTTTTATTAACTTTACAAGCTAATTCGTAACTTTATCAAATCCGGGAGCACTAAAACCATTAAGTTAGAGTATGATACTCTCAACTTCGAACGGGGAAGTCGGATGTAGAAATAAAGAATTCGATGGAGTGAAATTTTAATATTGGAAGCTGATGAGGTTTCAGTTGCCTTTAACCGAGTTAGTATTTGATCAGCCAATTGTTGTCCCAAAGAAACATAGAATGTGTTACAGAAATCTAGTGAGTTTATGGGCGAGTCTTTGATTTTGCAGAGTTCTTGTGCATGTGTTTTGTTTGGAACAGAATGTGTCAATCGTTTTATAGAATCCCATAGTTTGCGTGAGTTATTAGCATTCCGCTCTAATTCTTGTTGGTCATATTGCATTTTTAACTTTCGAATAAGGTTCTGATAAAAATTTCTAAATCGCTTATAGATGTGTATTTTAACAGAGTCTTCAGGATTTTTACGGGCCTCTTTGTATAGTTTGTCTTTGTGTAACGAGCATCTTATGAGTCCAGGAGTCATCCATGGTTTGAACGTAAGTTTACAGTGGCTGGCCTTTGTTACTCGAGTATATCTGTGTATTATAGAAATTAATGTGGACATAAACTCTTGAGTATCTTCGTTTGGGCACGACTTGCTGTATACTGTTTGCCAATCAATATTCTGCACCTCTAGCACTATCCAAATCAAGCTTTGTTTGAGTTCTTTTTTGCGGTGGCTTTGGAGTTCTTAAACTTATGCCTACCATAACTACGTCATGATCTGTTACGGATGAGGTACAAACCAGTGATTCCAAACTATATTTGGTACTGATGAAGACATGATCAAGACACGCGGTGCCCCTGGTTGGTTTATCAACTGCTGCTTCGTAACCTAGATGAGCCATTAGACTTAAGTATTCTGTACATGTATTAGGTTGATTAATATCCCCTGCAATTACTTGACAGGGACTTTTCGTCATACAATTTGCTACGGATTCCAGAGAATTTGTGAAATTATCCGTGTTTCTAAAGGATAGAGATCTATATAGACCCAGCATTGTAATACAGCTAGGAATCTGAACCTGTAAGCAATCCGCCGCAAGAAGATTTGGCTCGGTTACTACCGGGGTCCAGCACTTCCTTATGTAGGCTACTACTCCTCCTGATTGGTTTATATATTTTGTGGAAAAAAAGTGGTGGTAGCCATCTATCGAAGGAATTACTGTATTATGCCCGATCCAACATTCTGTTAATAGTATTATATCAAAGTCCAAGCCTAATCTTTTGATTGTGACCATAAAGTTATTCAAATTCTGGAATATGCTTCTAATGTTATATGTCAATTATTTAAATTGATATTTTGAGATAACGCTTTTACAGTGTTCTGCAAAATCTATCCTGTGGCACGTATAATTAAATGTATTATGAATATCTTCTATAAATTCGGTAAAAACCATGAGTTCGTAAGAGTAGTGTATTTGACTGAACAGGGGGTTACAAGGTAGATACTGCATTTGAACATGTGTTTAAAGCCTGGTTTATAATTGAGTTGGTTATAAAATTTGTAAGATGCAATAACAGACTGGGTTAGTAGCTGAAATATGGTTTTCGCAGAGTTTTGTTTGGTACAGATAATATAAATTGCAATCATGTAACAACAGTAACGTAATAAAACAAAAGACAACCGAATATACAAAGAGAGGTTGAACCACGCACAAAATAGGCCTGAGTCTTTACTTGAGGTTAGATATCGCAAGAAATGTATCATCACTGCACTCTTGAGCTGCGGGGCCAATATGTTTCTCGATGTCTTCACTGGAGCGGATAACAATTGCTGAATGTTTAGTATCCTTAGTATTTGGAGCTTTGCGCACGTAAATTTGCCCACTACCCACCAAACAGTAACGAAAATTGTGTTGGTTTGCACGACGTCTAGCTTCTCCAAATAATTTTCTGTTTAATGCAGTAAGCCTCTCGTTAAAATATAGTACAGTCGACGTGCCGCTGACGATGTCGCTGGAAGTAAGTCCACATCTTTTAGCAGCGGCGGACAGCAACTCGTCCCGCTTAGACTTTCGTAACAATTTTACAATTATTGGTCTTGATGTTTTAGGTAAAGAAACTCTTTGGTTTGAGCTTTGGTGTAGATGTATCGCTAACCTTTGGCCGTGCGCATGAACAAGTAGGACAGATCCATTGCTGTTTGTACGTGTCAATTTGTTTCTCAAAAGTTGCGATTTTTATATTTAAGCACTCTATATCACGCACGAAGCGCACTGCGCAAGCGCTGCAAGCAGAAGGCATCGTAGTAGTCTGCCGAGCCCCTTTGCGTAGGCAATAATGTAAACAATACGGAAATATTCATGTTTGTTCGACAGCGCCGGCGATGCAAGCGAGCAACGGCCGGTGATGTCTCACTGCAGTGGCGCGATCGCGGGTTGGGGTAGGTCAGGACCGTCAGGGATAATTCAGCTGCATCAGGGAAGCACTCCTCTATCATGGGGTGCCACAGTACCTGAGGCGGCTGGTGGCAGACTATCTTGAGGAGCGTACTGTCATGTACGAGGACCGAGATGGAGTTTTGAGTCGTCGGCCCATGTCGTGCGGTGTTCCGCAGGGGTCTGTCCTTGGACCACTCCTGTGGAACATGGGATACGACTGGGCCCTTCGAGGCGAGTTCCCCCCCGGGCTGGGCGTAATCTGTTACGCCGACGACACTCTTGTCACTTGTTGGGGAGTATCCCTGGTGGTCGGGCGCATCGAGGCGCTGGGCTTGCGGGTGGCCCTGGATAAGACGGAGGCCCTTTTATTCCATGGGCCCCGTCGTGGTCCACCCCCTGGCGCCTCTATCGTGGTCAACTCGGTCCTCGTACCGGTTCAGGCCCACATAAGGTATCTGGGCCTGATCCTCGACGGTAGGTGGCTCTTCGACGAGCACTTCCGACAGCTTGCTCCGAAGCTGGTCGGCGCTGCGTCCGCCCTTGGGCGACTCTTGCCCAACTTGGGCGGGCCCAGCGTCGCTACAAGACGGCTGTACACGGGGGTTGTCCGGTCAATGGCACTGTACGGTGCACCGGTGTGGGCGGGAGCTCTGACCGCCCAGAATAGGGCGCGCCTCTGGCGCCCTCAGAGGGTTATGGCGGTCAGAGCCATACGCGGATACCGCACCGTGTCGACGGAGGCGGCGTGCGCGTTGGCCGGGACTCCCCCGTGGGATTTGGAGGCGGAAGTGCTCGCCGAAGTATATCGGCGAACGGCTGAGTTCCGGGCGGGAAGCGGCAGTCGGCCCCTGCCCGAAGAGGTACGCGAATGGCGTGAGGCCGCTCGCCGAGCCACCATGGCTCGTTGGTCGTCCCGGCTGGAGGCTCCACGTGCTGGCTTTGCCGCCGTGGACGCGCTCCAGCCGGTCATCGTCGAGTGGGCAGGGCGGCAGCACGGGACCCTTTCCTTCCGACTGACGCAGGTCCTTTCCGGGCACGGCTGCTTCGGGAAGTACCTGCACTCGGTCGCTAGGAGGGAACTGAGTCCCGCCTGTCACCACTGCGACTGCAGTGAGGACTCGGCTCAGCACACGCTGGCGGTTTGCTCCGCCTGGGCGACGCAGCGTCGGGCCCTCACTGCAGTCATCGGAGGGGATCTCTCGCTACCGGTCGTCATACGCTCCATGGCCGGTAGCGACAGGAATTTTACCGCGGTCGCGACCTTCTGTGAGGACGTCATCTCGCAGAAGGAGGCGGCGGAAAGGGTCCGGGAGGACGATCTCCACTCGGACCAAATTCGCCGCCGGCGAACCGGGCGGCGGAGGCGCGCATACCAGCGCCTCATGCCGCCCTGAGTGTGGCCGCGGGTGGACGGGACGGGTTTTCCCCTCCACCCACTGTAGTAGCCCCCCGCGAGGAGGCGGTGTCCGCGTGTGCCTGGACGTCGCCTAATTGAGAAGATTTTACCCGGAGGTGGTGCCCGCGCTTTTGCGGGCAGGCGCTAGGGGGGGTCCGGATGTCTTAATAAAGCTGTTCCCGGATCCCTCCTACTTAAGGCGCAGTACGGCACACCGTGTGGTTTTAGGCGGTTCGATTCCGACACACCGCCCCGTCTTAATAAAAGCTGTTCCCGGATCCCTCCTACTTAAGGCGCAGTACGGCACACCGTGTGGTTTTAGTCGGTTCGATTTGGACACACCGCCCCACCGAAAACCCTGGTGGGGTGACGGCCCGAGGGGTTTCCAAACGCACAAAAAAAAATGGTCAGGACCGTCAAACGAAATAAAAAATTTTGAAAGTTAATATTGTCATAACTTTTTGACCACTTCGAATATTTAAAAACTGTTTTCACTATTTGCAAGATCGCCACTTTTGCTACAAAACTATCACAATTATGTAATGCCTACCGCGGGGGAAGTAAGTAGAGGTTGAGTCCAGAGGAGGTTTAGTCGGTAGTGATATGTATCGAGTGATACGTATTGAGTCCGACATACCCAGGCAAAGCCTGATGATACGTAAATGTATTTCTCCAAACCTGTGCGGACAAAAAAAGAAAAACACACACACACACATACACACACACACAAACACAAAGTTAAGGTTAATAAATTAATGAACATTTGTTTTCACATCTATTAAAAATGATATATTCAATTAAATATCAATAACTAACCAACTAGTCTTAATTGTTTTTTGTTCAGCGGTGGTAGCTACATAATTTCTGTTTCTAATGTTCTACGGTAAAATTAAAGCAGTGTATTACCAAACTGCCATATCACAGAACACATATTAGCATATAAAGAGTTGCAGCTGCTGGTACTTATAGCACAGGGTCTCTTTTTAAGTATCAGCAGTGCATTATTTGTGATATAACAAATATGAAAATATGTTTGTAAACTCTTAAACATTATTATTATTATTAAAAGGAAAAAATACCTTCTTTATAATAATTATACCTAATAAGAGATTGTGAGTTGCCAATTCGAAGAGTGTTCATTTAAAAGACAAACAAAAGAACTTTTCTTTACTGTATTATTTTAGCTATTCAAATTAAGTATAATTTTTTAAATAAATAATCAAAAATAATAGCACTTTTTGAAAACAACATAAAAGGTTCTTTAACCGATAAATATTTTTACTATTTTAATTATTGAAAAATGTGATTAAAAGTACATAAAACATACGTAAGTTTTTTGATAATTCATAAACACGTATGTTTTCACTTCACAATTCAAACTGGATGGGGTACGATGGTTGATCTGTACGATGGCTGGCATGTGCGTCATGCTCGTGAACTGCTGACCATCTCCGGACTGCTATTACTTAAATATGTATAGTAGTAATTACCGCGACTATTTATATTTTAGAATAATAGGTATGTTACGGCTGTCTTGAGTTGGCGGGGAGAACTCGTTTTTCTACAATTGTTTTTTGCTCTTTTAACTGTTCGTTAACTGTTCTTCATTGTTCGATCAAAATATTTATTTGTTCGATCTTAGATTTTTTTTTAAATAAATTAAAAAATTACCCTCCAGTTGGCGGGGAGAAGTCGTTTTTTTTTCTTTTTTTTTTGCTATTTCAATTGTTCGTTAACTGTTATTCATTGTTCGATCAAAAATTTTACTTGTTCGAACTTAGTTTTTTTTTAAATAAAATAAAAAAAAGTTTTTTTATTATGGTATAGGGGGCAAACGAGCAGACGGGTCACCTGATGGTAAATGACTACCGCCGCCCATGGGCATCTGTAACTCAAGAGTCACAAGTGCGTTGCCGCCCTTTGAGGTGGGAATAAGGGAAGAGGGGGAAGAGGGAGAAGAGCGGGAAGACGGAAGAGTGGGATTAGAGGGGAGGAGAGGGGGGAGAGGGGAAGGACGGGGATAGGGGAGACTAAAAGGTTAGGGCCTCCGGTAACCTCACTCATCCGGAGAAAAACAATGCAAGCATTGTTTCACTGCCGGTTTTCTGTGAGGCCGTGGTATTGAGCGGAGTCGAGCCGGCCCATACGTTCCGAAGCATGGCTCTCCCACTTAAAACAGTGCTTTCTTGAGTTGGTGGGGAGAATTCGTTTTTTAACCTTTGTTTTTTTGCTATTTCAACTGTTCCTTAACTGTTCTTCATTGTTCGATCAAAATTTTTATTTGTTCCATCGTAGTTTTTTTTTTAAATTAAATAAAAAATTACCCTCAAGCTGGCGCACAGTGGTCCCAAATAAAAAAAAAAGTGGACATTGATAGTAGACCGCTGATATTTTTTTAAATAGTTGATACAGCGATAACAGATAAGGCAAAAAAATATTATTGTCCTACTTCAAATACTTTTCTGTAAAAAAAAATTGGTTGCCTGTAAAGTCGGTATACGGGCGAAAGTTTTACGTGACAACGACTTTGAGTGGTAAAATAATTTTAATGTGAATATTCATTCGTATATAAATTATATATATATTATTATTATTCGTATATTAATTCGAATATTCACGCGTGCCTCTCACTCGCTCTCATTGTGAGCGCATAACGTGAGCGGAGCGTAACGCAGTTTCTTGAAGTGTCACCCGGCAAACCAATTTATAAGACGTTGTCACGTCAAAAAATATTTCTTTTTTTTTTTGTATGGGAGTTATTACATTTTATTCAATTTCTCAAAAACCTTAAGCGATGTCGAGATGGCAATCACATATGTTAGAAAACTAATAATTCTGAGTATTTGGCTCGAAAAAACTTATTGCTTATCTCTGCGTACTTTCGAGATAATAGTGAGTAGTGACAGAAAATAAATTTTTTTTTAATGTTAATTGTTCGCTTTTTTTAATCATAGCCTTACTTTAGTACATATAATGTATGCGTAATGTCAAATAAATAAAAAGAGACTAAAAAGAGCTCACTAATGACTGAAACGCTCGCATCATAAATAATGTATTTTTTCGAAACAAATTGTAGCCTGGTACATTTTGAACATTCAAAATAGAATTAAAACATAGGTCCTACTCCTGCTCCCTCTTTCACAAACTACTGTCGTCCAATTGGTTTTATATTTGCAAAAGAAATAAATGAATTGATAAAGAAGGAAAGTGCATCCTTAGAGGAAGAAATCCGTAATCTTGTTCCCACAATTGTATTGATTGTTTGATTGATTGATGGGAAAATTTCTACTGTGGTTTCCAATACTTCTTCTGCATTTTTACATTTTTTTTTGCTATTTTAACTGTTCGTTAACTGTTCGTCATTGTTTGATCAATTTTTTTTTATTCAATCTTACGTTTTTTTTAAATAAAATATAAAATTACCCTGAAGTTGGCGGGGACATTTTTTTTTTTGCTATTTAAACTTTTTTTGAAGGTTTGAAGGTCGAATTGGTCCGGAAATACCGCAGGCAACAAGTTGTTCCAGAGATTGGTTGTGCGAGGCAAAAAAATTCTAGAGAACCGCACAGTGGTGGATTGCCAATTATCCAGGTAATGGGGATGAAAGTTTTATCGCGTTGAACGATAGCGAAACGTTGCAGCTGGTATAAGTCCGAACAATTCCTCGGAGCCCTCCCCATGATACGCAGAGTGAAGCTACATCTCTACGCAACGCCAAGGGGTCAAGCCGATCTGAAATATCCTGGCAATCGATGATTCGAGTCACTCTCCGTTGAATGCAGTCAAGAGGGAGAAGCTGGTATTGGGGTGCTCCTGCATAGATATGAGAACAGGTTGAGGTTGTAGGCGGTAGGCCGGGGTGAAATACTATCTCGATCTATTCAGCACACCAAGCTTTTTCGAGGCTAATTTAGCCTTACCCTCCAAGTGACCGCGGAACTGGATTTCACCCGATATATCGACGGATCAAGGATTCCGATGCTGACTGTGGCCGTCAGGGAAGTGCTCTCAAAGCGAGGTGACACAACAAACGGTATCTTTTTGGCGGTGAACGCGCAAACCTGTGTCTTCGTTGGGTTAAATTGGTCTAGATTAAGTCGACCCCAATCAGAAACTCCTTCTAAGGAGGCTTCGATTTCAAACACAAGTTTGGATCGACTCTCAGTGACGTTTTCCCGAGAAATGTTAGCACGGCCGGTATACAAGGCATCACTCGTGCTATCATCGGCATAGCAATGAAAGCTGCTAATTTCAAGCATATCATTGATATGCAAAAGAAACAGCGTGGATGATAGCACACAGCCTTGTCGGACACCAGCATTCACAGACTTCAAGTCGGAGCATGCACCGTCGACAACGACCTTGATGCTTCTGTCTGCAAAAAAACTGGTGATCCAGTTTCATAATTTCTCGGGAACCCCATAGGAAGGAAGCTTTGAGAGAAGCGCTTTGTGCCAGATCCGATCGAAGGCCTTCGCTATGTCCAAACTGACTGACAACGCCTCCCCCTTGGTCTCGATCGCCTGTGCCCACCGGTGAGTTAGGTATACGAGAAAATAATCGTCATTTTTTACATGTACCGTTAGTCCGATGCTCGCAGAGGCTTCGAAATAAACTATTAAGGCCATGTAGGCAATCCTACATTGAAGCCTGGCATTTAGAAGAAAGGCGTCATCAGCGTCTTAACAAAAGAATGCATGAAAATGGTGACACAAAATTTTATTTATTGTGAGCATATTTTATCTCTCTAGTGTTGGTAAATAAACATTATGATTGTGATTGCTTGTATTTTTTAGTATCGGGAATGTAATTGAATTTCTATGATGTATTGGTGTAAATCGCATTAACATTTCGAGTTGGTATCAATGCACAGCTTTTAAGTAAAATCTACCCAAATCTGATCAAATGAACGAAAAGTAGTGATTTTTTTAAAATCATATCTCTCTGAAGCATGACGTATGTTTGCTTTGTATATACAGTTATACACGCGCTGTTGCGTCGCTCTATCTGAAGGTTTCAACGTGGTTTCCAACGAGAGGCTCTATAAACCGAAGGCCATCGTGTGCTCGGCGGTGGTGCGCTCACGCCACCTCCATACCTATGTCACTCGATGTACTTGCGCGCACTAAATACCTACCGGCTGCTGCTACACCGGCCGTTGCTTAAAGCTTAAAACGATGTTTTTGTAGGGAGTAGGGACCACTGTGGCGTGCCATGTGCCCCGGCCTGCATTGTAAGTCCATTTTACTAAACTACGTTACCTGATTATCCAGCATACGCTTTGATTTAAAAAAGGGATGGAGCTTTTGACCATTTTTGTAGAGTAATTGACATACCCTGATATCTTTAATAGTCCTGATATATTCAAAGAAATGCATGGACCTTTACACTTAAATTTGCAAATTCAAAGTAGTTGAGGTAGCAGGACCACTTTATAAGTCAAATTAAAATGCAATTTTTAATGCATGAGTAGTACACGAGTGTTATATTAAGTGTGGTGTTTTATTTAGGTTAATTGATAAGGTGGGTAGAATTGACTAGTAACACTTGCATCTATTTACCTAGATGGCGCCACCATCTCGTAAACATTGATCTCGGTCGTAGTGATAATTAATTATTAAATCAATTTATTTACTAAGTTTTATAAAGTTTATTATGTGTTATATTAGACTTAAATATATAAATGTGTGGTACAAGTGTTATCTCTGATGAATACGACTGTCTAATAAATTCGTGAGAAAAAGTTGTAACGACTAGTGACTGTGTACAATCGCGAGACAATTGAACAAAATAGTTACTCAAATGCCCATATTATGTGATAGTGATGGCAGGTACGAAAATTATGCATGACTTCTGTTCAGATTTATCTTGAACAATAAGAAATTTTACTATACCTGTGACCGTTAGTGAAAAATTTTTATTTGAATATTGGCACATAAAACGCCTCTAGCGGATAACACTAGTAATAATATTTAACCAAATAAACCTTATATAAACGCCATCTATTGAAATACAGTTCAGTTAGTTTACCTCTTATCGATTGAGTTCATCAATAGAACTATTAGAATGATTAATCAGAAAGATGGCGACACTTTGAGAAAAATGATCTGAAGACATAAAACCTTTCGTTATATTGAAAACTACAATTTCGAGAGTTTTAAATAGCAGGTGTTTAAAATATTACAACAATGAAATTCATATTAACAGTGGATTATTTATTTTAATTTGTTGTATCGGAGAATATTATCAATTATTGAGAAAATGGGCCCCGAGTACAACAATATTACTCTCCGCAAACCTAGAAGAACAAATTCGTTAGACGACCTTTCAAAAATGGTACACAGCAACGATAAGTCTATACTTGACATGACATTGTTTAGTATCCCTGATAGCCTTCACGACACTAGTTCTGATATAAATGATTTAAGCGAACAAGTAAAAACTTTAACAATACAATTAATGAGTGCACCCCAAGAGATAGAAAATTTAAACAACGAAAATTCTAGATTCAAATTAGACCTCGAGAATGTCACTAAAACCCTCAAAACTTATAAAAAAATATGTATAACGCCTGACCGAAAAGCATACGCACTATCAGCACGTAAATTGCCGCTTAAAAGCAATACAAGTTGCAGTAACAATGTCCAAAATACAATAATAGGTGTCAACAAAGAAACACAAACAGAGCCTACCTACCATCAATATTCTAATAAGTTAATGGAACCGACACCCGAATATAAGAGGAACGAAAGTGAAATTAAATTACAAAACGGTAAGATGATTTCCAAAATATTAACAAAACCCAAACCTAGGAGGAAATTGTGCATTTTGAGCACGTATAAGAACAAAGGAACCCTATCTTTGAAGATGTCTTTTCGGAGCACTTTGATTTCTGCCATTATGTTACGTGATCCCAAATGGTAACACAATGGAACTACTAGGCAATATAGAAAATAAGTTAAAGAAATTCACCCTTGACGATTATTGTTTAATCTTCATTGGTGAAAACGATATTAAAACAGAGAATACCTACATGAACTTGATAAGCGCCTTACGAAAATCACTTAGCCAAGTTACATACACCAACAAGATTATTTGTGTACCAACATATATAACAGGAGCTCCAATCTTCAATTATAGGGTTGAGATGTTTAATAATCTTCTTAGTTTGGAGCTCCTAAATAATGAACATGCCTATTTCTTCGATAGGTAGCAACAATGATCTGATACTAGACATGTTTTCTGCGATTACCGGTAAAATTAATAAGTCTGGAATGAGAAACATGTACAACCACATTATGGATAATATATTAATAGACTGGCAACTCTTTGGTCAATTCGACATAGAAACAAATACTAGTAAACAACAGTGTGTTCCAGATATTGCTACTGAATCTCTACAAGTCGTCCGCCACGAAAACAACTTGCAGTTATTTCTCTGAAAAATATATACATATCCTTCACTACAACATTGCAGGATTAATGATCGAGTCTGATGAATTAGTCATAAATTTGGAACAAACTGAAAAAGAAAATAAAATTGTAGACGTCTTATGTATAACGGAACATTTTATTTTATCTGGGCATGAGTCAAATCTATGTCTTCCAAACTATATTTTGGCTTCATCCTATAGCCGACCTGATCAGAAAAGGGGCGGCGCATGCGTTCTACTGAGAAAGGAACATAAGTTTAGAGACTATCCAGAAATAAAACAACTGTCCGTTCTGTTTTGTTGAACTTCTAGACTATAAAATAGGTATTGTTTGTATTTATAGAGTACCTCACAGAAACAATTTGAAAATGTTTTTCCATTTGCTGGAAAAGCTATTAATTCGCCTAACTAAATTTAAATTAAAAAACATTATAATCGCAGGTGATTTTAACATAAATATACTAATTAATAATAATGACACTCTAGAATTTAAATGCTTATTATTAAATTACAATCTTAAACTAGCACTTCATGCACCGACCAGACCTGTCAGCCAAACCTGCTTAGATAACTTTGCACACGACTTCAAAAAGGGATGTAATGCTGAAATTTTAGATTTTGGCCTTTTAGATCATAGTGCCCAATTAATTAAACTTCCTGTTTAAAAAAATTCTTAATTTAAATTTTTGGCGCACCCGAAAGCGTGATTATAGCTTAAATAATATTGAAAAATTCAAAACTTGTATTGCAAGTTTATCATTCTCTAATATTTATCAAACGAATGAACCAAATATAGCCTTTCAACTTTCCATGGAAGAATTTAAACTTTTTTACGAACTATGCTTCCCACAAACACTAATGAGGATTAACCAAAATGGGTCTCGCGTGGAGTCAGGGTTTGCAGTAGAAAGAAAAAAGACTTGTTGTGGAAATATAGACTGAACCGTACAAAGGAAAATAAATTAAAATTTGTTAATTATAATAAAACATTTAAAAGAGGTATTGCATTAACGAAACGTGCACAAAACGACTATAAAATCAAAACCTCTGTTTGTAAAAGTAAAACAGCATGGAGAATTATAAACAGCACGCGACTTACTTGCCAAAAGAGTCAATTGACAACATTAAAGTAAAAAATAATTATAGTGCTCATAATCTCACAGAAATTGCAAATGCCTTTAATAATTACTTCATCGAAAAGGTGACCCCCATTCAGGGTATTGGCAAAGGGGTAACGTCTTTTATTCAACCACAGGTGAAATCAATGTTTCTAGCACCAAGTACACCATATAAAATTTTCATGATTATAAAAAATTTAAAATTCACAAACAGTGTAGGATACGATGGCATATCCACTAGAATAATTAAGTCTGTAAATGATTGTATCTGTCATCATTTGAGTTATATTATAAATTTATGTATAAGTTCAGGGATATTTCCAACAGATCTTAAATTAAGCATTATTAAACCTCTTTTTAAAAAAGGATCAAAGAAGTTGATGGAGAATTATAGACGAATAGCATTGTTACCAATATTTTCAAAAAAAATTGAAAAATATTTATGTGGTGAAATAAATGCCTATCTCGAGCAAAACAAAATATTATTTAATGAACAAAAGGGTTTTTTTCAGAATAAGACAATAAATATGGCAATTTTTGATTTTTATAAGAATGTTATAACTCATCTAGATAAAACAATACCAATTTGTGCTATATACTGCGACATGTTAAGTGCATTTGATTATGTGGACCATAGCATTTTAATAAAAAAATTGGAAGCTTATGGCATTCGGGGAAATGTCTTAAATTTGATTCAATCATATCTGGAAAATCGTCAGCAGGTTGCTGAGATCACCAGAGTGAATCTCAATACAAAAGTTGAAGAAACGTACACTTCCATGAAACAGTATGTTTCATACGGAGTACCTCAAGGTAAAGTATAAGTAGTAAGTAAGGGATTTTTTTTCCATCTATCCCTACCGGTAGGGATAGATGGAAAAAAAATCCAACTATCCCTACCAATGGGGATAACTTGGTAGGGATATATGGAACAGGCGATTATTAACTTATGTTTAAGCAGCACCCCTACAACACATAAAGTATTATTTTGGTGAGGATTGGAGGACTTTAATGTTCCAAACTTAATTCATATCTACCCTGCAATTACTTATCTAAGAGAAGCGAATAAAATTGTAACCTTTTGAGCCCAGTCAACCTAGATGTTTTATGATCAAAAATGGATATTTCGATTACCACGCATTTTCATTTTTGAATAAATGGTAAAAAATGCGCTGATTAAGTATTTCGATACCCGCAGTCTGGACAAGTGTAGCGTCTTTTTTTTACAATTTAACCAGAAATAATACTTTTTTTACATTTCATATGATATCTCTTTTCCAGTACGTTTTTTGTCAAATGTGCACAAAGCTTTTTTGTTTGCCATTAAATTACCTAAAAAATGAGACTTATTCAAAGTCACTAAATGCTTTTGTTTAACAGTAAATGAAGGACAAAGTTAGAAAAGAGTGTTTTTTTTCAACATTTCATAACTTTGTAACGTCCGTAGAAATCTGAAACTTTCTGCAATTGTAGCTTGTGATGATATTAAAAAGTGCTACAAATTTCAGCGAGACCGGTTTTAAACTTTTTAAATTATTAACGATATATTTTTTTTTTATTTTTAGCCATAATTGCAAAATGCGTAACTTTTTTTTAAATTACTAAAACTAGTCGGACCAGCTTAGAAAATTCAAACAAAACCATCTAAGTTTATGAGCCCGTGGGAGTTTTTAAGAAATATCTATTTAACAGATGATATAACGATTTTTAAACCTTTATTTACCTTTTTTTATACGTATAAAAGTACACGTCTATTTTTATTTTTTTCAAATAACCGGTTTTTAATATCTTATTAAATATATTGGATATTAAAAAGCGGTTATTTGAAAAAAAATATTATCTAAATAAAGATGCGTGGTTATCCAAAATTTGTGTAATTTAGTTCCTCGACTAGGCCATTTATATTGTTCGTAACAATACAACATTCCGTAAGATTATCCGTATCTATTATTGTTGTAAAAACCTAATATTCCAGTAGAAACTTATGGTAAAGTTGTGAGACCTCTAAATGAATATAAATAAAACAACACGTCTTGTTCTAAGTACATTTTTATGAACGCTTACAAAAACTAAACAATCCTCGACCAATTCCACAATTCACTAATAAATACTTACCTACCATTAAATAGTACGTGCCTGTCTGTACGTCAGCGCTTGTATCTTTGGAAATTCTCTTGGCTAATAGTATATGCCTGCAGCTACATTAAATTCCTTTAGTTACATACATTAATCTGGAATGTGCCTGACTGCTGATACAAGTCAGTTACTTTTGTAGTCGTAGCCTAGAAGGCAACATCTAACTATGTTTTGTTTCAATCCCTTTCTTTTAAGAAAGTTTAAGAAAGCTAATACGTGCAAATATGTGCAAACGACTTCAATGGCTGACACAAGACTGCCGCAGTATTAGTACCTACACCGATGGTCATCGGAGAAGGATAGGACATCCTGGGCGAGGTCAATACTAAAGGCCCATTCACACATATCAGTGAAGTCATAGTTCCGGCACAGTTCCGGCACAGTACCGGCACAGTGCCGCCACTGTCACTGAGAGCACTGTGCCGTCACTGACACTGACAGGTGTGGATGCGGAACTGTGACTGCACTGATATGTGTGAATCGGCCTTAAGTGTCTAGTTGTGGTTGCCTATAATTGAATGAGCACAAGCCATGTATTTGTAATTTCATTTATTTTATCATATTAATTATGCGTATCATTTGTTGACAATCCTAATAAATAAATAAATTATAACCGATAACCATAACACAGGACAAGTACTTGCGTGACAACTTTGAAAAAAATATAAAAATGATGACTTTGTAGTAGAGATGAAACGGATATCCAGCCACTATTCGGCGTCCTATCCTATCCTATACAACTACGATTTTACTTAAGAATCATCTATCAAACAATGACATAATAGTAAACTTTAAGTACTTACATAAATATTAAATAATTGAAGTAGGTGCCTACTTACAAAAAATACTTTTACAGACTATTCAACACGTACATATTCTGAGTCAAGTGTTCTAACAATATATATATATATTTTTTTTTTAAAGTTTAGGTACCTTATACTTTATTATCACATGATTATGACTCAGAAGATAGGATCTACAGATACGAATAATGCATGCCGTCTTACACTCGTACATTGCGTACATTAATACATTATACACATTCTTAACTTACGGCTTTCAAACAAGAATACAGAGTATGGATACTTTATGGATTTACGGGGACAATATTATTTATAATAAAAACCTTTTGATTTTAAAAAAAACATATCAACAAAACGGATTTCGGTATTTAAAAAAATGCGTTTCATTATTAAATTATCAATCTGGTCCAATAGAAGCTAATATTCACCTCTGCGGTGAAGACGATTTGCTATAGTTTCATATCCCAAACTCATTTGATAGTTTGAAGACGTGACTTTTAATATATGTAGAAGCTCATATGTATGTGATACCATTTATACATATGCTACGCCGGATGTATATTATTTGAATATTTTAATTATAAAAAGTAATAAATATAACGGGTAGCACTTTATACTGGCTGGGGTATAACTTGTGACCTTTCGGTCGCTAGTCAGCGAACGTTAACGTTATATGCTCTCATTACTGCAATTGACGGTTCGTTTCTGGTCCGGTACACCCCAGTGTCACAGAAGCAGTTTATAGTTAACATTCACAAATCAGAACGTTTTGTATTTAACATTACAATGAAGTTCTTTATATGCCTACTTAAGGTAATCTTACTAAGTACTTCCCTGTACGACGTACAAAAGTAAGATAGTATGCTTCACAACCACAGAACTGACAATAAGTAAAAAGTGCGATGTGGGTGTGGCATAGCTTCGGCAAATACGTGCAAACATTTTCGTACTCCCGTATAACTTTTCGCCGGGGACGAAGCTGGCTGAAAAAACGATAATTGCGTATCATATTTGAGTACTAACTATATTGGAACTAAAAGAGCACGCAATGGACTGCATTGCTTACTGAAATATTGTTATACATTTTGCACGAAAATATTTGGTGAATGTTAAGACGCACACTATTTTTAGATCTCTATTGACGTACCGCCGTTACATCTCGGACGTAACGGCTGGCAAGTATCTACGAAACGCTACGTTATACTGTTTAGTGTAAGGACGTATTTAGTGTAATTATATATGCCGTTTAGGATCCATATTTAGTAAATCCTCTCTGACGAATTAGCGTACAGTTCTATATATGCGTGTGCAACTGGCGACACATGATTTGGAACAAAATACAGCTAATAGTATTTCTAAATACATATTCTCAGTTCTGTGATCACAACACATGGAATATGAAAATAAATATTACACTATACAACTCCACAATATAATTATCCTATAGATACATGTCGTTGTTTACTACTATTTTAAAAGTGAACGACCTGCATGCGCCAGTACTGCAGTAAATTTTTTCTCATCGCATATAAAATCTAACTCACTCAGTTAATGTAAGTAAATGTAATGTAATGTAAAATATTTGTAAGTAATTTAGTAGCTTACATATTAAGGTTGAAGTTATTACACAGTTAATATCGGCTAACATCATTCACTTAAATTAAATTCTTAACACGAGTATCACCCGAAAAATTGAGCATCAAGTCCAAGCTTGTCAGTAACGTCTTGTCCTTTCTTTTTCAATTTACCATTATAGTTAATTTGCTTGTAATGTCCGCAATACCTTAACTAATGGTAATCTAATATTGTCAGACAACTGTGTCCACGTGCCACTATTGCTTCACTTGCGTGACACTGACACTGTGGTGGATCGCATCCGCCTGGTCGTCGGGCTGCTGGTTGTCGATCTTCTCGGCGTCGGCGATGTCATCTGGCAACACCGCCTTGCTGGTGTCCGGTAACAGTAGTGCTAATACTGCTGCTCCAATTGCCACTGCACCAAACACCATGCTTGTAAGTCCAGATAAGTATTTTTCCTGAAACGAAAACAGACATTTATCAATCTATGCACATATATGTCACCAGATAGTATGGCTAAGCAGTGAAATATTGCCTTGCGAATAGCTTTTGGTGTATAATGTGTCAACGTTGAACAATTAAGAGGACCTAAATATTAAACAGGTTTGATGTTATCATATTACAGATAAAAGATAGCAAAAAAGTATTTTGTATTGTTATAAGAGTAACCAAAAATTATAATATATTTTGATTTGTTATTCTTAAAAGAAAATGATTACTTTACCAGTAATGGCGCCTGAGGTGCGAGCACGGCGCCGAGCCTGCCGACAGTGTTGGCGATGTTGGTGAGAGAGTTGCGAGATTTGGTAGGGAACACCTCCATGGCGACTACGTACATGCTGAACATGCCGTAGCTACTGCACATCTTGCCGGCCAAGTAGAACAACACGGACGCCCACCACACAGCTGGGAAACGTTTCATGATCATTCGAAAACAGTGATAAGCAAATGCGGAACAGCTCAAATTTAGATTATCATATGTACAGTAACAATAGGTACATAAAATTTAAGGTACAATATCAGGTACTACTATGATTTTTATTTTATTTATTTGGAATAAAAACAGTTGCATGTTATAGTGGTACAGTAGATAAATTTAATGTCTAAAAGTGGTAAACGTATAACCTATACATATTAATCGCAGGAAGCGGTGGCAGTTGGCAATGTAACCACCATGATATACAAACAGAAATGATTTTGCATGCATTGTCAAAATGCAAACTTACCCTTAGATACAAAAGCGGACGCAAAGAAGAACACGCAACACAACGCGTAGGCTACGCAGATGGGTGCCTTTCTGCCAAACCGAGTCAACGTGAAGGCAGTAATGATTCGAGTGGGCACTGAGACCAGCAACAAAGCGGAGAAATTGAGGTATTTGTTTCCCGACACACTCGTAGAGTTGATAATAATGCCTGTGTACACAAACGTGCTGCAGATGAAGCAGCAAGCGATCAAGGCGACCCTCAGCAGGATCGTGCGCGAACGTAACACCGACAACAGATGGAGGCGCTCCGGTGGCCGTTCGCCTTCCTACAAATAAACAAAGCATCTTATAGTACTCTAGTTTTACCCACAGCTTCACTTGCGTAAAAGTAATTTTTCCATCACTCAATACAAATTATCAATACAAATAGACTAATCAAACTCAATATCATATAATTTAATTGTAGAAAATCTAAAGAATGCCAACTTCAAAACAAATTATAATTAATAAATCAGGCTGCATTTAGGCATAGAAGGTATTATAGCTAAGGTTTCATATAATTTTGATGTTGATGGCATAATAAACAATTTTTTTATTAATATATAGTATACAAAGGACTATTTACCTGATCACCATTATTTCTCACTGTAGTTATATTGGAGAGCATTACTTTTGCTTTGTTAGAAAGCTCGATATTATTTATCTTGGCTACTTTGTTCAAGACCCTGACCGCTTCATCATTCTTGTTGTGAGCCAAAAGCCACCTGACTCCTTCGTCAACGAGGAATATATAAAATACAACGACAAGTAAGGGCGTGTATATGGCTCTCATCATGTGCCTCCAGTAGGGGATCTTCCAAGCGATGAGCCCGAAAAAGGCGCTGCCAAAACTTGAAAGTATGTCTGACATACATGAAAACATAACTCGACGTTTTTGACTCACGAGTTCTAATGCTGGAACGAATAATATTTTAATTACTATTTTATATGGCAATCAAAATAAAAATGGTTTGTTTTCATGACGCAACATTGATACCTACGTACGATTATTTACCTATGTAAGAAATTTGAAACGCTAACCTATGAAATATTACTAGTGACTAATCCATATATATAAAAATCAATGCCACTTTTCGTTGTAATTTTATAACTCAAGAACGGGCTCACCTATCCAAACCAAATGTTTAGGCTTTGTTCGGATTATTTAGTAGATGGTTTATGTGAAGTTTGCACAAAAGAGGAAACTTAACGAGGGACTTACGCGGGTGAAACCGCGGGGCGCAGCTAGTTTAAATATAATAATATATACTTGGGCGATCGAACTTTGCTGAGCTTTTGTTTTTATTGTACTCAATAAAATTATAAAGCAAAACCGAGGTTAAAAATAAAAGTTTTTGTATTTATATACATGATGTGTAATTTTTATTTAGGACAATAAATACTACACAGATCGACAGGTTATCTCTAAAATGCTGCTGCTGCATTTACTTACAAAGGACCATAGAGGCGTTGCCGTATCCCAACGCGGTCTCGAGAAACTCCAGCACAACTAGCATGTAGTAGTTGACAGAGAAGGACTTGATCAGACCGGCGATGCCGACGACTAGCGGCGTGCACACAATCACCACCTTGCGACCGTACCTGATACACAAAATGTAAATTTATATCCATACTTATAATAACACTGCAACAGATTCAATTCTGTACACTGAAGATACTTTGAATTTTTTTTGAGCGTACTCTCTGTAGTCCATATTGAAGCCAAAACTGTATTTTTTTAATTTTTATCTGTCTGTCTGTCTGTCCTTCTGTATATCTGAATCACGGCCGCGCATCACGCCAAAACTACTTAACTGAATCAAATGAAACTTGGTATGATGTGAGTTCATATTACGAGGTAAGACATAGGATACTTTTTATCCCGAAATTCAGGACGATTTCCTTGAGAGGGGGGATGAATGTGAAAATGTGTACTTAGTTGTAACTCATTAACCGTAGTCCGATTTCAATTATTCTTTTTCTGTTAGAAAGGAGATACTTTGACGATTTCCACATAATCTTCTTTCTTCTTCATCTAAATGTATAATAAATCTGTAGACGTGTTTGATCGCATCACGTAAAAGCACGAAATAATCGTGGAAACGTTTTATGCTAAGTATTGTGTATAACTTGGTGTAACATTTGATTTATCGCAATTGGTTCTCTCTATCCATAGAAAAAATACTGTAAATTTTCAAGAAAAATGTATCATTATGTATAAAACAACACGTAACGACATTTGTTGGCCTCAAGTAATTCTAACTATACAAAACCATAACGATAAGTGATAATTTATTTAAAGATATTTATTATTAGCATAGACTACTTAAATGAGGAGTTATAAATATGAATATAAACATTACATAAAACCTATAGGTAAATATTTGTAGTGCAATATTCATCATATTATTTTCTATTAATATAGAAAATAATACAATAAACGTATACTAATTATACTATGTTTCATGATGCTCCGTGCCTTTTCCCAACTAAGTTGACTTGGTTAGACCAAAAAAAGAAACGGTTGTTGGACTTTTTAGGGCTCCAACTATCCTTAACGAATGCCACAGATGTTCGTATAGCAACTGGGACCGACGGCTTAACGTGCTTTCCCAGGGACGGAGGAGTCTCAATGTGTTAAGAATGGTCACCCATCCCAAGACTGACCTGCCTAGTGTTACTTAAACTTGTAATGTGCTAACCCTTAAGCCCCTCCACTAATTATACTTTGTTTATGTTTCCAAAAATATAATGGAAGTGTTATAGGGTAACTAAGATTAAAATAAGAATAAGAGAATAAGACAGGAGAATAAGTATGACATAGAATAAGTTCTGGAGTTTAAAAGAAATAATGAAATCAAAGCTACCCTTAAAACTGAAAAGAAAGTCATGGATGGTTGTCTACTGTAATAAATAAAATACAGAAGACTCAGCGCGCTATGGAAAGGAGTATCCTAAATATAAGGCTGAAGGACAAGAAAAGATCAGAAAATATCAGAAAGAAAACAAAGGTAGGATAGATGCTCTCCACCATGTAAAACTACTTAAGTGGAAGTGGGCTGGTCACGTGACAAGATTGACAGATGGAAGGTGGACACAATTAGTTACAAATTGGTCAGGACCAAGTGGCAAGACCTCTAGCTCAGAGGGCGACCCAGAGAACGTTGGGAGGATGATATAAAAAAGATTGCTGAAAACGACTGGACAATGAAAGTAAAGACAAGGAAAAGCTGGAAACTGTTGGAGGAGACCAATACTCGCCAGAGGCCTTAACTGTGTGACTGTTAATATATATTAGTGTAATTTTAATATTTTTCCTACTATGTATGTTAAGGAAATTAAAAGGTTTTATTATTATTTAGAATTATAGGGTAACTGCACTTATCACTTAACAAATACAAAACAAACGTTTATGTGACAGGAACCGATAAATTCATTAAAAGCTTACGCGTAAAGTAAAAAGAATCCCATTAGAAGAAGAACTACACTTACATTAGAAACATCACTACATAGTATAAAACAAAGTCGCTTCCTGCTGTCCGTCTGTCCCTATGTATGCTTAGATTTTTAAAACTACGCAACGGAATTTGATGCGGTTTTTTTAATAGATAGAGTGATTCAAGAGGAAGGTTTATGTTCAAGAGGTTTCTAATGTGATGTCGTAAATAAACACATTGTTTTGCGTTTACATTGCAAACGCTGGCTGCACCCTACGAGATAGATCAAAATAATGTACCACAGTATTGTATATCTGAAAAAGGTCTACAAAAAAGTCCGCAATGGTATATGTCTATCTCTTAGGGATAACCCACAATAACCATTTTTTATCCTTTACTTTTTACGAGAAATAATGGCTTATTTACGAAGCGATTTTAAGCAATACAGCATTAATCCTTTTCCATTTAAGTACCTTAAGTACATTGTGCATTTAATATATATCAAAATGGCCCTTTACAGCATGTAATTTCAATGAATATTTTCGAAGATATTACAGATTTAAAATGCAGGGACATAGCGGTTGCGGCGGTGCCGGCGGTATCGGCCAGAGGGCCGGACAATTTCCAGTAAAGATATTTTTTGCAATGACCATTAATAAATCGCAGGGTCAAACTTTCAATGTTGCAGGCTTAGATTTGAGCGTTGAGTGTTTTTCACATGGCCAATAATTATATGTCGCTCTTTCAAGAGTAACCTCTAAAGAAAACATGTTTGTATTGTCTAATGACAAAAAAGCTCTGAACTTTGTATATAAAGACATTCTGTAGTATATTTAGTATCATCATTGTACCCGTGTGAAGCCGCGGCGGGTCGCTAGTAACATATAAAACACAACAACAAACAAGTCTCAAAAGACGCAACGCAGTTCTTCGACCGCCAAAAGTTGTGAGCTCGAATTTTTTTATTTTTTATTTATTTATTTTATTTTACTACAAACAGTATTATTACAGACGGACCAATAGAATAGTGTAGGACTTACTTTCCTAAAAAAAAAACAATAAATCTATATAACACAAAAAAAGAGATAATTAATAAATAACTCCACACATCTCACACACGGCCATCTGATCCCAAACCAGGCAAAGCTTTACTATGATAACCAGACTGCTGATAAACATACTTATATATTTCTAAAAACATACATATTACAGATAAATCACACCCAGACACAGAACAAATTATCGTGCTCATCACACAATTATTTGTCCTGGGCGGGAATCGAACCCACGACCTCTGGCTCAGCAGTCCGGTTATCTAACCACTAGACTAGGCCTGCCATCTAGGTCGATCTTTAAGAATAACAAAAACAATCAATTCGAAGTATATATTATCAACTAGTGCGTTAGTACGCAATAAGTGGCCTTTGTGAACTCATTTAGCGTACACGAAAATAGGTCAAAGTGGTTCGCCACCGCATTGAGCTCACGCAGTGCGCGCGTCAGCGGCGCCTGCTGCAGCAGGTTTGTGCGCGCGCTCGCCAACTCCAGCAGGCATGGGCGCCGCTGCCGCGAGAGATACTCATTTGGCGCGCTCAGTCTAACCTCCCGCAGGATGGCTGGGTTATGTATGTGACCACGGAATACCTTGAACACGTACGTGGCTAAAGCTACCTCCCTTCTTACCTCCAACTTGTAGTATCCTACCATACCCAATATAAATAATGTAGGATACAACAATGGATAGCCTGGGTACACGCCGTATAGTTTAAAATATAAAAATCAAACAAATTTATTCTGTATGCGTTCCAGCATTAATTTGTACTTGGATTCGTAGGGGGACCAGATTGCTGCATTACATTCCAGGTGACTTATCATCAAGGCCTCATGCAGGATTCTTAAAGCTCCGATATTGCTGAAGTGGTTTGTATGCCTTAAAAGAAACCCGAGATTACGGTAAGCTATTTACATACTTCCATAATATGTGTGTTAAACTTCAAATCGCTACTAAAACGAACACCTAAGTCCCTGACCTCGTTTATGGGCTGCAGAGGCGCCCCCTCCATTTGGTATTGGTAGTGATTAGGTTTGCGGGCCCGGCTAAATGATAACACGGAGCACTTAGACACATTAAAATAAAGTTTATTGTCTAGGCTCCATCTGACCACCCTATCTATATCTTGCTGTAACAAGTCGTGATCGGCAATCTGTGTGATTTCACGCACTAATTTAAGGTCATCTACAAAAAGCAATGGTTTCGAGTTAGTAACTACATCCGGTAGGCTATTAATCATTAGAATGAAGAGAAGAGGGCCTAAGTTACTGCCTCGACTCACACCGGACCTCGTGAAGTATGGTTCGGAAAAGCATCCCCCGCAGTCCACGTACTGGCATCTGTCCCGCTGGTAACTTGCAAAGAACGCCAGCGTGTGCGGTGTGCAGCCTGTGGCTGCCAGTTGCGTCAAAAGGATGTCATTATTGACCATATCGAAAGCTTTCTTGAAATCAAAATAGGCTACATCCACCTGCAGGCCAGCGTCCACCGCAGTCACCAAACGCGACATTAGATGAAGCAGATTACCCGTAGTTCCCCGTCCAGTACGAAAGCTGTGCTGCGCGTTCGATAACTGGGCACTTACTTGGCCGTATAGGCAGCCGTGAGTGGTGGCCTCGAACACTTTCGCTGGAGTGCTAAGAACCGCAACATGTCTATAATTGCTGGGATCTGGCCCCCCACCACCCTTCGGAACGGGCACGATTCGAATGAGTTTCCAGTATTCTGGGAACGTTGCGGTGTCTATACAGGAATTAAATTGTAACTTAATTAGTTAATTAACATTGTGTAGTAACCGTGTTCATATTAGACATCTTTATTTCTTTAATTAATGGAATAACTTGGCCATCGCACGGCAATATACTCACATAATAATAATGTAATATTTTTAACACACCTAACTGAACATAGCGCTATCGAGCCTTTATGCATAAAGGCTATTAGGCTATGCACAGATGGTAATATTGTTTAGTACTCACTTGTCTGATATAAGTCCGGAAATGACGAAGGAAAAGACGAGTCCCAAGTTGTGTACTGTGCCGATCAGCGTTCGTTTCCAGGGTTGGCAGCCGAGGTCAAACTAGGGGTAAACAATTGTATATTATTTAAGATCAAGACATTTCTTCATTTTGCCACCAAGTAAGAGAAAATATATAATGATGACACGTGATATTGACAGTGATAAAAAAAATATCCATAGGAATACCTAATATGAATATTTGTTTTAAGCCAAGTTTTGCGTTTCAGAACCTAAACCCCCACGTTGCCCTTGTTTCAGTTTTTTAAAAAAGTATATGTGTAGACACATAGTTTGTAGTACATATCAATGTCTCTTTATATCATCGGCCTGAGAATAAACAAAAGAATTCAGGAAAATAAGTTCATTTTCTATCACCTAGGATGTGTTCTCAACATTAGATACACGTGTGCTGACCTTGAACTTGCACTACGGTCAAAGACAAATAGTAGTAGGTAGGATATTACGTAAAACATATGTAAGTACATTATATATTAAGTATTGTTTCCTCGTAGAACGTACTCTATTCAATAACAGCTGTAACTATGAGGTAATTAGTTTGTGAAGTATATTGTGTGTTGATGTTTGTGCTAAGTTTTCTTCTATATACCTACAATAGAAACAAAAAATACTTATGTGTCTCAGATTTCTATTTTCGGTTTCGGTTTTCTACGGCTTGTCTAGAAAACGCGCGTCTGAACCTGAAAACTAGTTCGGAATAAACATGGCTCAAAAAATAATTGATTCTTAGGTTCTTTTTTCGTAAATAGCCGATAAATAATCAGAAGCAGTCAATAAGTAACATATTTAAAATACCATTTTATTTATACCATATCACCGTAAGTTTTTAAAAGTTGTATGATTGTATGTTTGTAAGGATTCATGCATTGAAAATTCAAATGAATGAGGAAGTATCGCAACTTACAGTAGGTACCGGCTGAATACTAAAGAAAACGTGTTCTGAACTGCATTGTGTACACAATGCTGCGTCCGTCAGAGCGTACACCCTGCCTGCCATATACCACCAGAACTCGTCTAGCATGACGTTACATTTTGGGAAATTGTAAAACCCAAAATAAATTATGTATTCTTTTTAGTAGGTAACAAGTTAATATTAATATATCTTACTAATATTATAAAAGCCAAATTTTGTGAGAATGGATGGATGGAGAGATAGATTAAAATCTGAAATAGCACTTAGACTACTTTTTATCTCGGAAAAAATGTGGTTTCCGTGGCATAGATTTGAATTTAACCGCAAACGAACTCGCAAGCACCAGCTATAAAATATAATTTGGCAGGACAAAGTAAGAGTATGAGTGATAGTGTAAGAGTAGAGTGTAAATACAATCAGATCAAATAAATAAATATGAATACGTGGGCAAATTCTCCATCACTTAAAGAAGGAAACAAACTAAAGTTTAGAGTCAAGTTAAACCATATTACAGTGTTAGTAACTTGACGAGATTTTTGTTTAAGTAGGTATGAAGATAGTTATGCAACAAAAAACTTGGCCACACATTCACATTTATGTTTTTGATCTGATTTCAAATATTTTTGTTGGTCTATATTATGAGACTGGCTGTGTGCTACTTATTTCAGCTTAAAGCTTGTTTATGCATAAAGAAACAGTGTTCCATGAAACGGTGAATTAATTTTTTTGAGTTTTTCTTGTGCTAGACAGGTCATAAACCAATGCCACTGATGCCCATCTCGCCAAATTACACGAGACATGGTGTGGAGTCAACCAAGTTTCACCCATCCAAGTCATGCCAGACTGTGATGTTCGCTCGTGAGAACAGGTGCCAAGTAGCATTGATGTCGTATGTCTTATCCAAAACATTTGATGTTGTTGACTGGGATGTTCTTGCATTAAAATTGCAGTATTATGGCGTAGTAGGAGCTTCACATGCATTGATGTATGATTTGATGCATGGGAGATACCAAAGTGTTGTTGCTTGTGCTGGCACTGTGAAGTCTTGATATCAGAAACGGGAGTGGCAGAGGGATCTTCGGTTCCAAATATATTATTTTCTCTGCTACAGAACGATTTGCCAAAATGTATACCGGACGCCGAAATATACATATAGGCTGATGACATACCTGCAGTAGTTACAGCCAATTCGGTGCAACAGTTAGAACAAAAATTACATAAAGTCGCATCTCAACTGCTCTGGTGGTTTAAAGGGAATAGGCTTATGCCCAACTTAGAGAAGACGCACTTCATGCATTTCGTTATATCGGGTCGGGCATAACGCCACTTACATTGTCTGTGGATGGAATGAATGTCTCCCAGGTCGATTCAGTAACCTTCCTCGGGTTTGAAATCGATTCTGGTTTAAAATGGGAAACCACATAAATAAAATATGTGGCAAGTTAGGCAGTGCCTGTTTCGCGCAGTGCTGTATCGATGAGTGAGTGCGCGCATGCTATTTCGCCACAGTTCATTCAGTCATCCAGTATGGTGCGGAACTGTGGGGACGCGCTGCTGACTGGGAGCGTGTATTTCGGATGCAAAGCGCGCCATTCGTGCTATTCTGTGAATATCACACGATACGTCCGCAAGGCCATATTTCAAAGAACTGGGCATACTCACGTTACCTTCAATAGTTATATATCAGGTGGCAGTATATGTGTGATTGAATCCAGCACAAATAATTGTGTGATGAGCATGATCATTTGTTCTGTGTCTGGGTGTAATTTATCTATAATATGTATGTATTTAGAAATATATAAGTATGTTTATCAGCACTCTGGTTACCATAGTACAGACTCTGCCTAGTTTGGGATCAGACGGCCGTATGTGAGATGTGTGAAGTTATTATTATTATTATTGTTACTACACAAGTAGGGAAAAATCGTAGGCAGTGCAGAAAACTCTCACTAAGACATCTAAGACGACTCATGTCATGGGCCCGGCAGTGTATAATAAGCTACATATGCATACCATCAATGCCAGTAGTAGTAATATTTTCAAAAGTCGGCTAAAACGCTGGCTTGTCGAGCAAACGTCTTACTCTTTTGACGAATTATTGAATAATGATAATTTAAATTGACTTTTATATTTACGAAAATTATGAATTATTTTTGACATTAACGTAATATCATTTTCATTCACATCAAATGGGATTGTTAACCAATGTTGTTTTATAATGTTGGAATTTATCTATTATTATTTTTTTATATCTATTAATTTCAATTGATCTGATATCAACTTGTCTATTTCTTGCTGTAATTTTCTATATTTTTTGGAACATAGTTCCTCATTAATATAATTTTCTTTTTAACTTATTTTAAATAAATATTAAGAGTAATTGTAAAATTGGTAGTACGTATTACATTTTATTTTTATTTGTTTAGTTTAGTATAATGTATTCATATGTATTTTAACTTGTAAGTGACCCTTACCAATAAATGACTGTTATAACCATTGGTATTATTATGACTTCAGAAAACGCTGTCATCCCTACATCATTTAATCTCTACATTATTATAATTCCATTATTTTTTTATTTTAATTTATTTATTTAATTAATATATCTATCGGGGGTATTTTAGAAACATTTAAACATTGGACACAAAGAACATCTGAATTCGAGACAATTATTTATGGATTACACAAATATTTGGGTCTTGTCAGAATCGAAACCTTAACACTCGCTGCAGTTACTGCACTGCAGCGAGTGTTAAGGTTAAGGTCGAGGCTACCACTTTAACCATTGCGGCATCCGTACATTCATGATAATTGTATGCGTATACAACATTTCGTGCCTACGCTGTTGACTGCTGAGGAGTTTAATCACCTCGAGCCAATCTGGGTGCAGGAGCTTAGTTATTGTTAACTAAAGCCACACTTGTGCACTGGATCTCATCCCGAGGATGAAAACAAAATAATACTTACTTCGGCTACAATACTATTGTAATTTTCGTAGACCACTTTATCACAAGCCATTGTACTATTCCAAGCAAAGTTCTCGGGAGTACACATGGCTTGGTCGATGTATTCTGTGGAGTTCAGGTAAACCCCTTCAAGAGGCGTAACTCTGTAGCATGTGTTCGTTGTGTTGCTTAGCGCGTAAGGTATCCACGACGCGTTAAAACTGGAATCTGTTGACTCGCACTCTGGCACGTTGCACCTGAAATATGTATCTACATTAAGTTCCGTTCACGTGAATGTAGACAGTTCATATATTTTGAGAATCATAAACAAAATTTTGCCGTGGTATCAAGATGAAGTAGTCTGTTTCTTCAGCAATTAAGCAAAATTTAAAACTGTTGCCTGCTTTTATGTAGTGTGTAGTATGCCTACCATTTTTTTAAATGTTTTATTATGTGCATACGTAATTCTTTTACTTTCTGTTTTGACATCTAATAATAATGGATGTATAACAATAACATTTCCTAAATTAACTAAATACATTAACTTTTTTTTTTAAGAAAAAAAATGTTTATTTATTCGGAGTGCATGTATATATTTATCATTGCACCTTTGAGCGCTTCCTGCTCACGACGCGTTTGTAATAACTATAATACTGGGTGCACCGCGCACTAAACAAAACATTTTACACAGTTCTACATACTGCAACTGTATGTTCCCTAAGTGCAGGGCTTCTGCATCTTGCATCACAAGTTAGCGGTCCGAGGCCTCTTATAAGGTTACATGGCGCTAAACATTCGCCTCACAGTGGTTATCATATTTTACATGGCGCGTTTACATGTTGTGGCACCAGGCTCATCCGGAAACAGCTTTGTATAATGATAGTATTATATCTATGTGGTTAGGCTGTACGTTCAATAATGGCTACATTACAGCGATGATGAGGTAAACGCTCTCTAATTTCAGTGTTTATATTGAAGACGCACTGTCAGAATAATTTCATATAAACTTGTATGTCATGTATCGTGATAACTGTGCTAACACAAATTATAAATACGAATGCTGTCAGGCCGCTTATTCATTAATTTCGAAATCAAAATAATGTATTCCAATTAAACCAATTATAGGTATTTTTGAATTGTCAGGTGTAGGAATCTGTCAGACTAAATCAGTCGTTAAACTAATTGCCTGTTGCAATACGTTGATCCTATGGAGAAGAACAGGCAAGAAACTCTAAGGACACTCTTTTACAACATGCTTTTTACAATTTTTTTGGATTACATTGCTTATAAGTAGAATGTAACATATTTTCATAAAATATAAACAGACACGCTAATTACTGCTATAAAAGGACAATGGAACAAATATGACAATGGAACACTTACTTAAATCATTGAAAAAGCATGAATCTAAGTTCCTGTCAAAGTAGAACTCTTTACTGTGTGAGATGTGTGGAGTTATTATTATCTTTATTAACATCTATAAAACAAATAAATTACATTTTTAAAAACATTTTTATAAAAAAAAATATTTAAAAATATAAAAAATAGTGTCCCACCGGTATCGAGTACAAGGACCAAGCTACCGGTGGTTAGGGTTCCAGAGTCAGAAAGCTCCTCACAATACGTGCCGTGTCAAGAAGGACTGCCTTCTGCATCAGGCCCTTAATCCAGCTGCCTAACGTTAGCCTCTGAAGGTGTTGGTCGAGGCTCTTTGCAATCAACCCATGGGCTGATATGACTATCGGCAAAATGATTGACGAATCCACATCCTACATGTCGACCACCTCATGGGCCAAATCCAAATACTTCATTTGTTTTTCTTTTTCAGCCCTTAAGAGATTGTCGTCATGGGGAATGGTGATATCTACAATCATTGTTCGGTGCTCTAATCGGTCTATTACCACTATATCAGGTTTATTGGCAACAATAGTCCTGTCAGTGATAATAGAACGATCCCAGTACAATGTTACACGACCATTTTCAAGAACTGGGTCGGGCACATATCTGTAGTACGGTAATTCCATAGTCACAAGGTTATATTTAAGAGCTAGTTGCTGATGGACTATCCTGGCCACTTGGTTATTTCTGTGCAAGTACTCGCCGTAAATTAATGCCGGAATAAACAGCCGGAAATTATATGCCTGAGGCTTTCTCCGGGACGATGACATGCCCGACAAATGTCAATCGTGCCGTCCTTCACGATATGTTTCCGATAGTTTTTCGTCATAACAACTTCATCAGTAATTGCACAGATAAAACCTTCAGTTTCTCCAAAGAGGTCACCGAAAGGTAGCCAGGACACAGATGATAATAGATCTACTTCGGGCCCATTTAAGGCCCGATAAAAACGTCCATGCAGCTCTTTGCTCTTCCATATTTCCCTGTGATCTGTAATATTGAGTACTGCAGGTTTGCGCCAGTTCTCTCTACCTAACGCAAGCGGGGTGAGTCCGTTGTCAACTGCCACAACATCCCGATGCACCTCCACGTTAACAGAGAGGAAGTAATCTCTGAGATTGCATACCTCGCGGTTATGTAGTGTGTTGGCATTTAAAAAACCACGACCCACACATTTCCGCGGGATATACAATCTCATTACCGATGAACGTGGATGGTGCATTCGGTACGCGGTTAGCAATGTACGGACTCTTCTATCCAGGGCATCAAGTTCCGTCTGGGTCCATCTAAGTATGCCAAAGGAGTAGGTTAGGACTGGTATGACCCAATCATTATAGGCCCGCACCTTATTACCGCCTGACAAAATACTTTTTAATACTTTTTTCAGGCGGCCAAAGAAGCGTTCCTGTAACGATTGCTTCACAGTCAATTCATTTAAACCTAACGCCTGTGATATTCCTAGATACTTGTAAGTTTCGTTCGCGGAAAGACGTCTAAGGTGTGTAGAATCTGAGAGTTCCATGCCTTCAGATTCCACAATCTTGCCTCTTTTTACATGCATGACTGCACATTTATCCACACCAAATTCCATCCTGATACATTTACTAAAGGTTTCAGTTACCTCTAGTAATTTTATCAATTAAAGATTGCTGCAGGCAAACAGTTTCAAATCATCCATGAAAAGGAGGTGGGATATAACTTGACCTCTTCTCCGCAAACGATAGCCTAGCCCTGAACTCTCCAGCAAAGTGCTGAGAGGATTCAAAGCTAAACAGAACCACAAGGGACTCAAACTGTCATCCTGAAATATACCCCGCCTGATCTTTATATGCTCGCCGTCACCCTGGATTGCAAAGCACCGTTCTCCATTGCCGCATACATGCCTTCAAGAAAGTGCATAGAGTCGTATCAATCTTGTACAACTCCATCACTCTCAAGAGCCACGTATGCGGCACAGAGTCATAGACTTTCTTATAATCTATCCAACATGTCGCCAAATCCTTTCGGTTACGGCGAACTTGGTGGTTAACGATCGTGTCAAGTATAAAGAGCTCTTTAGTGCCACGGGCCCCACTTCTACATTCATTATTATTATTACTGAATCACATATTTTGTATTTTTGTATTCACAAATTATATCACTATAAGAATACCTTTGAAGGTACATAAAGTCATAAAACAGCAAGATTCTGTTTATAATGACATGCCATACCTGAAATCCACCTCAGCAGCTGTAAACACGTAGTTGAAATTGCACATGTTGAGGAAAGAGTCCCGGAAGGCGAGTAGAAGCAGCAGCAACAGCTGGTACTTGCCGAAGCTGCCCAACTCGCTCAAGATACCATCCAGGTTGAACCCCTCCATGCCACTCTTCGCATTTTCCTCCGACATCTGTAACAATCATCATCAACCTATTAAAATAACATATTATAAGAGATTATCTCTTTATTGTAAGTAAGTATTTGTTCCTTTTGAGTAAAGTACATTACGGATACACATGTTACAGTCAGATACACTTGCACTTGGAGGTTTTATCACTTACGTTGATCTCTTTTAGACAACTTTTGTAGGGATACTGTCTAATATTGCGAATTTTGTCCCGCAAAGACACACCAAGCGTAGCTCTCTCCATAACTCGCTGAGTAGGAGTAGGTGATATAGCTATTTCTGAGTATCAAATCGAAACTATATATTGAAAATCGATATCGGATATCGAAACTATATATTTTATGAATCTACCAGCTGACCCGCGCAACTTCGTCCGCGTTTGTAAATTTTAAATGAAGAACCACTCGACCGATTTTGTGAAAACTTCACATAAACCATCTACTAAATAGTCCGAACAAAGCCTAAACATTTGGTTTGGATAGGTGAGCCCGTTCTTGAGTTATAAAATTACAACGAAAAGTGGCATTGATTTTTAAATATATTGATATATTGTGCTAGTAACTCAATATGGCTATCATTTTCGATCCTTTTGTTTGTTTGATATTTCGATGCCGAACGATTTGTAGATACTTAAATTTTGTATATAATATATTTTAGTGCGCATTACAAAAGAGTGTTGAAAAATGTTACTGAATGAACTTTCGTTCATACTTTGCCTACGCTTAAGATTGGCTACATTAATATTATCTGACTTATTAAAGTCAGAGTATTATTAATTATATAATTAAATCCTACCTACCTAACACCGAGAGTTCTTTATACAGTTTATATATACACTATTTAAACTATTAAAAATCTTTTCGCTCGCTATTCTTTAAAAACTTCATTTAGTTAGTCGAGGTGTTACCACATAATCAGCAAAACGTCGAGTCTTTGGAACTCGAGTGTGACTAAACCGCACAAAAGATACTATTGAAAAAGATACTGCATATAGATGAAAGATACATGAAAAATGTTAACCAGCAAAAAGTTGATTAAAGGTTTAGTTTCTCTAGAAAGCCGTCGTTAATTTTACCATTAAAATAAACTTTGGCGTCGAGATTCTCGGTATTTTCAGCGATAACTACAATTTTTTTTTTAGAAATAATAATAAGAAGTAAGAAGTATGGAAGAGCAAAGAGCTGCATGGACGTTTTTATCGGGCCTTAAATGGTCCCGAAGTAGGTATATTATCATCTGTGTCCTGGCTACGTTTCGGTGACCTCTTTGGAGAAACTGAAGGTTTTATCTGTGCAATTACTGATGAAGTTGTTATGACGAACAACTATCGGAAACATATCCTGAAGGACGGCACGATTGACATTTGTCGGGCATGTCATCGTCCCGGAGAAAGCCTCAGGCATATAATTTCCGGTTGTTCTCGTCTTGCCAACGGCGAGTACTTGCACAGAAATAACCAAGTGCCCAGGATAGTCCATCAGCAACTAGCTCTTAAATATAACCTTGTGACTATGGAATTACCGTACTACAGATATGTGCCCGACCCAGTTCTTGAAAATGGTCGTGTAACATTGTACTGGGATCGGTCTATTATCACTGACAGGACTATTGTTGCCAATAAACCTGATATAGTGGTAATAGACCGATTAGAGCGCCGAACAATGATTGTAGATATCACCATTCCCCATGACGACAATCTCTTAAGGGCTGAAAAAGAAAAACAAATGAAGTATTTGGATTTGGCCCATGAGGTGGTCGACATGTAGGATGTGGATTCGGCAATCATTGTGCCGATAGTCATATCAGCCCATGGGTTGATTGCAAAGAGCCTCGACCAACACTTTCAGAGGCTAACGTTAGGCAGCTGGATTAAGGGCCTGATGCAGAAGGCAGTCCTTCTTGACACGGCACGTATTGTGAGGAGCTTTCTGACTGGAACCCTAACCACCGGTAGCTTGGTCCCTGTACTCGATACCGGTGGGACACTATTTTTTAAATTTTAAATATATTTTTTTTATAATAATGTATTTAAAAATGTAATTTATATGTTTTATAGATGTTTATAAAGAGAATAATGATAATAATATATATCTTTATTGTACACCAAAATAATTTGAAGCAGTAGGAGCACAGCAAGGTTGGGTGGCTAATACAATTGGCGGCCTTATCGCACTGAGGCAATCTCTTACAGGCAACCATGGGATGGAGCGAACATAGGAAATCGATTTAAGGGCAGTAAGGTGTACGCTCAATAGGTATATTATAAAGATAAATTACATATATTAGAAGAATATACATAAAAGAGAGCAATAGACAAATAAATACATAAGCAAATATAGGTATAACAATACACAAATAAATCATACAGATATAGGAATAGGATACTGTACTTTATTGACTCAAATAAAAAGGCAAGTAAGGAATTACGTTATGTTTAATTATGTAGTGTTGATTTCACCCAGGTAATGTTCCTTTACCAGTTTCTTAAAAGCAGGTAGTGATTGCGCACGTCTTATGGTCAATGGTAGTGTATTCCATAACCGAGCGGCTTGGACAGAGAAGGAATTTTCGACGAATTTCGTAGAATGTCCAGGTAGTTTTAATATCAGGTTCTCCGACGACCTCAAAGACCTAGGATGAGTGTCATGTAAAAACTGAACCGTTTTTTTAGGTAAGTAGGATTTATCGGATTAAATAGAATGCTATATAAAAGCGAGAGAATATGTGCATTCCGGCGAAGGCGTATAGGTAACCACTTGAGCTTTTTTCGATGATCAGAAATATGATCATATTTGCGTAGTCCAAATATGAATCTTATACAGAGATTTTGGAGTCTCTCAAGCTTATTCAATTGGTTTTCAGTAAGATCTAAATAACTGGCATCAGCATAATCAATCAACAAGCGTGCAAGCGCTATCTTAGTGGTGGTAGGAAGAAAATACAAGGACAACAAGGAACCTGCAGCGGCAAACATTTTGCAACTCAGCACTTCCAGCTGAGGACCCCAGGATAAGGTATGGTCAATGTAAATCCCTAAATTTTTTACCTTGTATATGTGTACCGTTGCAAGTGACTTGAGGCAGAGTTGTCCAGTCAATTTTAGAGCTCATTCTCGGGCTTCCCACAACAATGACTTGAGTCTTACTTGGATTTATCTTAAGACCGTACGAGTTGCTCCACTTACATATATTTTCCAAGTCAGCATTGATAGTAATAACAGCTTCTGTCAGTTTATTCGGCGTAGCCCGTGAATAAATCTGGAGATCATCATAAAGGTGGTAGGAAGAAGACAGGTCGTTAGTGATGGAGTTTATAAAAACAGAGAAGAGTAGGGGAGATAGGACGCCGCCCTGTGGTACACCGGCAGTAGTTTTGCACCAAGAGGAAACACTATTTCCAATACTAATGCGCTGCTGGCGACCAAATAGGTAACTATGAAACCAGTCAATCAACTTTGGAGATATGTTAAGAGAGCGCAAAATACCCAGTAAAACCTCAAAGTCAACGGTGTTGAAGGCATTACTGAAGTCCAACAGAGTTAGAATCGTAAGCTTGCCGTCTTCCATGGCGGATCTGATGTCCTCCGTAATATGAACTAGGGTAGTGGTAGTACTGTGGCCGGGACGAAAGCCAGATTGGAAGGGATTTAATAGCAAGTTTTTGAAAGAAAATTCGTAAATTGAATATGAACAAGGCGTTCAAGGACCTTGGAGAGAAAAGGCAGGACAGAGATAGGGCGAATCAGAAAAGAATGTAGGGTTTCTCTTTTTGGGAATGGGAATAATTTCCGCATCTTTCCAAGTCGTAGGGAACACACTAAAAGTAATAGAAAAATTTAAAATATGACAAATTACAGGTAGGATTTTATCGAAGATAGGGAGGATCATATTACGGCTTAGACAGTCAGATCCAACAGCGCTTGAAGTAATAGATGCTATGCTCTTCTTAACATCACAATCAGAGAATTGACTAAAGAAGAAGGGAGAACAATCGGGAGTCGATGCAGATGAAAGATGTTTTAATGTAGTATCTTTTGTCAATTTATCAAAATTTGACGAAGCAGAGAAATGTTGATTTAGTAAATTTAAGTTTAAATTTATGGGAATCGACTCATTTTCAGATTTGCCTACTCCCAATGATCTTAGAAATTTCCAGACTTTTGCTGGATCTCCGTTTTCAACAGAGCTATGGATAAATCGGCGTTGTGCATTCCTACATACCTTGCTGCAATGATTCCTGATGGACACGTATTTATCACGGTTAGTCTCGGTTAGATGTTTTTTTGTATTTTGACTTGGCTTTTTCTGAATTAGAGCTTTGATGTCAGCAGTTAGCCAGGGCGACGGGAGACGTTTTACCTAGATATATAGTTAAAATAAAAGGTTAACCAGTTACTTTTTTAATTTCCCTAAATAAGAAATCCCTGTAAATTAACTCTCTGCGCAACCCCGCCATTTTGCTGATTCAAATATGATTTACAATTTCGAATCCTATTTGAATGTCACCAAATGTAATAGTGGATTATGTACTTTTAATTCAGTATAGTTATCTGTGGTCGGGCAGCACCCGACATAGAAGGTTGGTCTCGGAAGCTCACGAGTACGACAAACAAAATAGCATCAAAAAACAAATATGTCGCAACGAGACGCGATGCCATGGTATATGTAGCAAAGACAAACTCGCAGATAAATAAAAATTCGCAAAAAAATTAATAAAGAATCGTGGTCATGGTCATAAAAGACTCCTCAGGAAATTAAGTATTATACATATGACTTCGAAAAATTAGATTCATTATTGTTTACAAATTAGTTTTTATTTTTTTTTGTAAAACCAAACATTTAAAGTAAGTGATTTGACAACAGCGGGTATGACGTCATGGCTCCTTATTTCATACATGTTTTTACACAACATATCATTTTGAAGTTTAATGAAGAGTAATTGATTTGACTTGAGAGTCTACAATCGTAGTATGTCTATTTTAAGTTCGAAGAATCGCAAAGTCAGTGATATAAAATGCAATTTTACACTCGTTAGGACCTTTACCTTCAATGTAAGAGTAATATATTAAAGAAAAGTCATTGATGAGTTCCATGGAAATAATAAATTCAACCTTTTGCTTTAGATTAAAGTAATAATAATTGGAAATAATAATCTCAAAGTTTAGTGGAAGATGTCGACACCAACTCTGAAGTGAAGTGAAAAGATCATGGAATTCCGACAACCCTAAAAAAAACAGATTCCTTAACAAAATTGATGCACATGAAGTTGACAAAGATTACGGAGCCAATTGTGCTGCTCCTCATATGACGGCAAATGATTTGGAGACTGCAAAGAATGACTTTTTACTCAAATTAAATATCCTAACTACGGACAAAGACCGCATTCAAAAAGAGACTCGTTTATAAAGTTATTGCAGTGATTGGCTAGAGCTAAGAAAAAATATGGTAACTGCTTCTAATTTTGGTCAGATTGTCAAACCGAGTGAGTGACTTCGAGCTTGCTGACCAACTTCCCCGTGAGTGTCCACGTCTCGGCACCGTAATCATTACAGGTAGGACACACTGGTTAAAGACTTTTGTCTTGAGGCACTGTGGTGTGGAGGACGTCAACACTTGACGAACCTTATCAAATACTGCCCATCCCAGCTAATCCTCCTATTGACTTCTCTTTCGTAGTTCTTAACCAGTTGCAAGATCTGCCTAAGGTACACGTACTCATGAACGCTATTTGGCTATTGAGCATAATTTTCGTGTTATCTATGTTCATTCCGAGGCCGATGCATTTGTAGACGTCAGCTAACCCGTCTCTCTTTGTAGGCCCCTAATTCGTTTAGTACTTTTATTCTTATACTATTATACTTTGTCTTTCGCTTTTGTGGGTAATTTAATGTATAATAAAAATATTATCTTATAATTTTAAGTTAATGTCTTTTGAATTCGATTTAAGTTTTTTAAATAACTTTTTTATTTGGAAATCATATATTTTTAATTTAAATCGTAATTTTTTGTTTTAAGTAAAATATGGAATAGCTTATTTTTGTAATAAGTCCTTAATAACAGTTTTGATGTTGATATTTTAAGATTGTTTTAGTTAAACTAGTATAGTTTTATTTCATAGGCAAGTAACGGAACACCGGGGTGGTTTTTAGTCGGTAAGAGTCCGACAGACCCCTTCGCCCCCCCCCCTCCCTAAGGGCGGAGGACATCCATGAGGATCTTCCACCTCGTCACCAAAAAAAAAAAAGTATAGTTTTATTGTTGTAAGTAATAATAGTTTTTTTTTTTATATTTCGAGATTTTGGTGACCTTGACCTTGGAGACCTTGGTGGTACACGTATCAATTAGGAAACCGATGGTGATTGGTGGTAAGACTTTTAGTTTGTCTGGCAACTTGATGCACTTGATTGAATAACTTATAAAAAAAGGTACAAACAGCTGAACGTAGAACCTGTGGAAGAACGGGTGTTATGTACACAGTATGTCTTGCTGTATGTGGAAATCCCCACATCACTCCCCTTCAAGAACGGAGGTCGATATGTTGATGAGTCAGCTGTCTATGCTCTTTTGTGGAGCGTGCCAGTGCCAGGAGTGAGTAGTTCCAGTGAGTCGGAATTGAAGGCGGCTAGTTTCAGTGAGTCTGAACTGTATTCCGCTGGTCCCAGTGAGTCGGGACTGCGTGCAGTGCTGCGGTACTGCGGTGAAATCCCCAGTAAGTCGGGGCGGTTGATGCGTAGTGGCTGGCTAGTGGGTAGACGTGAGAGAGATGCTCTGCTTACGGAGACCGTAGGTGCATTGTGCTGTGCCTTGACGCTGATGTGGCCGTACGGGTAACCAGACTGTAGCGGTTGCTGCAGGCGTGTGGTATTCCTGTTGAGGCCAATGATGCTGGCTGGCTGAAACTTGATTGCCGCTAATTGCTGTAGGAGTGTATACGATGGTAGCGATTATGATTATGCTGCTGATCTCCTAATTGAAGGGTGCTTCCAATCACTTCAGGGTCACCACTGTGGAGGAACGGGTGTAATGTCCCTCTTCCGACCGGACTAGGTGATAATGCCTGGCGGGTCGCGGCCCTATGGTTTTTGTTGGGTAGTTGTATATATACTAATCGATGCGAGGACTAGCACGATCAGTAGTTTCCACGTAGTTCAGCTCGTCTTCGCTATATGATGTTGAAATATGTTTCTGCTGTATGTGGAAGTCGCCACAAACCTCCTCCTTTTTTAAGTCGGTACATATAATAAATGTCATCACTATAAACGTTAATAGTGCTTAATTTCAAGGAAAATTAACAAACACTCTACATCTGTCCTTAATTTCTCTCGTTTTCCCTCAGATTCGATCATCAGATCCGGACTTGGTGACAATGGGACTACCTGGGGAGCATATCCTTTCAAACAAAAAAATAATTTTTAAAATCGGTCCATAAATGAAATGATAAAAAAATACAGCCGAACACAGAACCTTCTCGTTTTTTGAAGTAGGTTAAACATGGGAAGATCTTTGTCAAGAGGTGCTGTTACAAAAAAAAGATGATTTAATAGCACGATAAGAATCTTTTTTTATCCTGTGGAATTTTTTGATGATGATGATCGCTTCACTGTAGATAACGGTGAAGTTATATGTCGGAATCGAACCGACTATAAACCACACGGTGTTCCGTCACAAGTGGGTCTATTGCAGTGGCCCGGGTATACCCTAAGAAGGAAGCCTCCGAGAAAACCCTGCAGGTCTTGGCCACCTGTTGATCAGCGTTCGACCACACCGTTGAGTCAAAACCTTTTAGATCACAGAGGAGCGCGCGGAACACATCGTGCTACCGTCTCAGGCCTGCTTCTGCATGGGTAACGTTGCACTTGCTTTGATCCTTCTGCGCTCTCCGACGCCTAGTGCGATTTCTGCAGAACGGAAGGGTACTGGTCCCCTCCCGTTTCCTTTCCGCTGCCTATTTAGCCACCTCTCAAAACGAGACGGGGGAATCCCAGCACATGTAGTTTGAACCATGGGCAGAATCATGGTCTTTAGCGGTAGAAATAGCCCTCGCGAGGTCGTGGCAATGTTGTATCCACGCTCAGCCCTCCACTAAAGTGTGGAGTGCAATGTCCTCGGGACAGCCTCGGCAGTGGTGGCATGTAGTCATTGGCTGCTGGCCTATACAAAACAGCTACTTTCCAAATCAGCCGTATTCGGTAAGCACCTGCGTCAGAGAACGAAACAAACCTAGCATTGTTCACAAAAAAGGGGCTTGATGTGCAACGCGAAAGGCAACGCTATGCTAGAGCAGCTGAGACTCAGAAGCAAAAGGTTCAAAGACTAAGCTGGATGTCTGAATATTTTAATCGATTATAAAATTATCTTATGTGAATATTTTACAGTTCCACTAATATTACATACACACGTGTCTAATTATTGATAACGTCCTTTTGAAGTCGGCTATAAATATGAGGGCTACACTGAAAATTTCGGTAATCAAGGAAGTGACACAACATTACTATTTAAAAATGTATTTATTGCGTTTCAAAGTATTCTCCGCAAAATTTGACACATTTTCCATACGATGGAACCAATCATTGAAGCAACCATTCCATTCGGAAGTTGGGGTCTCCAAAATTGCCGTTTTGTAGGCGTCCACAGCTTCTTCAGGTGATGAAAATCTCTGACCACGGAATTTATTCTTTATTTTAGGGAAAGTATAGAAATCATTAGGGCTTAGGTCGGGACTGTACGGCGGATGGTCTAATAATTCTATGTTTTCTTGCTCTAAAAACTCTTTTGTTCTGTGCGCGGTGTGAGTACTCGCATTGTCGTGATGGAAGATGATGCGGCGGTTGCAGTTCTCTTTACGGAGTTCGGAAACGACCTGTGGCAAACAAATGCTAGCATACTATTCTGCATTAACCGTCCTTTGTCCCTCAATAGGAATAGTCGCAACATGGCCGGTTTTGGAGATAAACGTGGCCACCATTTTTTTTGCAACACTCCGTGAACGAACAATTTTAGTTGGCTTTAACTCATTTTCGAACACCCAAACTCGTGACTGGTTTTTTGTTTCGGGTTCGTACGCTTATATTCAGGATTCGTCACCTGATAAAATGTTGTATACAGCATTTGAGGATCCTGCGTCGAATCTTTCGAGAGTTCTGACGCACCAAGTAACGCGAGCCGCTTTTTGCTCTTCACAGAGCAAATGCGGTATCCATCGGGAAAACAACTTTTTTACACCTAATTGTTCATGCAAGATTATTTGTATTTGACTCATGCCAATGTCTAAATTTGCCTGAATTTCGCGGTATGTCACATATCGATCTTCCTCAATCAGCTTACGCACAGCATCAACGTTTTCTTGGGTGACTGCCGTTTTTGGACGACCTTGACGGGGATCATCACTGAGCTTGACACGTCCACGTTGAAATTCAGCAAAACAGCGATAAATTGTGGTTTTGGATGGGGCTTCATCACCAAATGCAGAAAGCATCCGGTCAACACACTGTTTTTGTGTTAAACCGCTTCGAAAGTCATAATAAATCATCGCCCTTGAATTTTCTCGAGTCAATTCCATTTTCTCAACGACTAAACAAGTTTGAGAAGACCTTGTGAGAAGACCAAGAATCTTTTTTTAAATAAATAAATGGTATTCGATTTTTAAAACCAAGGAGTTTTCAATTAAAAAGATTTTAATATGATAGGAATAGTGGAAATATTCCATTCCCGATACTTTTAGTGCAGCCTATGTATTACTATCAGTTTCTCTGACGATGTAGTTTTTTTAACATTTGTTTACTAAATATCTCAATGGAAAGCACCGATCATATGTATAGGTACATATAATATCTACAATCTTACATACACCTACAATAATAAGCAATAAAACACAATTACATCAGGCCGTAGTGCAGCCATGAGAGAGAAAATATCGGTATATTTATTAAACTAAGCGCTGCCGCTGTTGCGGATCCCTCGTTGTATAATAACAATTCACACGGGGACGCTTACATAATTGTAACATAATATCTAACCATTATTGTATTGAATTATGTATTTTGTATTATTGTAGTATACTAACTTTGAAACTCTCGCGTTCCATGATATAATGATCACGTCAGGCAATTCAGAGGTATGTACCTAATACCTTTTCGTGATCGCGTTAATTCCCGTGTAAATACATAACTATATGCATTAAAGTAATTCAAATAATATCTGAACTAATATTATAAAATTGAAGAGTTTGTTTGTTTGGTTGAACGCGCTAATCTCAGAAACTACAGGTTCGAATTGAAAATTTTTTTAGTGTTGGATAGCCCATTTAACGAGGATGGCTATATTCATATAACATCACACTACGACCAATAGGAGCGGATCATCAATGAAAAATCAGCTAGTAAACAATTTATGTATGTAGCATCAACTTAATTGATATTCTGAAATATGAAAATGTTGATTAAGGAAAATTGTTTAATCACCAATAAAATTAAATATTGAAAAATAAATAAAGAAGTAAAGCAGCCTGTCGCAATGGTATCGAAAATTTGTAAAAGTGCCGAAAGATTTATAATTATAAGGAAATGCATTGAAAAATTAAACAAATGTTTATGAACCGCATAGTAATTTATAATCAATCATCTCAAGAGAAATGAGCGATTTGGAAATAGAAGCATTATGTCTGACCTCATATTTTGTAAATAAATCCTACTAATATTATAAACGTGAAAGTTTGTGAGGATGTACATCCAGTATGGATGTTTGTTACTCTTTCACGCAAAAACTACTGAACCGATTGCGATGAAATTTGGTAACTGGAGACCTGGATTAACACATAGGCTACTTTTTATCCCGATATTCCCACGGTATCGGGACATTCGCGGGTGCAGCTAGTCTAATCTATACTAATATTATAAAGTTGAAGGGTTTGTTTGTTTGGTTGAACGCGCCAATCTCAGGAACTACTGGTTCGAATTGAAAAATTCTTTTAGTGTTTGATAGCCCATGGAAATGAAATAAAAAAAGAAAGCTGTTTAAAAAACGGGGAAATTTTCTCTCTCTTATGTGACGCAGACGAAGTTGCGCGGGTCAGCTACTATATGTATAAAATGAATGTTTGTTTATGCATATTGTATGCGTCGCCGTATCGTTTATCCGCTCATCGTGAAATGTAGCATACACATTGCCAGGGTACACAAAAGGACATAGGAAGACGTCATCTAGAAAAAAGTGAAAACTTAAAAGGGTCAAAAGTAGTTAAGTAAATTTAAACTATTTCTTACAGTCTGGAACCTATTAAATTTGTTCGATTCTGTCGCTTATTAGCTGCAACAACCGAGTTAATTAAGTTCTGTCATTTGAGGTTAGTCTCTAGAAACACATGCTTATTTCTTCCCTTATGGCACATTTATTTAGCATTTTTTTATTTATTAGATTAAGGCGTGTCTACAACATACTTTAAAATGTTACCTATTATAATTAAATAAAAAGTATAATAAAATAAAATAAATCTTAGGGGTAGGCAGAAGCCACAGACCCCCACCTGCTACGATCCCTGCTTACAACTTTCGTCTCATTCACATTAAAAAAGACGTGATTTTATGTATGTTGTGTGTATAATGAACCTATATACGCTATACACACTTCAACGTTATGTGTTCCTGTGTATGTTGTAAATATATAATTAAAAGAGTTTAATTTGTACCGGTCTTCAAACAAACGGAATTCCCTCATATTTTTAACCGACTTCAAAAAGGAGGAGGTTCTCAATTCGATTGGTATTTTTTTTCTATGTATGTACACCGATTACGCTGAGATTTATGATCCGATTTACGTGATTCTTCTTTAGTTTGATGAGGAATAGTTGCCATTTGGTCCCATAAAAATTTAACATACTTTGGCCCAGTAGTTTTTTTATGAACATTTTTGTTTACGTGGACGATGTAATTATAGTTTGTGTACGGCTTTTTTAGGACTTTTCATTTAGGTTAATTATGTATTATTATTAACCTGTGTCCCGATAAGTGGGTCTTAGGTTACCTGTCATTGAAGCGAAACGAGCGTGCGGAGTAGAGAAACTGAGAAATATTACAATTGGTTATAACCAATACGATTGCATAAAATCTCGGGACGAAGAAATAAAAAGAAATTTCAAAAGTAATAAGAAAACAATTAATCTAGATTTAACTGTCTTAATCGTTGCATTTTCTGTAGTGCTTTGTCATCATGTGGTCTGTGTATTAATTTATTTCCGTTCCCGTTTCTTGGGATCTATATTGTTTAAGGCACGCGGCACCTTTCGTAGGCCTACCCATAGCTACTTAAAAAAAATACTACTTTAGGCTAGCTCGTGGGGTTGGGCGTGTAATGAAACGAAGCTTATACCACCAAACGTCTATTCTCGTTAAAGTACGATGTTTAAGAGTACACCACAGACTTCTTAGACTAAACATAAAACACATTAACATACAATGGAAATCGAGTGAGCGAGAGCCGCGGGAGAAAGTCAATGTTTACAACACACGTGCGCCAAAGCGCTCCTGCCGCGACTGGCGATTAGGGAAAGAGGCGTCTGAGCGAAAGGACTCCAGCTTGAGAAGCCTGCGAGCATGGTGGTCTGCGCTGTCACGCAGAGCTTCAAGATATATGGATTATTTATTGTGTTCTTACAAGTTATCTGATTATTTGTCCTTATTGTATTTCAAAGGTTTCAGTAAAAACCTAAGTTGCTTCGCATAATCTTTTTTATTCTCTCTCCCTAGAAACAAATCCTTCTTTCTTGGCACCTGCTCTATCAAAGAGTTATGACAATATTAAAGGCTTAGATTATATATAGGTCCAGATGCCTAATCCGTGCCTCAAAACTAAAGCCAAAAAATACAAGCGTCTAATATAATTATAAGCGTTTCACTCGTCACACGCGAGCGAACGTTCGCCGCTGAAGTACGTCTCGAGTCACTACTTATAATATTTAAAAATGCCTGCTTGTGCTGTCACATTCTGTAAAAATTATACAAAAAAAACATCTTAAGTGTCCGAACATAACATTTCATATGTAAGTATTCTATTTCCTAATGTATTTATAAACAATAGAACAAAATTTCAAATTAATAAAATTACGACGCCATTACTAGAGATGTTGCCAGGACGTGAATTTCATTTACCCATAACGCATTCTAGCAGTATATATATTTTTCTTTGCCAAACTTGTTATTTATAGAAAGACGAAAAATATGCTTAACGTTAATGTTCGCGAAACTGGAATCCAATGGAATATTTGAAATTCTTAATTTCTAAACTCTAGCACCCGTGAGTTCAATGTGTCCGTCAAACGATACTTTAGCTGTGGGATTGTACTCGTATTATAACTTATTATTACTACTCCTAACGAACACAGCTATAGAGCACTTAGGACTTGTAAAATTTTGCTAGTTTCTTGATACTTTATAAAAATATATATATATATATATATCCAAGTCCTACAAAACAAGGCAAAACATTTACTTTATTTTATCAAAATACCTTTTGTTACTCTGTTCCTGTGAATAAAGTTGCATTTAATTTTATTACTCAAAAGAGCTTTTATGTTACATTTACCATAAAAAAAATTACTCTTATTCTCTTATTTTTTTCATACGGCCTTATATGAAAATCGATTCTTAAGGAGGAAACTCTAAAAAAAAATGTCTTGAAAACAAACCAAAAAATATTGTGATAAATAAATAGTTCCTACTAAGTGGTTTTATTTTACATTTGTCTTTTTAACTAAACGAATTAAATGAAAAAAAAGAAAAAATGAAATAAACGAATATTTGTAACTGATTTAAATACATTCAAAATGTATTTATTTAATATTACTTACATCAAAAAAAAAATGTTTAATGAAAAAGTCCCTGAATTTTGGGGTAACCTCTATGCACTGGTAGTAAAACCGTCAATGCACACAAACATAAACATTGTACGTAGACACTCGCGTTGGGCGGGGTTCACTCACACAGCACCAAAAAGTGGCTTCAAAGTAAACGGTGACTTTTGTACTAGTCACGGTATCTGGACCTATATATAATCTAAGATTAAAGGTATTAGGTTTGCATAAGAGGTGTATTAAATCAAATCTTTATTAAGTTATTTTATATTTTTTAGTTTTTGAAGTCGTTTGAAGTTTTTTTTTTATTTCAATTGGAGTATTTCGTCAAATGGTAGCATTATGCATTATATACTCGACGAAAAAAAATATAATTTTAAATCGAGTAATTTTCATACTTTGCTGAGAAGGGTCTCGTTTCTCTCTCTTTCTCAATTGTAATGAAATTTTGAATCCATATTTAAACTGGCGAACCTAAAGGCTTCATGGCTTGTTTTGATTTATGTTTTCGAAAAAACTCAATAAAATATGTTCAAATTATATTTTTAATATTTTTTAAAGAATGGAAAATATTATAATTTGTATCTAAAAACAAGTTTACTATGTGTAATGAATATGGATAAAATAAATAGTTCCTACTAAGTGGTTTTATTTTACATTTGTCTTTTTAACTAAACGAATTAAATGAAAAAAAAGAAAAAATGAAATAAACGAATATTTGTAACTGATTTAAATACATTCAAAATGTATTTATTTAATATTACTTACATCAAAAAAAAAAAAAATGTTTAATGAAAAAGTCCCTGAATTTTGGGGTAACCTCTATGCACTGGTAGTAAAACCGTCAATGCACACAAACATAAACATTGTACGTAGACACTCGCGTTGGGCGGGGTTCACTCACACAGCACCAAAAAGTGGCTTCAAAGTAAACGGTGACTTTTGTACTGGTCACGGTATCTGGACCTATATATAATCTAAGATTAAAGGTATTAGGTTTGCATAAGAGGTGTATTAAATCAAATCTTTATTAAGTTATTTTATATTTTTTAGTTTTTGAAGTCGTTTGAAGTTTTTTTTTTATTTCAATTGGAGTATTTCGTCAAATGGTAGCATTATGCATCATATACTCGACGAAAAAAAATATAATTTTAAATCGAGTAATTTTCATACTTTGCTGAGAAGGGTCTCGTTTCTCTCTCTTTCTCAATTGTAATGAAATTTTGAATCCATATTTAAACTGGCGAACCTAAAGGCTTCATGGCTTGTTTTGATTTATGTTTTCGAAAAAACTCAATAAAATATGTTCAAATTATATTTTTAATATTTTTTAAAGAATGGAAAATATTATAATTTGTATCTAAAAACAAGTTTACTATGTGTAATGAATATGGATAAAAGGAAATAAAATAAAAATATTCATTTAATTAACTTTTTATTACATCAGTGACCTTCCCTTTGGATCTGTTTTCTCATAAATCATAAATCATTTATTTGCATAAAACATGGGTAAAAAGGCGTTACAGTTTAAAATTGCCGCCATATTCTACCTCAGTAGGTGTGCAAATTTCCAAACATTTAGTCATACTTTTAAATCTATTATATTTTTAAATCAATTATTACCGTATTTTGGTTATGTCAAAAAATAATAATACAATAAAATAGAGAGGTCGAATAACAATTAAAAAAAAAAGCACCAAATAATATTAATAATAATACAGTATTCTGGAGCCATTCATTTACTGAATAAATCGTTTTATCAAGGAGTAGCGATTTTAGCTTCCTTTTGAATATAAGTATAGGAAACTCTTGGATGGCTGATGGCACTTTATTAAATATTTTTACACACATCGCATAGCAATTCCGTTGAAATAACATAGTTTTAGGGACAAATTCTACGACGAGTCGCTCTCCACGTCGTGAGTTACGAGAATAGACATCTCTTGCTTTCAAAAAATATGAGGATGAGTTTTAACAAATACGCAAATTTCAAAGATGTACAATCCAGGTAAAGGCAATATGTTTAATGTTTTGAAATGAGGTTTGCAAGAATCGAACGGTTGTATACCAACAATAGCTCTGATACATCTCTTTTGAGACAAAAACACTCTTTGGGCATCGGTAGAGTTTCCCCACAATATTAGACCATACCTTAGTACGGCACTTACATATCCATGATATGCAAGGACTACTGTCTGCAGGGAGGATATAGTTCTTAGTCTATTTAGTACGTAAACGAAGCTATTTACTTTACTGCACACTCCATCAGTGTGCTTCTTCCAGTTGCAACATCTGTCGATTACAATGCCCAAAAATTTGGTATGTGTTGTCTCGTTAATTAATGTGTCACCATGAGCAAGTGTTCTATAATTTACTATTGATTGATATGTTTGAAATTGAATGTATCGTGTTTTCGATAGATTTGCATGCAAGTTGTTTGTATTGTTAATTTCTATGTCATTTTCACATGTCAAGATATTAGATACGTCATCTGCAAAGAGGATACATTTGTGTTCTGTAATGTCAGGCAAGTCATTTATATACATAAGAAAGAGAAGCGGACCTAGCACACTTCCTTGTGGAACACCATATTTATTTACTATATTTTCAGAATTTTCTTTCCTTAAGACTGCATTACTGGGCTTATGTAGATAGCTTTGTATCTAATTTGATGGTGGACCTGGTATACCATAGTTTTCCAGCTTTTCTAATAGAATTTTGTGGGACACAAAGTCAAATGCTTTGGACATGTCAAAAAAGATGACTGTCGTAGGCTTCTTTTTATCAACATTCATAAGTACATTGTTTACCAGATGAAATGTAGCGATAGTAGTCGATTTTCCTTTCTGGAACCCATATTGTTCGGTTTTAATGAGCTTGAATTTGTCTAAATATGCAGTGAGCCGTCTTTTCATAGCCTTTTCAAAAATTTCCGCAAGAACAGGAATAAGGGTTATAGGTCTATAATTTGTCATTTCCAGTTTATCTCCTTTCTTATAAAGTGGTTTAACTATTGATTTTTTAATCTGTTTGGGAATTCACCTTGTTCGGACGAGAGGTTAATTAGGTACTTTAGCACTGGTATAACGATTTCTACACACTGTTTGATTACATTAGTAGGAATGTTATCATACCCAACAGACCGCGTATTATTTAAGGATAAAATAATATTCCGTACCTCCATATCCTGAAAAGCATATAAGAACATGCTGCTTTCTGCACGAAACTTATTTGTATTTTGGGCGTGTAGATTGTCATGTTTTGTGATACTAATTAAGTATTTATTAAAGGCTATTAAAGGCTATTTCATGGGGGTGTTCCAGAATATCCGATCCATCTCTTATTTCCTTAATGATTTCATTTTTCTCGTTGTCTCCTTCTCTTCCTCTGATTTCATTATAAAAAGAGTTTACCTCGATGTGGTGTTGGTTTTGACATTATCTAATTTTGCCATATGAAAACATCAAATGTTTAAAAACTAAATGGACAGAACATAACAAGTGTCATTATTACTTGCCATTTCATCATTCGTGTAATTCAAAACTTAAAACCTCGATAATAATACAACTCTTCCAAAACCTCCATGCTCGCCACTGTTTTTCGAATATCAGCACTTATGCATTTGCAGGCCCCATTTTTATATGGGAGTTCAGAGTTTATAAACTGGCAACACTCACGTCAAATCCAAAATGGCGAATAAGAATCGAAATTATTTTTCGAAATTTTGAAAAGGGTTATTTAATTATTTTGCTTTAACTTATATGAAATAATTATATTTACCGATGAAAATTTTAATAAAATTATATAATTAAATATAATATATTATTTTTCGTTGTTTTAGAACAGTTTTATCACACAACTGTCATTGTAAACAATAAGATTTCGTACTGACCCTAAGCGCGGGAAAGGAACTGCTAGTGTTTATATATATACTCTTCGGGAACTGCGGCACTGCGGCGGCAAAAAAAAAAATAATAGAAATCATTTTTCCATACAAAATGTTCATGTGTTTCGTAACTGTCAAACATTCAATGTTCATCCCGTCGATACGGTAAACTCTCCCCTCAAATTAAAGAACGCATTTAAGTAAAGGTTTCAAATCGACAAGATATATCCACAATATTCGGATAATTCGGATAATGGCGTATGTTAGATTTTAAAAATTTAGAATAATGTCAGTAATGAAAAGGATTGACATTAGTATATATTGGTTGTCAAATATTTAAGAGTGCGTTCAGAAATCAATTTTGTGTAAACTAAGGAAAATATATCAAGCTACTTAAATATAGAAAAAATGACAAATGAACAAATGACTTAATTAAAAAACAAAACAAAATTTTCAGCAAAGGAAAAGACGCTAATCGCGAGCCGGGTAATTCAAATTACGTACTGATAATAACTATATAATGCAAGAAAAAAAAATCAATGTTTGTTTGTTTGTCCTCAATGCGTTTCGAAACAATTGATCAGATTGTGATGAAACTTTGGTAGGGTGTACTGGGGAAGCCCGCGAGAGTTCCTGGCCCAAAAAATTTAAAAAAAGACTGCAACACATGCTGGGTGCATCTACTTATCTAATGGAAACACAACATGTATTTTTATTGAACATTCTCACAAATTTCATTTTTTTTTTTTTAAATATATGTATTTACTTTATTGTATTTACAATCACAAAACTAGAAAAAAACTCAAGTAGGTAGATGAAAATCAAATACTGTAGGCGGGCAGTCCTTTCGGGTGTTTAGGTACAGCGCCGCTGTAGGTAATTATTTCAAGGACAGCGCCGAGACACAAAACTGGATAGATAATATAAAATTACCATGCTTCAAATGTCAAATCAGAAGAGTTTAGTATTCATTTAGTAGACAAACAAAATAACTTTTGTAAACCTACTATATTATAATACATATATGAATTTTACACAACATAACTCAATTTTAATAGTTGAAGCCTTCGTGGTGAAAAAAAAAAATCAGGATTATTTACAGAACTTTGCAACCATTTAGATCTCAATTCTTTTTTTGGCGTAGTCGTTAACCACGTATATTCTTAATATTGAACTTGGCTCCCGTTTTCACATTTATGTTTTTGATGGGATATCATCACTTTTTGTCAATAAATAAATATTATTCATTCAAAATTGATATGTTTCCTGCGTTTACGTTGTATAGTTCTGTAGGCGCTAGGTATTAAAATAAATCAATTGTTTGGAAAATATTTTAAATCGTAGAAATTCACTGTTTTCTGATTTTTTCATTTGCGTGTGCAAAAATATATAAACTATTTAATAGATATATTGAACCTTTTCACATTGCTGTTAGTTACCTTAATATTAGTTTCCTTCGACACCATGTTGATTATCAGAATTAAAGGACTGTCTCACCACCTCCAATAACCATTAATCCTCATACCTGGAAACACAAAGTTAACGTTAAAAACAACGTAATTAAAATGTATAAGTAAAGGTATCTACTATATAGCGAAATTCGCAAGGTGAGGTTAGTTATGAACCCAGAGAAAACTAAAGTCATGACAAACGGAGAAGAAGAATTACCCATCTTCATCAATAACAAATTATTAGAATATTGTTATATGTATGCATGAATAAATATATCTGGGGCAAATAATCTCGCCAATTGACGCTTCAACAAAGAGATAGAAAGACACATAGAGCCTGTATGGAAAATATACTGGAGCCTGAAGGAGATAATGAAAACAGAGAAAGGAGTATGGCTGTCAAACGATAATTCTTAAACACTTGTGTCTTGCCAGTCCTTACATACGGCTGCCAAACATGGGCCCTTATCAAAGCTCACACAAAGAAATTAGAGGTATGTCAAAACGTGATAGAAAGGAGCATATTCAATCTGACAGAATAAGAACTACTACGATAAAGGAACATACCAGACTAAAGGACGTTACAGCAACAGTCAGAAAGCTAAAGTGGAAATGGACAGGACACATAATTTGAAGAACAGAAAAAGCGAGCAAGAAAGATCATTCATTGGTTCCCTAACAGCAAAAAGTTAATTACAGGCAGTGTGTGGACTAGAATAGCTGAAAACAGGACTATGTGGAAACAGTTGAGGGAGGCCCTTTGCCAAAGGGCTAACAGATACAGTGTTGAATTATTAGATTAAGTAAAAATATGTAAAGACTTAATATCTGAATCATTGCTATTAATATTATCTACTAAGTACTTATAAAAATCAATTGCTGCTCGTTAGTCTTGCTAAAACGTAAGTACGCTTTGACCGATTCGAATATTTTTCTTTTTTAACCGATGAAAAAAAGGAGGTTCTCAATACGATTGTCGACCTCAATTCTATGTTGCCGTGCCGTACAGGGTCCATAATGTACTGGAATTATTGTTTCAACATCCTTAAACCATTTGGAGTGAAATAAATTGATTTGATTTGATTCGAAGGCGTCGACTCAAAATTAGTTTATATAAAATTCAATAGTTTTTGTAAATAAGCTCAATACTTAAAATATTTATTAATTTTTTCCTTTTTAGTTCTTTTCGTCGGTTTAATTTTTGGTTAAAAAGATTTTTATGTTTAGTTCGCTACATGGTCGTGGTTTAAATAAAAAATGGGAAAATTTATAAACAACAAATTGTTTTTTTAATATGAAATTTGCAATTTTGTTTGGAAATCGCCCCCACGGATTATTTTTTATTAACCGACTTCAAAAAGGAGGAGGTTCTATGTTTAGTTGAAAGTATTTTTTTATGTATGTTTAGCGATATTTTCGTCATCTATGGATCGATTTCAAACCATATTTTTTGTTTAAAAGGGCATGCTCCCCAGGTGGTCCTATAGTCACCAAGTCCGGATCTGATGATGGTATCTGAAGGAAAACGAGAGAAAACCTCAGAAATTAAGGATAGATGTAGTGTGTTTGTTGATTTTTCTTGAAATTAAGCAACATTGACGTTAAAAGTGATGAAAGTTTTAGTTTATAACCGACTTAAAAAAGGAGGAGGTTCTACGTTCGGCGGTTTGTTCTTTTTTAATAACTTTAAATAAGAAATTAAGCAACTTAGACGTTTAAAGTGATGAATGTATTGTTATTAACCAACTTTACAAAAGGAGGAGGTTGTACGTTCGATCAAGTGCAGCAAGTTGCTAGACAAATTGAAAATTTTACCATCTTATCAGATCTCAGATCGTCGAAGTCAATCAAGTGTGCGGCGAGCTACCTCACGTGCAAACCGCACTGATTGGTACCGAGCGATAGATAATGATGATAGTGGTATTATTGGCAGGGCAGCTTATACATAGGTAGAAGACGTCAGCTAAGAACAGATTCAGTGACAGGACCAGATTGGAGAGGTCTAAGGTTTCTGGCACCTTTATATGAAATTCCTTGGTTTTTCAATTAGAGTGGATGTAAGGGGTGAAATATGTTCTTGGTGCCTTTTTTCTTTTTTACCCCCTGAAACCTCCTCGGGCCGTCAGCCTAACTCAAGTACCATATAATTTCCATTACGTTCGTACGCCTTTATTGTTTGCCTTCCAGTTAGAGAACTATCTACTAAAATGTGCACAAAAAGGTTTTTATTATGATAAATTGATAATATCGATCAATTGCTGATATCGATTCTTCTTCATTCAGAGAACGTCTGCCTGTTATATTGCAGTGAGTTGTTGAATTGTGTATGGTGATGAATTATTTTACATAAGTGTAATTAATAAAACAATAAAGGTTAAAAAAAGAAATGGCTTTTTTTATTTAACCTAACCTATTTACCTAGATATCATAAACCTTCCTATAAACTAAAAGATATACACATAAGAAATTGTTACAATGTACTCAACTGTAGGCGTTTGTTCAACTTTTGTAGGTGGTAGATCCACTCTATAGCTTATTTGCCTCCTTAGTGCTAGCTAAAGACAGTAGTTTCGAACTTGTAACGGTTCATCATGATTTGGGCCCAACGATGTATGGGAGATGGGCAATCTCTTTTGGCAAGCAGGTAGTTTATCGGTAGCTGACGTAGGTAAGAACAGTTTTAGCGATAAAGCCGGATCAAGGAGATCTAAGAGCTCTCGGAAGTGTATATGAAAGTCCTCAAATAAATTGTGGGTAATACGCAGTTCACCGGGTCATCAAAATGAAAATTATTTATTTCACATAAACCAATTGTAGGTATTTTTAATTATAAGTCGGTCGTGAAGCTAGTTAGCTATTCTAATACGTAGATCTCATGGAGAAGAACAGGCAAGAAACTCCAAAGACACTCTTTTTCAAGACGGGTTTAGGGTTCCATTCCTCAAACGGAAAAAAGGAACCCTAATTGGATCACTTTGTTGTGCATCTGTCTGTCAGTCTGTCAAGGCCCTTTTTCTCAGGAACCTGTAAATGCATCAAGTTGAAATTGATACCAAATACGTCTATCTGCGATTCCTTGAAGCTGTAAAAAAATCCAGCTTCTTGGTCACCACAATCAAAAGTTACAGCCATTTAAGCCTTAGATTTGACCAAATTTGAACATTGCGCAGGTAAATCAAAACCTATAGAGTACTTCCTGTTGACCTAGAGTCATGAAATGTGGTAAGAAGCAAGTCTCACAGCACATGTAAATACCGTAAGACATGACACTGTATAAATAATTAAAGTAAACTAGTCGTCTATGTATGTTAATTGGCGGACTTCCCTTACAGCATATGCTGCAGAACTTAACCGCTTCGAAAGAGATGATCCGCCCCATTGTAATCTCGAATCCAGCGTTATCCCTAAGAAAACAGTTTCATTTAGAAAACCTAACTTTTCCGTATTTAATAAGATATCACATACACTATGTTTAACGTTAGACCTAAGAGAATCTTAAACATTTAGTTTTTTTCCCATTTAGCATTAAATTGTTGGCAGTAAACCAATCATGTACTCGATGTATAATATGATTTACATCGTCAAAGCTATTTGCACGTCTATCTACTTTAAAATTTAATTATGTGTCATCAGCAAATGGGTAATTAAAAAGCAGTAATTTTGGGTTTACTATCTAGTAAACGAGGAAGATCATTAATATACGCGATCAAAGACAAACGGGTCCAGTATCGATCAACTTCGATCACTTTCAACTTTGATCCTAATTAATCGACACTATTTATCTGAACCTGTTGTTTTCTATCAGTCGGGTCAGTTTTTAGTAAGCAGAGGCCTTGTTTACAAAGTCCGTAATTCTCAAGGTTTAGTAGCAAAGTTTCATGATTTACGCATTCAAATGCTTTTGAGAGGTCCTCGCAGGCGGCAAAAATATGCTGTGACATACCTTGTTACACACACGGGCATCATCTATCTAGCGCATATACATAAAAATTAAATGATGTTTGTTAGTAAGCGCATCATTTGAGAATTGCTGAGCAGATTTTTCTGAATTAGGTTTTATAATAACCGTTATAGTACGAACAGATTTTAGACTAAGAAAAATTGGTAAAAGTTTCCCGAAAAATTTGAAAATAGGGAAGCCTAAAAGTTTTTTTTTTTCTTTGGAATGAAAACAGTTACAAAGAAATTTATTGAAAATCGACAGCACAACCTCTGTCGAGTCAGCTAGTACGCCCTATATAACAAAAGTATTTTTTTAATGTAACACAAGGAGTGTTATATGAGTAATTTATATTTATCTGTTGTCTAGTACCGTGTAGTAAAGAGTAAACCTGTTAAATTACATTCTATTTATTCAGCAGTAAACTGATTGATATTGTTATTGTTCAGCTAACAGAGATCCGATTCGCAAATTATCTGTTAACAATCCGACCATCAAATCAGAGTGTCAGTGCAATGGCGAGCATGATTAATGCTTTCAGCAACTACATTTAAACCTATTTGACAAGAGATTTGATGTCAGATCAGCAAATTTTTGCGTTGATCAATCAGCCTTTCAGAAACCGGGCGTTAAATTGATATTTTTCACATCATCTGTCAATAGTTTCTAAAAGATTTTTGTAGAAGAGTGACGAGACAAAAATAAAAAATACATGGCCGCGTTAAAACATTCACAAAAATAAAATAGTCCTTTCATAGCTCGAAGTGATCTATTTGAAGTAAAGTTCTTAAAACCCACTTTTGCATAAGAAAGGCTGTTGTGAGCAATTCATAAAACGAACTCTAAATGCATAACAGGCGCTACTTGTAATATTAATGATTAAGAATATTTTTAACTTCCATTAATTCAGAGAATCAATTTGTAGTAATAATTTTATTTATCAATTCAGTCGTAGTCGAGTTCTCATTATACCTTTTTCTTTAAAAAATATAATATGACCAATAGAGCGAGGCTGTTAAATCCTTTCAAAATGGGTCACAGAAATTATTTTAGTTATTACTTATTTTATTAATATAATTAAAAATGTTTAGATATTATTCTTTACTCGCCATTGCCACGAGGCTATAATTAATATTTTTCTACTTAATGAAAATGTAAATGTCAGACAGGGAAATAAAGCTATTTATCATTTTTTAAACCTAGCATTCATATATTTGATTATCAAATAAATTACTTCTAGTATTTCCTTTATAATCATCATCTTTGTACAACCCTAGAGCGTCACCTACTTCGCGAGATGTACGCACAGTACGCTCTCGACCGCTGGGGAAAGCATTCTCAATTTTTGATAAGTGTGCACAAAATATTTTTTTTTGCAGCTACGCTAGGTATTATTACTATAGCATAGGTATTTTCGTTTTTGGTATCGGAGTGATGTATCTGCTACGAAGTAACTATTATCCTACCTGTGCCCTGGTATTTACAGTTTCAATATGTAAATAGTTCATAGTTGTCGAAATATCGTTGTCTGTTTTGTTTTTTAATTAGTTTTGTTCTTATTAAAGGCCACACAGATAAAGATAGATACTACACGATAGCAAGAAGAAAAGTGCGATGTCCTTGCACAACCAGTTCCTCTAGATATCTGCCCCCTTTGAACTTGACATTGGAATTAGTGTTTTTAAAATCGTCTCAAGTAATCAAAGTATTGTGACAAAACAGTAGTGCCTTACCAAAAACCTAGTGCTTAATCAAATGTACAGTCACACCTCCCCGTCATCAACAACCACCACGACCAGACGGACTGTGTGCTTGTTTGGCCCCTTCGTTTTGTAAAACAAGTACAACCATGATTAAATCCAAGTACTATACTGCGGAGAGGTGAGTGCATAGAGTGTATATTTGTGCTATCACCGTTATTTGAACGCATCATTATTTTCCAGTACATTAACATTCTCTGCACTTAATGTTATTCACTACACACACGTGCGCTAGGCTGTAGTGGCCCTACCGTGGATTTATCACTGGTTATTTTAACAGCAATTAATGAACTGCCAAGAACATTGTTATCCATCTCCCTTAAGAATATACCGATTACACCACACACAATTATTTTCTTTTTCATTTAGCTATTCCGTTTTACGAAAATAAGACTTCTTAAAAAAAATATACATACATACGCCTAAAACTGTAATCATTTTTATAATTCAATGGTTTCGTTATGTAATTTTCTAAGAATTTTGCATGCTCTTTTTAAATGTATAAAATAAGTGAGAAGTTTTCCTTCCCCTAAAACTTTGAGTGATTCTGTTCAGTTTATTTTCAAAGCATAAAGCCGTCAAAATCAAGGCGAACGCACTTTGAAGTCAAGTCAAGTCTTTACTTTCCTTGAAAATGTTCTAATGATAGGTGTGCTGAGTTAATTAATATTGGGTTTTTATTTGTAAGGCATTCACGCCTTAACTACTTATACATAAAAATACTGTCCCCAAGGGATACCGGAATTGATTAACAAAATGTTTTTTGACGCATCCGTCTCCATAAAAGTCTTGCAAAAGCGTCGCTGCACTATACGTACCTTCCGATTTAGAATAGCTTACAATTAACTTGTGTATATAATTAAGTGATCATTCGGGATTCGTTGGATGTCGAGATTGAGAAACTAGGCATAAAATTGGTATATATTGGTAACATTTGGAATACAAGAACACACACCGTTGTGCGATGTCGGCAGCATTGGGCTGCGGTAAACATAACATTATACTTCCGTCAAGAGTTCATGTTTACAGTCCAAATGTATACACGAGGGACACTAAAGTTTTAAGATTGCATCGCATCCGTTACCTGATAACTTTCTTCTTTCAGCTGATAACATTCCAAAACCTTCAGCTGAATATCAACATTACTAAAGAAAAACCGGACAAGTGCGAGTCTGACGTCCCGTAAGCAAACAAACGTATATGTAGGTAGATAGTACTTCCATTTCGGGAATCAATTCTCGAACTAACAAACTTAACTTTGCGGTTGCGATTTACGACAAAGTCGACAATCCAACCGCATAATATAAGTTTTTAATCACAAAAACTATTATTTTATGTGATATAACAACAAATTAACGACTTTCAGATTTTTTCTTTTACTTATGCTATCAGACCTTGCTTCTTACCAAATTTCATGATTCTAGGTCAAGGGGAAGTACCCTGTAGGTTTTGATTTACCTGCGAAATGTTCAAATTTGGTCAAATATAAAGTTTATGTGGCCATATCTTACGACTGCGTTGACTTAGAACCTTAATATTTTTACGGCTTTAAGGGACCGTAGATTTATGTATTTGGTATTAATTTCAACTTCATGCATTTACGGGTTCCTGAGAAAAAGGTCTTGACAGACAGACAGACAGACAGACGGACAACAAAGTGATGCTATAAGGGTTCCTTTTTTCCTTTTGAGGAACGAAATACTAAAAAATTAACTAGTATGGATGGATAAGGCACATTCGAGTCTTTATTTTTATGTTCGTCAAGTACCTGTAAAGTTTTTTAGAAGAACAAGTGAAGAACGAAATGTGTTTAAGTATATAATTATTATACCATCTTTAAAAAGATCATTTCCTATATTGACAAACGATAGAACAAGAATCAATAAAACCTGTTCAAAATACTTGCTGAAGGTATCGCGAAACATAACCCCTTTCTAATTGAGTTAAATTTGTAATCAAACAATATTATGCAACAAACACATAAGTATAATAATATACTATTTATACTTTATCTTCTGATATTTTTTTAGATTCAATTCTTTGATCTCAAAACATTATAGTTATGAGAAAGCAGATGTGTATAAAGCCTAACGGCTGCTCTGAGCCTGACTCATGCTCGCCAGGATCGACAGCAGCGACCAAAGGATCTCACTTGCATGTGGTCATCTCATGTAAAAGGCAATCAATTGTGCCGAAGTTGTAGAGCAACTGTTTCTACAGAAGTGTACTCTGGCACTGAACCTCGGCCACAGAAACAACAAAAGAAACTCAAGTGGTGTGCAACAAAGTGGTGCCACGAACGTTATCACGAGTCACCGCGTCACTGATAACCCACTTACACACATTGTTAGTGTTTCATTCACAAAAAAATCAAGCGCATGAATAAGTACGTACGATAACGCCTGCACCGATGTCAACAACAAATAAATCGTTTTGGCATCTTATCCATCAGAAACTACAAACCACACATATAAAAATTATATATTATTATGTTTATAAAACAAAACTGTAAGCATAAGCATTAGTTAAATTCCGTTGTCCATCAGGGCTACAAATTTAAACTCTGACTAAACTGAATCCTCCAACCTTGACGGATTCTCAGCAAAACCGCCGCCCCCGACAGACCTAATTGTTGCCAGTTAGAGTTCTGTTCTGACCTGCCGCATATTATGACAAATTCTAGAGGCAACGAACCTATGCTTTCTTTTGTCACAAGTCTCTGCCGAAAAACACAAGAACCGTTAACCGGAGACAATTACGTAAGGTAGGTAAAAAAAATGTGATGATGATGATTATGATGTGTATCTTGCTGAAAGAGAATTCCATCTATTAAATTTGTTCACAGATCTTCATCTCAGGAAGTTATATTTCACATGTTTTAGACGAGAACTACAAAATTATTTTATAAAAGTGAAATTCTAATTTGAAATCAAACATTAATTTAGTCACGCGTATCTAGCAAACATTAATTGTTAACATGTGATAGGTCTATACATTATATATTTTGTTGTATGATATATGCGTCTATATTACAAAAGTCAGAGGTTAGCTTCGTATGGCTCATATCGGATGTCGTACTCAACAACTGTAGTGGTATTCAAATGAAAAAAAATATTGGTTTGGTAATTAGAAATAATAACACACGTGAAAATTGTAACGAAATCTGCAATCAGACCTGCGTTATTGTCCGGAGCAAGCCAACTACATGACATCAAAATGAGGATGCTCAGATAGTCTGCCGGAGTCATCCTTATGGATAAAGTGCCAAGTCTATACATCAAAGGAACTTGTGAAGTACAACTGATACAAGATAAATTTGCAGAAACACGACTACGATGGGACAGGCATGTCATGAGGAGAGCGGTAGATAACCAGGAAAGTGCTCGACTACAAATCAGGACCGAAACAGCGCGGCAGACTCTCACATGGATGGCTGTAGTTAAAAAAGATGATGGAAATCGACTCAAAAGATATCTGCGGAGAAGAATGATTAAGAGCTTATTGCTGCACAATGCGAAACTGTTGTACTTGATCGAAACTCATATACGTAATACGTACTTATTACTTTGAACACTATCGATTCCTATGTGTCATCTTGACCTTAAACTTCGTAATGGTTTTGGGTTTATAACAACATTTTCTAAGACCGGTTTTATAAGAATATGGAACAGGTCTTAAAAATTGTTACCGGAATAAAAAGTGTCTAGAAGACTTTAAGGAGCTTCGTTCAGGAGTAATAAAACCTTATACCACAAACGAAACGATTTGTTTATTTAATTAAAACCGGTCAAGTGTTTGTTGGGCCACGCTCAGGGTAGAATTCCATTTTTATTATTTAGATGAGTTGGTAAATTCATCATCCATAATTTGTAAGAAATTTTGCTTTTTACTTTTCCAAGTACATTTTATAACTTGAACGAATATTTCTCGTTAACTTGTAAAAAATATTTAATGGGTCCTGAATGGAAGAAATGTATTCACACATCGCACATCTTTAAAGAGTTCTTTGTTGACCCTTAACGGAACCCTTAAAAAGCCAAAGAATTCATAGGAAACAAAAAGTATGATTTCCCTGTTTATTGCTATTAGGCGCGAGAAGTGCAGCGTATTTACATATACATCATGGCGGGGCACCCTGCAAGGAACACCAGGGGCTGTTCACGACGCACATAGCCCAAGCGCGTTTGTGGCATCGGGCTCGGTGATAACGACAAGTAGCTCCTAATACCTGAGTAGGAGGGTAATTAAAGTTTATTTTTTCTAATCTGGCTCAACACTTGTTTAAAGACGTATCTTTTACGTAATAATAGAAATATTTTAAATATGAACTTTCCAACAGGCTGCAGTAGTATTTCGTCTAAGTGATGCATCAAGTAAAATATTTCAGTGAAAAATATTTTTCCACCTTTTACTAATCTTTCGTTAAAAGGCGATTCTATCTTAGTCAAACCAAATCAAAATAAGAACGAAGGAAATCCGGAGCAATACTGAAATGATTCAACATCTGTCGAATGTTGCACGCTCTATGCACTCAATGTATTTGCGCACCTCTCTCGTGTGTATACTGTAGGTACTCGGAGTCTGTTGAGTTGCTACGAGTACGTTTGTACTCGTAGACACATTGTGGGAACTCGTAAAATATATTTTTTATACCTCGCGAACAGTTATTTTTTCTGGATGAAATTACATTTATCCCCTTTTGTGTACCCCTGGCATGTATGCAAAATTTCATGATAATCGGATGGGTACCTAGTTAAGGCGTGTGGCGTTACAAATAAACAAACAAACAAACTCACTTTCGCATTCATATTATTAGATAGGATAGTTATGCTATATTGAACTAAGAGATCAGTAAGTTTCTTAATAAATTTACGGAAGAAACGATGTTAGAAATCATTAACAAAACTAGTCAACGGTATGTATTATTTATTATGATATTTAAATAAACTTTATTTAACTAGCCTTAAAGATGTATAACTTCTTACGGCGAGTGTAGGTACCTCTACTATTACATTTGGCTTGGCGCCGACTTCAAGCCTATCAATAGGTAGCACATACAAATAATATATTTTATTAATATTAAAGGTATTAGGTTTGCATAAGAGGCGTATTAAATTAAATCTTTATTAAGTTATATTATACTTTTTAGTTTTTGAAGTCGGTTTTTTTAACTACAGTAGGATTTTTCTAGATTACATCAGGTAGACTACATTTCGTTGCTTTTTATTGTCATATATTAAATAGTAATTTTTTTTAAGTAGCTATGGGTAGGCCTAGGAAAGGTGCCGCGTGCCTTAAACAATATAGATCCCAAGAAACGGGAACGGAAATAAATTAATACACAGACCACATGATGACAAAGCACGATAAATGTAAATGCAACGATTAAGACAGTTAAATCTAGATTAATTGTTTTCTTATTATTTTTGAAATTTCTTTTTATTTCTTCGTTCCGAGATATTATGCAATCGTATTGGTTATAATATTTCTCAGTTTCTCTACTCCGCACGCTCGTTTCGCTTCAATGACAGGTAGCCTAAGACCCACTTATCGGGACACGGGTTAATAATAATACATAATTAACCTAAATGAAAACTCCTAAAAAAGCCGTACACAAACTAAAATTACGTCGTCCACGTAAACAAAAATGTTCATAAAAAAACTACTGGCCCAAAATATGTAAAATTTTTATGGGACCAAATGGCAACTATTCCGCATCAAACTAAAGAAGAATCACGTAAATCGGATTATAAATCTCAGCGTAATCGGTGTACATACAAAGAAAAAAAAATACCAATCGAATTGAGAACCTCCTCCTTTTTGAAGTCGGTTAACTAGCCTAACTTAGACATCGATAAAAATGTTATATTTATAATAATGGATAAATAAAAAATTACTAAAAAATTTGAATATAATATTTAAAATTGAACGTAGGGTTTATAGATTATGCATGTAAGTATATACATATGTAAGTATGTCAATATTTTACAATGCTCTTATCCAGTGGACAGTCACCGGAGAGCCATTAGCAAATAGCAAGCTAACTGAACAGGCCCACCCCTTGGATCCACTTACACAATCGCGCTAGTTGACAAAGCTCCGGCTCGACCGCACCTACACGCACACGCACACACAAACAAACAACAAGTCGTACGCTATACGCATGTAGTGAGATACAACAATTACACAACAGTGACCAAATGTAACTGAAAGGCGGCGACCATTTCTTTACGTTTTATAGCACAATCGCACATAGTTACGTACCACTTATACAAGATTGATTGTTCACCATTACGAACATCGAAGAATTTCCTTCTACTCATGAGAAGGAGCTGCGTTACGACAATGACACAATACTACTTTGCGTCAAATGATGCACGTGTGAATACGCAATAACTTTGATGTATCATCGTTGAGTGAGGGAGGCTCCCTTTACTCTCCACACTGAATAATCCCCTTTTATCTCAACTAGTTCATTTTTCTAAACATTAGGCTGGTGTGGAGTAGCGCACAAGTCGCGGGGAGAGACAGATATTGACGGAGACAGGTCGTGTCGCTGCTTGACACTAAAAACTGAACATATTCAAGTGTTCACGTTTCGCACGCCAGCAATACATCTGCTTCCTTTTGTGTGTAGCATTGGGTACAAAGTAGGTACTTCATTTTATAATTGCAAAAGCTAATCGAGACAGTTGCCTGCTTTTTACACCGCTCCAAATGATATGAACAGATTTTCTTCTTTCCATGGCCTATCTATTAATACTAAAATAAAATTATAATAAATGATGATGACAAAACATACTTGATACATTGTTTTTTTGTAAATGCATACATAATATCGTGTACAAAAGGATGCAGACCAATGCAAATACACATACTGATACTGATGCATACGAATGTAGCACTGAACGGGAAAGCAAAATAACACATACGTCACTCGTCATTATCATCAGCTGTCAAAAGCGTAGCAGGTATAATGTGTTTGAAGGAAAATGCTGAAAATGGTAAGTTGTTTTCAATGAGGAGAATAGCGGGTGGCTGAGTTATAGACTTTACATTTTTGTTTGTACACATTTAGTATCACAGTGATTGAATAATGTCTGCATAAATATACCAGCACTATATTCATGCAGACATTATTCAATCACTGTGATACTAAATGTGGTGTGCGTGATTGTAAATAGCTAACTATTAATACCTTACCATATGTATCGAGCAAAAACGGCTAGATTCTGTTATTAAGCTCTGCTCAACAATCTACACAAATAAATAAAATTGTAGTGTCTGTTTGTAATGTGAATATTTACACGGTACATTTACCAAATAATACATTTTTAACATTTTTGTCTGTCTATGTGTTTGTTCCGTCTAATCTTCGGCACGGGTGGGCCACGAGACTTTCACTGACAGATAGTTGGTGTTATAAGGAGTAACTTAGGGTACTTTTATTTTGGTAGCTAGGATTAAGGTTCCGCACAAAATATATAAATATGTACACGCGAGCGAAGCCGCGCTGGGAACAACTAGTACATAATATATACGTACCTACTTGATGTGGTACCTATGTAAACAAATGTTGGAAGTCAATTTTAACCTTCTTCTAATAGTCGTGTCAAAACTCCCGCATTAGGAATATCCCTGTGTGTAAATACATACACAATATACATATAAGTATGTATGTAAAAGCTGTGTGTTTCAGAAATAAAATATGTTTTCTTTCTTTCTTCTTCTTCTATATAGCTCATGGAAAGCGTTCCGTGACGATGACGCGAGTTCCATGATTTTTATTCACCGAAAAAGTGCTCAACGCGCCTAGAGAAGTTTTCACTCCAAAAAAAAAACTTCGATAACTACGGAAAAGTCTGATGAGTGCAGATTCCTGTTTGGTAAACTTATTGTTCTGTAAACCTCAACCAAAAAAATATAATTTAGGAAAACTAAACAAACATGCTTTGATAGCGAACCAAATTAAAAAGTAAAATTATTTTTGACGGGTGCTACAGATTAGCCTTATTGACGATGGTCTGGTGATGAAGCCAGACAGTGGACTCTTTTTTACCTCTCTTTTACAATGCCTGACATTACCGATCAAAATATTTTAGCGAAGGGAGAGTTTTAATGTCGTTAGGATAGGTGATACGAAGTACACAGTCACCGGTCATCTAGTTCAAAAATAATAATCTAAGAACTCTACAATACAATTCACAAGTTACTTAGTTATCACTTCTATCCGCAGTCCCCAAAGACTGCCCCGCATTTTTTTACATTTTTTAGGGTTCCGTACCGTTCAAAAGGTAAAAAAAGGAACCCTGATAAGATCACTCTCTTGTCCGTCTGTCTGTCCGTATGTCACCATCTATTTTCTCAGGAACAGGTGGACCTAGCTAGTTGAAATATATACCAGATACTGAGGTCTATAGTCGCTATTAGTTGTATAAAAATCAAGGTCCTGAGTCAATACGATAAAAAGATATATGCAAATTTAGACTTTCGCGAAAACTTGAAAGTACCAAAATTTACTTTAACTTTCAACTTTTTTATTTTTCGGAATTTTCCCTTTACTTGTGCTAAGACCTTGCTTTTAACCAAAATTGACAATTCTAGGTCAACCGGAAGTACCCTTGGTTTTGGGTCGAAAACCTATATGCTTTCCGTTTACCTAGAATCATGAAATTTGGTAAGAAGCAAGGTCTGACAGCACAAGTGAAGGATTAAATCCGAAAGTCGTTAATTTGTTGTTATATCACATAAAAAAAAGTTTTTGTGATTACAAACTTATATTTTGCGGTTGGATTGTTCACTTTGTCGTACATCGCAACCGCAAAGTTAAGTTTGTCTTTCGAAAAAGACGGGCAAAAGTCTTTGAGAATTGATTCCCGAGATGGACGTGTACAAGTTTGTTTGCTTACGGAACCCTCGGTGCGCGAGTCAGACTCGCACTTGTCCGGTTTTTTTTATGGTATAGAGGGCAAACGAGCAGATGGGTCACCTGGTGGTAAATGAATACCGCCGCCCATAGGCACCTGTAACTCAAGAGTCACAAGTGCGTTGTCGCCCTTTAAGGTGGGAGTAGGAGAAGGGAAGGGGGGAAGGGTTAAAGCCTCCGATAACCTCACTCACGCGGCGAAAAGCAATGAATGAATTACAAACTTATTATATCCTATAATTAACTTCCTGAGTTCGTTTACAATTATGACGTAATACTTTTCTCCTATGTTCTGAATCTTCTCATGTATTCCTTCCATGTTAAACACATGCACATCACGAAGTTCCCAAAAAATCTAAAAATATCGGCCAAGTGCGAGTTGAACTCGGTTAAAGACGGTTCCGTACGATGAATTGCAAATGTAAGTTTGTACGCACAATACTCTCTATACCACTTACAATAAAACTAATAATATTGTTGGGGAAAAACCATCGTACAGGGATATATTAGTAGCGAATACTTACTCAGATCACTCTGCGCCCAAAGCAACCGAACAACGCATTGTTATCGACATGTAGGAGAACAAAGTATGGAGGAATCAATAGAATCTGTTATCCTTAATAACCCATTGAAGAAAAAAAACAAAACACAAAGGCAAGCCATCAAAAGCGTAATGTTACAAGTGATTTTGTAGGAGAAAACTCAATACAACAGGAAATAACCGAAAATCGGCACGACACAAATCGTGCTGTAGATTGTAAGGAAAGATTTATTATGCACTGTAAAAAAAGTTTGTTTGTCTGGAAATAGTTTCGAAAGTTCAAAGTTAACCTATTATGTAGCTTTATTTTAGAAGAAATTTTTCAATTTATTTGGAAGTTACTTAAGGAAGGAGGTGCTTTAAACAAAATTGTATCTATGTAAATATATAAATCTAAACAAAACGCAGTGGAATGCACAGAGCCTGCGGCCTAAACTAGAGGAGATGAAATGTTTATTAGTGTAAGAGAAAGTACATATGGCACTAATTAGTGAAACTTGGCTGGATAAGACGGTATATGTTAATTTTAATCCATATAGTATTTATAGACGAGATAGAGAAGACTCGTATGGTGGCGTAGCTACTCTATCACATAATTCAGTAAGCGTTCAAGAACTACATGTAAATGTATATAATTCAGGTACCGAGTTGCTATGTATTAGATTAAATAATTGTAGTTACGTTCGACATATAATTTTAATATATTGTCCTAGTTCAATTTATACAACACAATCAGATTGGGATAATATTTTCTCTATGTTTAACAAACATTGTTTAATTGCTGTAGATTTTAAGGCTCATCATACTAACGGGTCGTATAAGACTGATATTAGGGCTAAACAAATTTTTGAATCGGCAATTGAGATTGGATACACATCTCTTAATGACGGAAAATCAACTAGGATTAAGTTGGTTAATAATATCCTACATAGCTCCTCACCTGACGTTACTTTTGCATAGGTAGACGTAGCCATTAATTTTGACTGGCACGTTTTTAACGAAAATCTAGGAAGTGATCACCTTGTTTGTTAAATTTAAAGTAAAGTATAGGGAGAACATCCACATAAACAAAAAACTAAATTATAAACTAGCCGACTGGAATAAGTACAAAGAATATCTTGTTGACTGCTTTGCTGCTCCTGTCACAAACAATAATAGATAGTCATCGTACAGTAAAATCGTATCGTATACGTATCAGTAAAATAAATAGGGCGATAAGAATATCCCCTTAATTAAAACGTGTAATAATCCCAATAATAATTTTAGACCAAAAGGCTATTGGAGTCCAGGTATTTCTAAACTAGTTGGTGAACGTAGGTTAACCCTACGTAATTTACGTACGTAATCTATACGTAAGCACAAGCTCGGGCACACCGAGCGACACCGTATACAAACAGAATATACCATCTTCTACACTTTCCGATATGGTCACTTTTAAAAGTCATATTAAACGCCAGAAGGAATTATAAATCATAATTCAGATGTCATGAACTCCAGTTAAAAAACTAATAAACTACTCAGTACTTTTTACTATATTTTATAATAACACTAGTTTTATAAATACCTACCCATGAACTATTTGTAACATTTGATGTCAAGCATTGTGCGCTTTTTTTCAATCAAATTATTTTGAATTATTATCTCCTTTTTAGTTCGGTGTGTTATAAAACCGTGTTTATTTTACATTTTTTAAACAATTATTTATCTTTATTTTTATTTAATTCTTTTAGTCTCAAAACAGCATCTACTTATTATCAAGAGACTTAAATTTCAGACACGGTGAAACTCAATCCAGTGATTGGTGCCTGCTTCGAGTGCATGTTCTGCAATCGCTGATGTGCTAATCTGTCGGTTCTTCACAGCAGCGATATGTTTTTTGACCCTTTCAGCAATAGTCCGCTTTGTTTGGACTATGTAGGAACTACTGCAGCTGCAGTTTATTTTGCCTGGAGACACCTGAAGTTTGTAACGGCAAGACATCCTTTGGTGTACCCACGATGTTTTGAACCTTTATGCCTGGTGCGTATACTGTCGGAATGGAGTATTTCTTTAACACGGAGCCGATCTTATCTGTTACTCCTTTGAAATATTTCATGTAGGCTGGTTGCCTGTTCACCTCCAGATGCTTGCGTCTCATTGTCGGTTGCTTCCATCTTCCATTCACTTGATACCCGTTACTTTTGGGTACCTCCTGAACATGATCCAGCTTTCGCTCCAAATGTTCAGAGCACAAAGATCGTATACTCTGTTCTTGAATGAAGTCATAACAGATTCCAGGTGTCGGGCATGATGATGAGACGTGGCATGTTGGTACCTATCCGTATGGGTAGGCTTGCGGTACAAACATTGCGACAAGGACTCGTCTGATCTCGCGGTTATTTTGACATCTAAAAATTACAACGACTTATCCACCTCCATTTCATACGTAAACCTTATCTTGAAGTGAATAGAGTTGAGATGTTGTATATGTATATTGATCTACTTCCTGTTTATTTAATTTAACGATATTAAAAATATCATCCACGAATCGCTTCCAAAGCCTAACGGTCTTCGGCTCGAGACTCAGCGCCTTCTCTTCAAAATGTTCCATTCAGATGTTGATAAGTACAGGGGCTACAGGACTACCCATTACAACACCATCAATCTGAAGGTAATGTCGACCTTGGAAAAGGAAATAGTTGCCATATAGACAGTGTTCAAGTAGATCAATATAATTGAATGGCAGCTCGTTGTCTCTCACCAAGTCTTTTACGACGTTCAAGCACTCTTTTATTGGTGTAAAACGATACCACGTCAAATTTCCCCATGACGTCATCAGGTTCTAACGTGAGATCTTTTATGATTTGTATGAAGTGCCGCGAGTGTTTCACAAAAGACGGTGTTTGCCTACAAGTGGTTGCAATACTGACGCAACATGCTTCGCGAGATCGTAATTAGGAGAGGCAATTTGACTTACAATAGGCGCAGCGGCACGTTGGACTTGTGAATTGATTTAATTTCATTTGATTAGCAATTTACCTAGGAAATCAACTTGATTTACTTTTACACATTTTATGTGAAACTCACATTCAGTAGCTATAGTTCAGCCCACGCGGCCACGGATACGCGTGACGTTAGAATATGCGCGCAAAATCAAACGTAAACTCCAACCATGGTGTTCTAAACTCGAATAATAACACGAGTGTCACGAGCTCTTTTACAACATTAACAATATCGTTATCGCCTTTTTATGTTACTAAAGTAGCAAAAAAGTTTATCATGCTATCAGAAAGCAGCCAGAAGATGCAGACTTAAATTATGTACATATCTCGTACAATCGGTTGGCCACGTCGCACTGGAGCAATCTCTTATGAGCAGGATAGAAATATACATAATTATGGAGAGCTAAGGTTATCTGACTTTTACTATGAATAAAAACCGTACTACGACCAAATCGATGCCATTAGCAGCAATACTACGTTCAGTAGTCGGTAGAAATTAGGCATTCGAAATTGATTCTTTTAACCAAATAATAACCATTACAATGACATTCATAAATTTGTTATTATTAATAATTTTAGTATAGGTTTTTAATACACCGCATTTTACCTTTTATTAGATTTCTGAACCGAATTGCATCATTCTTTTTTTATTCAAATCTGCGTACATTGATGATCTGATGATGTTGTTAGACAGTCAATTGAACTCCTTAACGATTTGTTCCTAACGGTAGGTTTCGCTGTCAGTTTTGCCACAATCAAAACGGTGATTGACAAATAACCTAACAAATATAAATAGTCTAATGCAGTGATTGACGGTTGCATGATGAGATTTTAATGTTGATATTATTTCATCAATCACCAACGAACATTCGTCAATCATGACTTTTGGTAATGATTGACGTTTACATGAGCGTCTAATGGACGCCTTACGAACATAAGTTCATTCGAACCGTTCATCCGATCATCATGAAATGTTGCCAGGTTACACGTTTGCCAGTGAGATCTTCTAATAAAAAAAAATGTAACCCTACCCGTCAATTCCGTGTATAATCTTTTTCTTTTTACTTTGTAGTCCGGCAATATTCCTGAAACTGAAAAGCTCTTTCGGCATTTTTTCTAAATGTCAATGTTACTTGTATTCGTTAACAACATATTGTACAACTAATTCGATGTTCCTGAATGATGATAAAATGTAGGAGTAATAATGGCTTCACTACACCACACAGTATGTATAACACCTGCGTGTCCGACGTCACAGACTAAAACAATAAATTTTAGCTTAACGAATAAATTTCGGTTTTACCAGTGACATTAGTATGTATGTACTACCGCAACAAATCTGTAACCACGATAATAGTGCGTGACACATCGTTCCTTCACAAAGGGTTTGTCGCACATTCGTAATTAAAAGAAACACAAAGAATTACTCAGATAGATAACCTAGATTATTTAAACTCGGCCGCATTATCTCTGAACTACCCAGGACCTGATAGAAAGCAAAAAGCTACCGTATTAAATGGCAACAATGCGGTTGCCACACCCAAACAAATTCAATATTAATTAAATAAAAAATGAAAATACCAAAAAAGAAACAGTAATTATGAAACCTTTTAATTCTCTTAACAGTTGTTCAAGGTTGGAAAGAGTTTATTAATTATTCAACAATACTTACTCAATTGTGCGTGTAGAAAATGTTTTAGGAATTACCTCTAATAGTTTTCGAATATTGAAGCTAATTAGTATTATTTACAAAAACGCATTTACTTAGTTAACTAAATTGATGATTTTAACACTTTCACGATCCATGCAGTTTACAAGTTTTTGATTTGAAGCTTGTTTGTATGAAATATATTATAAAATAATGAATAATAAAATGTTTCAAATAAATAATAGATTTAATATCGATACGTTTCAGTCTTTGTCTTGTTTCTTCATTAACACAGTTAAAGTATACCGTAACGTCGTCTTTTAAAAAGAATTGCGAAACAAAGGCCAACCAATGTGCAATGTGTACCTAATTGATGATAAATAAATAAAATTATACAAGAGGCACATTAACTGTTTTATTTTTTACAAAGTCTGTCATACTTGAATAATATATAGTGGTCGATGACGGTTGTAACAACGTTTCTCATTTTCTTGTATCGTAGTCCTAAAACAATGTATCAATCGCTTTTATTATTTGACAGCTGAGGGCTATTGTGGTATTGACAACGCGGCAGCGTTGCTAACACGTCTAGAGGACATTTTACACGTCTTGTGAAACGTTCTTTATATTTTGTTGATATTTTTAATGTATGTCTCCAGTTAGACAAGTGTTTATGAGCAGATGTAGTTCGTCGGCGACAACCTCGTGCAATCTGAACTCAATGGTTCGAGAAAACCCGTACAATTTACTTTTCCTAGGGCGCTACATAAGTTTTGTCGTACTTTGTGAAATATTATTTTTTTCAAAGTAGGCTGACTGACAGTAATACAGGTTTAATACAATTCATACTTGCAAACCAGGTGCTGAACATATTGTTACAATATTCCTCTTGAACACTGCCGCAAATATTCTCAAAAGTTCTATAAGCTCCTCATCGTCCGAAAACTTGCGTCCCTTCAGTTGTTTTTTAAATATGGGAATAGTGCAAAGTCAGATGGTGCTTAATCCGGATTAAAAGAAGGGTGCAAATAGTCCGTAGTTTTGCCGGCTGGATGTACAGGGGCGTTATCTTTATGCTTGTATCGAGTCAAGTATCGAGTCTTGAGTTTTGTCGTTAATTTTTTATTATACTTGAAGTAATTCCTCTGTATACCATGCAACAGTAAAAGTCTTTGTTTTATCAAACACAACCGTAGCCGCTATTCCTCTCTTTACAGATAGAGACATTTTCACAGACGTTGGCGGTGGTTCTTCTTCAAACATCCACACTTTACTCTGGGATTTAGTAGAATCGTCGAAATAATACAGATCTGCAAATCAAATCGGATCGAATTAGATCGGCCGTCTTCAATTTTTTTTAACACATCACGAGACCAAGTTACACGCTGCTCCCTCTGCGCATCAGTCATCAAGTGCTTTACCCAGAGTGAACAAAGTTTCCGTACTTTCAAATGGTCGTGAAGAATCTTATCAACAGTTGGTGCACTTAACTTGAGGGTTTCTTCGGTCTGTCACTTCTATCGGTCTGCCGGATCCTTCCTCATCTCATCGTCCAAGTTAGAATATACTCGAAACCACGTTTAGTTAAGCCACGCTTAAAGTTATACAAAACTAGCAACGCCCCGCGGTTTCGCCGCGTAAGCCCCGATTCTGTGGGAATACCGGGATAAAAAGTAGCCTATGCGTTAATCCAGGTCTTCAGCTATCTACATACCAAGTTTCATCGCAATCGGTTCAGTGGTTTTTGCGTAAAAGAGTAACAAACATCCATCCATCCATCCAAACTTTCACATTTATAATATTAGTGGGATAATTACACGAATGTCATACCGAGAGAAGCACGCCATTTCTGTTCGAAAAAAAAATTAAAATTAAAAAAACGATTCCTTGCCTCCAAATTTGTTTTTCCTTTTTTTAATAATTCTTAGAGTTTATGACTTCAAGTCACAATATTACGATATCTAGTTTGCATACGACAAAATGTATGATGCGCCCTCGCGCTACATATGTAACTTTTCCTATGCTGGCCCCAAGCACGCGATGTCACGTAAATTGTATTTCTATTTAACATTTCTAAAAATGATATTACAATCAAATCACTAAAAAACCTTGCGACTTTATGCATATTGGTTTATTGATTACCCAACGCCCCAAGTTGGAGGGCTCGGATTGCCAGTTCTAGTTGCGGGTATGCGACCCTGACTTTCTTTCTTTTCTTTCTTATAGCTTACTCTCCCAAATCCATCCGTATAAGCAATATCCCTTTCCTTCCATTGTCTTCCCTTCTTCCCTACTTTTCCCTTTCAAAATACTCCCAAATTTCCAAAGTGCCCGGTTGGCGGTAATAGGCTTGCTATTACGTGAGTGGGACCAAATTATAGTTGACAAAATGTGGGTGTTCAATACGCCTCGGCCTATTCACAGAATTGAGAATAAATAACGTAATGCAACGTGGGTGGGGACGCGCGCCATAGTTATGAGCAATAGTTAGTTAGCGCCATAGTTATTTTCGTACTCGCATATATCCTACGACGGAACGTAGCTGCGTGAACAAACAGTAATTATGACGACTAGCCTAAAAATTACGTGTTGAAAAAGAAGTCGGGATTACACTGTGCCAAAGTAATTTAAGAGAAAAAACGTTGTAACTATATTAAAACTACGAGAGCACGCAATTAACTACTTTGTTATATTCACGCAAATATTTGTTAAATGTCAAGATGCACTTCGCTGCGACAGTGATGATAATAACTACATTATCATTTATTATAAATAATTCGACACCGCAATGTTATTGTTATAATTTTTCTCTTTTGTATTGTAATTTTTAACAGACAGTAAAAAAGGAGGCGGTCCTCAATATTTCTAAATATTTTTTTGTTTGTTAGGGTATAACTTTTAAGGAATAAATTTTGATTGAAATTAATGATACTTTTTGCTCTTTGCAAAATAAAAGAAAGAACCTAATTGAGCTTTTGTATCCGATTTTTTCGGTTTTGTCGCTTATGCGATGGCTTTACAATTGCGCACTCTCGTGTCTTACACTGTACATTGTACAACCCTCTCCACACTGCGAAATGTACTACGGACGTTCCATTAAGATTAATGGGACATTGTCTGTTAGTTTTGTAGTTATTGGTTTGTTTACAACACGTGTAACTTGGTGTAAAGCTTGTTATTAGACTAACATAATGACTATTGCTCCTAAGTAACTCAGTAAATAAACTATTGTTGTCACATCCTCTACTTTAACATTGACATACTATCTCCATACTACATATGACATTTATTACTATCAGTCACGCCGTATATTCTGTGTTAATTTCTTGTTGGTTGGCAATAATGTATAATACTTATAGGTTGTTGTTGGGTTCACATAATACATATTGCTAATCAATGTTTCAGTAAGCCTGCGGGTGCGAAGGTGCTGACGCGTCAATCCGGCACAGGCGGCAAGTGGAACATGCATTATGCATTATGGATTTGGAGTTACTTCAGCGTTAATTTCGGCAACTCAATTTAGTACTGTGACTATTGAAATTCTCTTTGATGTATATAAACGACAGGTTTATTTTTTAAAGTTTTAATATTTATGATAAATGTTGTTTCAAGGCGTGGCTCTAATTGTCCTCTATATGTGCATACTTACTTTTATCTATTCTGAGTCAATACACTATTAATTTGTGCGATAACTTGAAATTAATAATATAATTAAACAATTATTTATTTTAATTAATTATCCATCGGGTGTCACTGATAGACGTACACAGTTTATCTACTTGACGCCGATTGTAAGCCAGAGTCACGATGAGTCACAACAACTGGAGACTAGGTAGCTTGACTGAAGATAGCAGGTTAGGAATACAGGTTGTACTACCCTTCTAGGTGTGCAAATATTTCATACAAATTAATCACACTAAAACACAACAAATATTGAATTGTTTTTTTTTATGGGATAGGGGGCAAACGAGCAGACGGGGGATGGTAAGCGACTACCGCCGCCCAAGGGCACCTGCAACTCAAGAGTCACAAATGCGTTGCCAGCCTTTAAGGTGGGACTAGGGGAAGGGGAGGAAGGGGGAAGAGGCAGAGTGCAGGTAGGGGGAGAAGAGGGGAGAGGGAAGGGTTAGGGCCTCCGGTAACCTCACTCACTCGGCGATAAGCAATGCATTGCTTCACTGCCGGTCCTTTGTGAGGCCGTGGTATTACTCCAGTCGAGCCGGCTCATACGTGCCGAAGCATGGCTCTCCCACAGTTATCAATTAATGATAAAATCTTAATCCTAAATTACATTAATTATAGATATTTGAGCATCATCGCAATTATTAAGTCATGTCAAATCAATCAGTCATCAATGAATAAATAATTGTCAACGTTATTAAAAATTATCCAAAAGAAAGTCCTTTGTGTTAATAATATATTTTTGAAGTGAAACTTCTTTAGAATCGTTGTGATTTGAAATTCGATGAAACGGAAGCATCACGATAAAGTTGCTACGATAAGTTCCTATAATCTTTGTCTTTGCGCCTGCGTACTATATGTCAATGTCAACATGGTATAGTTTTTGTGCATTTCTTCTTCATATTTCACTTTTACTTAATTGATTCTTTACAAATTTACATTTAAATCCAACCTTAACCTACATTGAAAACGAAGTATTGTTGTTTTGAAAGTTGTGTACAGTTGTAACTGGACTTCAGGTTTGCTTACCGTTTATTATTAAGGCCATTTCTTGTATATCTTGATCTTTTTTCCTCAAGTTTCACTTCTACCGTTTTCGCACACTTACCCTTTTTTTCAGTCAGAAACGCTTTGCGTTGGGAGAATGGAAAACCCCCATTTAAAAATGTGACGATTCGAACTGTCGAACTGTCGATTCTGACATACTCGAGTGCGTCAGATTATCATACAGATGGTTCAGCCTAATGTCCTAGACAAGCTGACCAATAATCTGACGATTATTTGGAAGGATTTTCTTAATCTGACGATTTGAAAAAAAAACATGTATTTTATTGTTGTATTCATTAAATGTGTGAAATAAAATGCACGGAGCTATCCATAATATATTTATATATATATATATATATATAAAAGCGAAAAGATACTCACTCACTCACTCACTCATCTACTGACTAATCACGAAATCTGTAAAACTAATTGACCTATGACTTGACAAGTTTATTTTTATTACATGTGTGAAAATAATGTAGTTACATCGCTTTTTACAGAACTGATCTTTGTTTTTATGAAGGTAAAACAGGTTTTCATAAATATACTGACACACCACCATCACCATATTTATTTCTTAAAATTTCTGCCTAGTGAGTCACGATTATCTGAGTTATAAATTGCTCGAATAGCCCTCTTCTGCAGCACGAAGATAGTTTTATACATTATACTATGAAAATAACTAAAATATACTAATCTGGCTCTTTCAATATCAGTCAGTTCATGAATTTTTCTAAATGCGTATTCTGCTGAGTTGAGTCTATTCGATAACTTATCAATATCCAAGCCCCATTGAAGCTTAGAATCAACAGTAATGCCTAAGAATTTCGTGGTATACACTAGTGCCAACTTGTCTTCTTTAACCATTATGTTTTTCGCCAGTGTAACGTTTGGAGTAGTGAATCGAAAACATTTAGTCTTTTCTCCAATAAGAAGAAAGTGGTTACGTTAAACTAGCGACCCACTTTCGTAATAGCATCATTTACGTATTCAAAGTTTGTACTCATACGTTTTAGTCTAAATAAGAGTAAATTTTCATCCGCAAACAACACTATCTCGTGGTTGCTCTTAACAAGATGATCGAGATCGGTTTGCACGATCGCTGTCACATCGATTTGTTGCCCGTGGTTCTTCATCTTTAACTCCACTTGAAGTACCGCCGTTCTCGTTGAAGTCCTGGTAACGATGACGGTCGACAAGCGCCCTTACATTCTCCAGTAACTTTCAAAAAGAACGTAAATGAATGGACAGAGTATAACGTGGGGACGGTTTGAGAGAGTGAGAGATAGAGAGAATGTAAAAGGGAAAGAGTGGCACGGAGTGTGAAATACACGCTTCACTGCAGCGGCATGCACTAAACTTTCTTTACGATTTTTGTAACTTCGGCTTTTGGAAATCGGCAGATTATATAACTCCTGTTATCCTTATTTCCTTCAAAATAAAAAAAAAATCGACCACGCTCGATAATATCCAGGTGACGTTTTTTTTTGCATGTCTGTAACCCATTCACTGCCTTGCTCACGCTCAAATCGTCAGATTATTAAAATGTACACTTGTCAGCATGTAGTTAACCCACCTTATCTTAATCTTGTGGAGGTACTTCTGTTATTTGTGTTCTATTTTCTAAGTAGGAACGTATTAGACTGAGTACATTATCTCTTACGCCATACGCATGTAGCTTCTCCAGAAGAATTTATGGTTTACGTGGTCAAAATCAAAACCTTTGCTCATGTCCATGTACACAGCAGACACTGGTATTTTTCTGTCCATGAAAAGTAGCACCTTATTGATCATTTCATAAATAGCGATATCTAAACTCTTGTCTTTTTTAAAACCTTTCTGTTCAATTGCTAGTAAATATTTTCTTTAAAATAGGTGTACAAACATCTGGGTATCAATTTTTGGATGACTAGAAAAAATAGGAATAAGAGCAACAGGTCTGAAACAGTGCGTGTCATCTTTACTCCCTTTCTTAAAAAGTGGTTTTAGAATAGCTGTTCTTAGATTACTGGGATATATTCCTTGTTCAATACATAAGTTTATAACATGGGTAAGCATGGGAGAAATAATAAAAAAGACCTCTTTCACTATCATAGTGTTTAGCCATCGTTACCAGTGCTTTTTGTATTTTTAACTGATTTATAATACCGTGTATGTTACGAGGAGTAGCTGGCGCCATAAAAATGGCCTACTATACTTTAACGTACTTTTAGTTTCTGTACCAGATTTCATCAAATCTGTAAAAAATAAGTTAAAGCTTCTCCTATTTCTTTGGGGATTTTCTATTATTTTATTGCCTATCTTTATTTTTAAGATGTTTGGCTTCGGTTTATTTAGTTTCTTTTTATTTACGACCTGCCATGTACCTTTCGATTTATTTGCAGCTGCTCTTATTTTGCAATTATTGTTCTGGGATTTTTGTGTAAGTTTTAAAACACTTTGTAACTACAAGGAGTGGTTTTTAAGTTTGGTTTTATTCGATTTACTAGGATGAAGTCGATACTGCCATACCAATTCGGTTATTGAAAAAAAAAAATCTTGTCAAAAATCGAAAGATTACATGAGTTTTAAAACAAAACTATTGTTTGTTTTTTTGTTGTTGTTGTTAAAAGTTATAAAATATTAAAAATAATGTTTTAAACACACCGATAGTTCCCGAACTAACCGTGACGTCATAATGTTAATGTCTACTTAGCATTACATGCAGTTGAATATTCATAAAAAAATTCTAATGATTACATATAAATTCCATTGAAGATCATATATAAATTATATTGATATAAATTATATTATTAGATACTATTAGTCATAAGACACAAGACAATCAACAACAATCAATAAAATTATCGTCAAGAGGAAATGAAACATTTAAAAAATTCTAGTCGATAAAAATTACAGCAACAGAGTAATTTCTAACAATTTTCTATAAGAAATAGGAACAATTTATTTTAAAGACATGAATATTGCCACATTCTTTAATGTCACTAGGAAGGTTATTGTAGATCTTTGCGGCCATAACAAACACACTTTTCTCAAAGAGGGTAGTTCTATACTGACACGTAAGGTTATTATACAAGTGACTTCTATTTCGCGATTTAAGCTCTAATGTAAATAGTGATGTATGATGTCTAATAAACAAAGCCATTTCAAATATATGTAAGGATGGCAGTGTAAGTATTCTTAATTTCTTAAATTATTTCTTGCAACTGTGAGTTGTTTTGAGACCACTCATAGCTCGCACGCACCTTTTTTGGCATTTGAAAACTTTATCCTAGTTGGGAGTATTTCCCCGGAACATAATTGCATAACTGAGTCTAGAAGCAATTTAACTAAGACAAGCTAACGAGTAATGTGTTAAGATTGACCTTTTTCGCTAGCATGTATAAACTATAAGATGACTGTGACACTTTTTTGCAAACAAATTCTATATGACTTCGCCATTTCAAATTATCATCTATGTGTACGCCAGGAAATTTTGTTGTAGATGTCAATTCAACTTTTTCACCGTTAATTTCTATTTGAGTATGTAAAGTGTTTTTGTTTACTGTTTAAATTAATTTAGTTTTATTCATATTAATTAATAAATTATTATTTTGTAACCATTGAATTGTTAAATTTAGACTACTATTTATAATATTTTCATCATTGTACACAACAGTAGTCGATATGATACGATCTGTAGTAGATTTTGGCAGGTTTATATAGACCTTACATTCAGAAACAACGTATTATTCTCGAGGGATAGTAAAAACAAATTTAATGAGGGCGTAGCCACGGGCAGAAGCTAGTGGTACAATATATTCGATGTTCCCTCTAACATGTATATATGTACCGGCAAAAACCAGTCTGTGAAGCCTCATCCTGGACACGGACTTTACTGCAGCCAAGTTGTGTGTGTTCTAGAGAGGCGAGATTGTGTTCATCATTCATCGATAGCGTCATCAGATGACTGCATCTACATCTTTTAAAAATATCGTAAAGTACTTCATAAAAATGATGCACACAGCTTTGTACACTATAGTTGATAATAATAGTTACTGTGCGAGCCACTCAGTAATTCCAGCATCTAAGCATTCTATGTATTTCGTCAAGTAGTCACCTTCGTAAAAGGTACAATTTTAAAATGTATACGTAACAAAGACAGTCGATACCTTTCAACTAAAGAACCTGATGCACCGCAAGGTATTGTGAGTGCGATCTACCTCGTGGGTTCGTGAGGGTTTTCACATGCAAAATAGGTAGTCTTAAAATGTATACATCACAGGAAAACCTTGTGAGAAAGACGTCATACAAGTCTAGCAGATTATGCTTGTCAACAAGGAAAATATAGAGTATTGCTGGAGAGATTGCGGTTAGGTTACACATTTGGTTTCCTGGTTACACATTCAATAAGGTCCTTATCTGTTATGACGTTACACTCAGACCATAATCCGCGAGAGAAGTGCTACTATCCGTCTATAGACATTTTACTGACTCTCAATCGAAATGTCATATGCCATGCCAACTCTACCATATCTTCTAAATGCATTTGAGATCTTTACACCAAGGATTCAAATATTACAATAAAAACTTTCGTGAGTGATATTCATGTTTATTAGAGATTATACGGTTTTACTCACGTTTGTATTTCGGGGATGCCCGACTAGTTTCGGACCCGACGGGGGCCCTTTTTCAAGGAGTGAAGCGTCCAGCTGCGACGGTGTCAGGCGTCACACTGGGATTACTACGCCGCCATCGGTTCCTTTGTCTTTCGGAACGTGCGGATGTAGACGGTTGCGTTTCCGTTGCGTTGTGAGATGCTGCAACAACAGAGTTTTCAACAGAGACAGTGGCTGGTCACTGCCCCCTGCCTGGCATTAAAACAAAACAAAAAACAAATTTTGATTGTTTTACATTTTAATGTTAATACATTCTTACACCACACACCATTAAATTAGTTCATACTAAAGGACGGCTATGTACATAATTATAGCCGTGGTAGGTACATCGATAACGTATAATAATACATGTATGTATAGCGATAAGACTGCCCATCTACCCACATATATATATTTGTATGTAGAATTGCAGTGGACCGTATAAACAGTGAATTGCGATAAACTGATTGATTAATTGATTATTTATTTGTAGTACGTTAATTCGTAATATTTATTTATTAATAAAAAAGACAAAACAATAATTCGAGAAGTGCGAAATTTTGATTTCATAGACTACTCTGCCAAGGACGAACGACTCTATTTTTTTTAATAAATATATACATATATTTAATATAATTGAGGGTTTAGGTTACGGGTCTATTTCGATAAAATATATAAGCAGGCAAGCACAGCTGGCTGTACTTTGGTGGAGGACAGTTTTCCCGCAGCTGTTAGAAATACTAAGCTGGTGCGCGAACAGAGCATGTAGTGGCATGTACTGTGTGACCCTTGTTCTGTAGTATGTAAAAAATATGATGCCACGCACAACAGCCTGTGAGTAACAAACCATTATGTGTGTCAAGGAAAAGTCACACAAAAGCTTTTCTTTCGTGGAATGACACACGTCAGGGCCGTGAGTCTCCCTGACCACAGATGTTATTCACGATCAAGGCGGGTGCAACGTTCAACCCCACGCGAACGAGTCGTGTGACGTCAAGCACAATAATAAATTCGAGAGTAGAAACCTTGACCGACGTGTGTATAGGTGATCTATGTTACAGAGTGTTAAAAGAGGCATATAACTGCATCAGAAGCAAAAGCCCTGTCATTCCGAATTGCCGCCAAAAATTTGATTTATCACATTGTTTTTATTGACCAAAAGAAAGAAAGTTTATTTATTCTCTCAGTCTATCAAAAAGGCATGAATATGAATATTATGAAAAGCTATTTTTATTGAAACTGTACAACAAGAGATTTTATTAGTAGGAATAAGTGGAAATAAAATTCCACTCATCCTAAACAGTGACGGTGTAATAGGGAAGAATGGGAAAAAAATCCACTGATGCCACCAGGAGGGACAGCCGGTAGGAACTAGTGGAACAGCCCGTTTTTGAAAAGTTAGTGTCCGCAACACATGTTACCTTTCTAGGCATACGAATACTTATGATATACTTAAATTGACAGGCCTGTTGGTCTAGTGGTTAGTGACACTGACTGCTAAGCCAGAGGTCGTGGGTTCGATTCCCACCCAGGACAAATAATTATGTGATGAGCACGATAATTTGTTCTGTGCCTGGGTGTAAATTATTTATAATATGTATGTATTTAGAAATATATAGGTATGTTTATCAGCAGTTTGGTTATCGTAGTACAGGCTCTGCCTAGTTTGGGATCAAATGGCCGTTTGTGAGATATGTGGAGCTATTATTATTATTCCCTTTATTTATTTAATATACATGTAACTTGCATTTTTAAATACATTCACATTAAAAATAATATATTTAAAAATATAAAAATAGTGTCCCACTGGTATCGGGTACACGGACCAAGCTACCAGTGGTTAGGGCTCCAAAGACAGAAACCTCCTCACTATGCGTGCCGTATCAAGGACTGCCTTCTGCATCAGGCTCCTAATCCAACTGCCTAACGTGAACCTCTGAAGGTGTTGGTCGAGGCTCTTAGCAATTAACCCATGAGCCGAAATGACTATCGACACAATGATTGCTGAATCCACATCCCACATGTCGACAACCTCGTGTGGGCTAAGTCCAAATATTTCATTTCTTTATCTTTTTCGGCCTTTAAGAGATTGTCGTCATGAGGAATGGTGATATCAATAATCATTGCTCGGCGCTCTAATCGGTCTATCACCACTTTATCAGGCTTATTGGCAACAATAGTCCTGTCAGTGATGATAGATCGATCCCAGCACAATGTTGCACGACCATTTTCGAGAACTGGGTCGGGCACATACCTGTAGTATGGTACCTCGACAGCCACAAGGTTATATTTAAGAACAAGTTGCTGATGGACTATCCTGGCCACTTGGTTATGTCTATGCAAGTACTCGCCGTTGGCAAGACGAGAACAACCAGATATGATATACCTGAGGGTTTCTCCGGGACGATGACATACCCGACAAATGTCTATTGTGCCGTCCTTCAGGATATATCTCCGATAGTTATTGGTATTGGTATAGGGCTCTGTTTCCGCATCTAGACTCTATAGACTAGATAGGCTGACTAGTTGAGCCGACCTAGCTCCTTCCAGAAGCACAGAAGCCTCCTGGGGCGTTCCGTCTCCGATAGTTATTCGTCATAACAACTTTATCCGTAATTGCACAGACAAAACCTTCAGTTTCTCCGAAGAGGTCATCGAACCGTAGTCAAGATACTGATGCTAATAAATACAAAATATATTATTAATCTATTACATGTAATATAACATCATTAAATATTCTTAGAACTACAATCCAAAAACTTACAATAAGCATTATCAAAAATATATATATGTCTATCGTCATTATAAGTATTAAAAAATATTTTTTCGAAATTGAAGTACAGAATTACTTAAAGAGATAGTCACTATGGTTAAGTACAACTCGTTGCAGGCCCAACAGGCCCTGCCCTACATCGAGGAGCATACAAAATGATTCATTTAAAACAATCGTTTAAACAATTTGTTGAATCGACCATGCCAGTCGATGTTACATGCACAAAAGTATTATAAGTTTTAAATGATTGTGTACCTGTTCGGAAGGCTATTTTCGCATCACTGAGAATAGATTAACAAAATGTAAGTATACAACTAGTTAAATGTAAAATATGGAGTGCCAATTGTTATTAATAAACAAATAGCTATTTATTTCTTCTACTTATGTAAGACACATTTTTTTTTATTTGCATAAAATTAAGAGTAACAAATCTGTGAAGACTAGATGACGATACGAGTTTTGGAGATATTTATAAAAAAACATATATCCGAAAACTGCACATTTTTCGGACGCCATTTTGGTGGTGTTAAATAATAATAATGCATACGCCCACATCAGAATCATAAAATATAGACCGTGACGAAAAAATGTGTGCAAAATGAATCAATTTGGACGACTAGAACTGGCTCAAGTACCAATAAACATTGAAGCAAATTTTAATAAATAAATAGAATTTCTCGTTAACAAATGAATATTTTTTAATTAAAAAAATTTCGTATGTTCAGGAGCATAAAAGACGTATTCTTCTAAAGTTTCACGTTTTTTCAATTTTGCGACTTTCGTGCGTAATTCGTCATTATTTAAACAAATAACAGACCAAAGTTAATCAACCTGGTACAAAATTTTTAGGATTTCTACCACCTATACGATAAAAAAGTTTGATATGCGAAAATTACAAAAAACTCAACTTTTGGCAATTTTTGCGCATTAAAACGTCAATTTGACAATGTTCCGAAAGTCAAAAATGAGATGAAATTCAGGACCATGTTCCTGATATACTAACGAACAAGTTTTACTATGATAAAACCTGTGCGTAATTACATACGCGTTTTTTTCTAATTCCATTGGCCTGCTAGCTGCGTTTTAACTGACACCACTCACTTGTCTCAATGGATAATTACTGTAGTGTCAGTGTCCACCATTAGCGCCCTCGTGCCGTCCGTCACATCTTGTCAATCCTAGGTTCTCCCTTGTTCCATTGAATTTAAATGATTTGTCAATTGCATGATTCTTGAATGATAAAGTGTTTGATCTAGTTACTAATGTACTACTAACGAGTCACTATGTTATTGTATTTATAAGATACAACCCCGACCCCTTCTATGCCCAGTCGTTCTCGTTTGTCCCCCTTCAACAAGTCCATGATATGATGATAGCACTTTGGAACCCAATAGTAATTTTTTTGAAACCCATCAACACAGAACCTTTAGCTGTTTGAGCACCTGTTTACGTGACGCAGGGGGAGTGGACTACAAGATATTACTTTTGCACTGGACAATAATATGGAAATTGATAAATAAAACCTACTCGAAAACGATATAATTTACATTCAATGCACAGGCTTTGGTTTGTTGGAAATGATGTAATGCTGATACACCCCTTTGAATATTTCACTTATAGTACAACATTAAAATAACATCACCAAATTAATCACAAGTAATGATGCTTACTCATTTGCTATTAGAAGGCATTTGTGTAATATCACAAACGAAACAACTAAATTAAAAATAAATTAAAGCGCCGGAAGCGTAATGTCCCCACTAAATCTTGCATTAAATTGAGAATTTAAAACTATTTTTAGAATTAGTTATTTGTGATTTAAAATGGACTTAACTGATAAGACTTGGACTAACACACAATATTCTGCCACTGGGCACAGGACATCACCTGTGACATATTCGTCAGTGCTTCTACATTAAACTTTAATATTGAATAACTTTCTCTACTGAACAACAATCATTCGTAATCCTAATTTGTTAAATAAATGCATTGACACTGATTAAAGGTAACAATTGAGTTTAATAATAGCGAACTGCAGCTATTTCAATCGACTGTTTGTCAGAAGTTAAAAGTTGTACAGACGCAACGCGACGACCGGGTAAACCGTTCCGAAAGAAAGACTATTCGTTTTGCAGATAAATGGCAACATTGGTTTGCACAAACAAATGTTTACTGTAGCGCCCCTTAGTGAGTTACCACCGTAACACCCATCTAAGAACCAGCACCAATCAACCACGAACCATTACTAAAAACTGCATCAAAATCGGACTATTAGTGTTGAAGATAAATGGCAACATTGTTTTGCACAAACATAAACATCTCTCAACCTAAACGCATAAACCATCTCCGTGCCGTCGTGGGTAATGAATTCCAACGGTCCCAAATTGGATCCCTGACTTATGCCCGAAAAGGTAAAATACTGCCGTGATTTATGCGTACTCGACATACTGACTGCGTTTTCCAAAGTAGCTCGCTAAGAATTCCAGCAGTTGCGACGTGAAACCTAGCGCCGCCAGCTTCGACAACAGAACGTGATTATTCACGATGTCAAAAGAGCAGGACAGACTGGTGTAAGGGGTACGTCGTAAAAGATAACAAGTTGCTCCTAGTACTTCACCCCGGCCTGAAACCGTGCTGCACATCAGTCAGCTGACAACTGATTTGCGCAAATATATACATGCGTGTATTGCTGATTCAGCGAACGCAGACAGCACTGCGACCGGTGTATAACCACTGACGTCATCATTTTCACTACCCTTCGGAACCGGTATTACTTTTGTGACTTTCCATTGGTCGGGGTAATGACTTTCCCTTAAGCACAGATAAAAGATGTGCAACAAGGGCCCCCATAACACCTCACGACAGTCCTTCACAATATACGGAGGTATACCATCAGGATCTACGGAGTGCTTGGGTTTGAAGGAATTGTGCGCCGAATGCAGCTCCACACGACGCAGATTTCCATACGGCAAAAAAAGAGTGTATTTATAAAAAAAAAAATTTCCTATGGGCAACTGTATATGGCGTGCTCAAGAGTATCAAACCCACAAAAGATGGAAAAAATGCGTTAAATTAGGTAAGCTATGCTTCTTACTTATTTATACGTAGATATGTTTATATTTTTTAATTACTTAATTAATATAGAGATTGATGACAGTACGATGAAAGGCGAAGTATTTATTCTACGCAGAGGAAGTCGCTGGCACCAGCTAGCGTCGTTATAAAATAGGTCAGATATACCTACTAGAAAGAGACAATGCGACACATGCGCTCCTTGTTTGTGTGTGTTGTTGCGTATAATGAAGCGATGGTCTTATTTATACAGATAATTGTTAAGTTAAAAACTGATGTTTAGTAAATATTTGATGGTGGCCTGTAGTAGTTTCCGGGCGTACTATGTCCGTTGGCGCGGTTGAAGTATAGTATACCACGCGGTAGAACAGCTCTTGGATACAAAATACTAGCGGTTAACTGGACGACGCACCCAATATGTGCCCAGTATATGTAATACTCGTGACAGAACTCGTGATGCCAATCCAAGCGCTCTCTTCTATTTGCACCTCAACACCACTTAGTCTTAAGTCGAAACATCTAGTGTTTTCATTGTTTCTGTGCAGCCTGGTGTGTGTATTGCAATTGACACCACCATTTTTTATATTTTAGAACAATATTATGTTACATTGTCCTCGCATTAAATTGCGCTTATAATTAATCAATGTAACGAGTAACTTGTAAAAAAAAAACATGTTGAAAAAGAGTGTCCTTGGAGTTTCTTGCCTGTTCTTCTCCATAACATCTACCTACGTATTGGAACAGGCAACTAGCTTCAAGATCGACTTATGCTGACTGACTCCTACTCCTGACAATTCAAAAATACCTACAAATTTACTTGTGGGAGTGTGTAGGTAAAGATAGATAAATAAATAAATAAATATAATTATGTACTTACTAAAATAATGACCACAATTCACCGATTGGTCGTTATTGATTGGATTTATGAAAGGATACCTAACGTATTATCAATACAAATAAATAAAATTGAAGTGTCTGTTTGTAATGTCATAATAATAGTTTTATTTAAAGCTCATGCAGTTATTTGCACGATACCTATGCCTAAAAATCAGTTTTTAAAATGTTTGTCTATCTGTCTGTGTTCCGGCTAATCTCCGGAACGGGTGGACCCATTTAATTCATTTGGAAAAAGAATTAGGGTTCCGGGCAAAATATATAAATATGTACATGCGAGCGAAGCCGCGCAGGAACTGCTAGTACAAAATATTACCGATGAAAAGCTATAGGGGGATTAAGTACAACAAGAAGGATCAAAAATCCTTAGGATATGCTCTTAACAATATTTGGTCACAATAGTTTTAAAGAAAATATAATTGATGTGTGTGTTTTAGTTTTATATTTGGTAAAGTTGCTTATAGCGATATTTCACCGGCACATCGTGAAAATATAAAAACTCCGAAAAGCAAATGCATTAAATGAATGATCAAATTATAGAACTCACCAAAAATGTTCACAAGTAATTACGTTATATCACCACTGCACTTTAATTCAATATCGTTAAGTCCGTGTCAAATCTACCGCGGATCGGTGGACGGTACTTGGTACTCTTGATAGATGGTAGGTGTGCCGTGCGCGTTCGCGGCTTAAGTTAGGTGTGCGTGGGGCGCGCGCACCTCACTCCGCTGTCACGCCGCCGATGCGCGCACATCATCTCAACATCACCCGCTGGACAATATAATAACAGACATTTTCACACATCAATATGGCATGTCACTCGTGTACTTTAAATTGACTGTCATTTCTGATTGTTTACATGACGTTGTTAACAACCGAGTTCCTGTTTTCAATTAAACACACAGTCTGCACCGGCTACCTACTCATAGCACAAGAAATGCACTACACTTCCGAAACGTTGTCTTCATATTTCCTAAATGTGCCTAAGTAATTACGAGGGAATCATTAATCATAACAAGTTCCAATTAAACGTTGTTTGAAACAACTCCAATAGTTGTCCTTTGTGGGGCCTCTTCTCAAAAAGGATCCCTCCGCTCTCCTTTTACTCAGTCTATGAAATTCTGAATTACAAATCCGATATCTGTTATGCACTAATTTACTAAATTAGGTCATATTCTGTGTTAAATATTTCTACACCAAATCACAGTAGAATATTATGTGAGCACTGCAAGGTGTTAATTGTTCCCATTCAACATCTTACTTTACCATATTCTTGCAAATAAAATCAGCCATTAATTTATTCATATAATATATGTACTTGGTCTTCTTGTAATATATTTTGTGGGTTATATAAGTAATTAAACACTGCATTTTTAGTTTTATTTATTTACTTCCAACTTCCAACACACATTGTCATTACAGGCTAAATACTCAATACAACAATGTCGGCATAAAAAGTGACAACAATACCACTTTTATAGAAAGAATAAAAGAGATAAAGATACAAAGAAACAATTAATTTAAACCAGATAATACCACTAGTCTCTAACCTACTTCTAACCAATGATCTATATAACGATATAGCGATTTCACGGTGTTAGTATTCTGATAGTCCTTTGTTTCTCGCATTATGAAACCTACGTTTTTATAAGCCTTCTTCCAAATATGAACTATGTGGTGTTTAATGCTTTTTTAAAAGCTTTAAACGCTTTTTTGTAAAATTGCTAAAGTTAGCCTTCTTTGGTTTTAGTTGACAGATACACATCGAAAAACAAGACAATTTTAGAGCATTTAAATCAAACAAATCAAATTCTTTATTTGCAAATAGGCCTTATAAATCTATATATATAAAAGAAAGTCGTGTTAGTTACACCACTTATAACTCAAGAATAGCAGAACAGATTTGGGTGAAAATTGGTAGGGAGGTAGCTTAGAGCCAGGAGACGGACATAAGATACTTTTTATCCCGTTCGACAGCGTTCCCGTGTGACTTGACATGAAACGTCAGTCACTATAAAACGTGGTATAACAAAAAAGAATCAGACTTGGAATAACAAAACGCAAATGATAGCTATGTAATTGACGTATAATGACAACTATGTAATGACGTATAGATGACAATTTGATATTTGTAAGAAATCAATATTAAAACTATTTATATTAAATAAATAATTAACAATTATAATGTAATGATAGTGCCATTGCCCATTCGTATAAACAGTGAAGTGAACTATAAAACTCGGTATGGTTGAAAATTTGAGTTTTAAAATAAATTTTTAGGTGAATTGAAGTGAAGTGAAGTTTAATTAATAATGCCGCGAGCAAGACGATTGAATCTTTCCCGACAAAGCCGTAATGCAAGAAGAATACGAAACACTGCAAATGAAAGGACTGAAGAAGAACAAGAAATTGCACGTGAACAGCGCCGCGATAGTATGGCTCGACTTCGTGCTTCTCAATCACGAGAGCAAAGTGAAGCAGCCCGTGAAACAGCTCGGTTGGCAATGCGGAATCGTCGAGCGAACAACAGAGGTCAACAAATAGATAATTTGCGACGCAGAACAAGATATTTATCAAGTGCTGATTTGAATCGAGCAGCGTTTCGATACGATTGCAGCAATGATTACAGCTTGCATCCTAGCGTTTGCATTGGGCAAATGGACGTTGTTTGTGAGTATTGTGGTGCATTAAAGTTTTCCGGAGAAACGGCTGGATTATGCTGCCTTAATGGTAAAGTGAAATTACCGTTGTTGAATCCGCCACATGAGCCATTGTATTCATTGCTTTGTGGCGAAACACAAGAATCACGCCACTTTCTTGCAAACACTCAAAAATACAATGGTTGTTTCCAAATGACGTCATTTTGGGCAGATATTATCGAAGAACGAGGATTTAATCCGACATTTAAGGTATTTATTTTTGTACTTACATATAATGTAGTTAAAGAATAACTTACTTTATCTATTGGTATGTATTATATTTGCTAATTCTGAACTCTACTCTCCCACCCAAAAATATTTGCTAATTCTGAACTCTACTCTCCCACCGAAAAAAGTGTTTATAACCCAGTTAATACTGTCTGGTTTTTATTTTGTAGATACAAGGACAGATTCACCATCGAATTGGATCATTACTACCTTTCGAAGATACACAGAATAAATTTTTACAAACATATTTCATGGGCAACATGGAAGAACAACTTGATCGACGCCTAGGGATCAATGCAGGAATGAAGCGAGCAATTCTTCAAGACTTGCAGTGTCTGCTTCATGAACATCATGCGTTGGTCAGGTTGTTTAAGAATGCTTTAGAGCGCATGCCAAGTGATGACTATAAAGTTGTCATCAAAGCAGATAAACGACCATATGGAACACACGAACGCACATTTAATGCTCCAACATTAGACGAAGTTGCCATCCTGATTGTTGGTGAACAATTGGAAAAACGAGATATTGTGCTTACACGTCGCGATACTGGGCAACTGCAACAAATATCTGAAACTCATCGATCATATGACGCATTGCAATACCCGCTGATGTTTTGGCAAGGAGAAGATGGATATTATTTTAATATTAAAATGATAAATCCATTGAATGTTATAGTGGAATACTAACGAAGATAACAACAATGAGTAAACAAATAAAACAAGCTCGAAAAATTAAACAATAGTTAGTTATTTCAGCTACTATTAAATATTTTTTACAATTTAGTCTTAAAGGACAATGTACAGCTGCCATACATTATTGGCCTAAGAACCAGCAGACATAAGAAAATGCTTGCCGTGTGGTTAATGAATACTACATTTGATTTAAATTAAATGAAAGTCAGTTATACTTTCAATAATTTCATAATTATAAAAAATACTTTCAGATTTTGAGGTTATAATAATGTCACAATATTAGTATAATAATGTCACTTATTTTAAAGAAATGTATGTGTGTATTTGTATATCAAAGGTTGCCTGGAAGATATTGCTGCTGGCGATAAGGCCGCCCATTGTGCATTTTGTGTATAATTTGTATGTGTATTGTTTCCTTTATTGGTGTACAATAAAGTGTATTTATTATTTATTTATAATACAAAAGTAATATCTTCCCCTGTATTTTAGCTTAAAAATAACTGCAAATTCATTCTACGAAATTGATAACGAATATAATAAATGGTTAGTGTTGACTACTTATCAGCCTTTTTTCTATGTGGAAGATTTCAATATCATGTTAAATTCTTCCCTTCTTAGGTAGGCATTTAGTGTTTAGGTTGGAATAGGTAGAACCTCAACGGGGTGCCATCTAGAAAACCTCCACGTGGTGCACCCTGGAAACGTTGGCGATGATGCTACCTTTTCCTCCTCCGCTAGTGAGGAGGGCGTCATCGCCAGCGGCTAATATTCTAGCATGAAGAGGAGGCCAGAGGTCCAACAGAGCACATCTTTCTGTTGGCTCTTCGCTCTTCGGAGCTATGAGGATGAAAACTTCGGTAAAAAATCATGGAGGAAGGACCCTTCCATGGGTCGGAGTTTCTCCACTGTCCTCAGTGGAGAAGGAGGACGGGCTCGGCGTGCACTCACACTGCCACCGGGCAGGCATGGGAAGATTTAGCTTCCTTGCCACCGTCGGCATATCGTGATCCCGAAAGGAGTCGTGGTCATGTCTCGCGACTCCGATCGGGGACGAGGGTCTTGGCTTAGCCGCCCGGACTGCGAGGAAGAAAACCTCTCTAAAAATCACCCCGAATCCCGTGTTCTGGTGCGTGACCAGGGGATGCATGGCTGATGGGTAGTTCAGTCGCAAGCGCACTCCCAGCTGGGGCACCTGCGGACCCCTCGGTTGGGCATAAATCTACGCTTGCCCGGGTATTGGGGGCTCTGCCCGGGTCGACCTTTAGTTCTCCCCACTCGTGGGTTTAATATGAAAGACAATTTAAGCACAAAAAATAAAACAGTAGAAAAAAAGAAGGAGACAGTACAGAGGAAGGAGAAGAACACGAAGAAGGCGGACGACACTTCGTCAAACGACGAGGACATCTCGTTAAATACGCCTATCACGGAGGAGCTCCCAGAAGCCATTCCGACTCCTGGGAGCAAAAGAACATCGGAACGATTACGTTCCAGAGCCGCTGGTTCAACGCTTGCCTCGGCCGAAGAAATGGAGGTCGAGCATCGAGATGAAAGTCGCAAGCGCGGGCGCTCCAAAGATGGGAAGGCGATGCGACACAAGGCATGTTGCCACCAAAAGTGGCGAGCAGCCAAAGAGGGAGATCGAGGTCCCGCACGCCGATCCCAGCTCCGGCTGGTTCCGCCTTCTCTAAGGCCGGAGTGTATGCGCGAGCTCGTGCGGAGGATGAAATCGTTGCGGAGGAGGAGATCGCAGATCTCCTAACTAAGATCCGTGCGTCGGTGGAAGGGGGTTCTGTCCCTCAAACACCGGTGTCATTGAAGGAGAGGACGAGCGTGGCGGTGGCCATTACAAACAAAGTGGCCACCAAATCCACTAACCTGAAGGGTTCGTTTGTCAGGGCCCTGAAGGACTCCTCCTCCGCCGTGTCTGGGGTCGTCGAAAGCCTCATCGAGGACATCGCACGCCTACAAGAGGCTAATGACCGCCTCACGGCGTCAAACGATCGCCTAACGAAGCAGGTTGCTGAGCTAAGTGCTCAGTTTGCCCAGTTTCCTGCCCTGAGCTACGGGGTCTGGTTGCGGCGCAACCTGCTCCCTCCACACCCTCTCCCTCCGAAGTTCCGGATTCCCACCTGCATCAAGTTATTGACGCAATGTGGTGGATGATGGATGGGCGCCTCGCGGGTCTGAAAGCAAAGCTGCCTCCGGCCCCCATCGTTCGGCCGCCACTCGCCGCAGACAAGAAGGCTGCATCAGTCACGACACCACTCACCGTTTCGGATGGTCGCGTGACTGTATGTGGCAGCGAAGTCGGCGCCAGCCCCTGCGACCGCGCCGAAGGCCAGACGGCCGGCTAAGGCCACAACAAAAGCCGCTGCTTCGAAAGCTGGGCAACCAGCTAAGGGAGGCCTTAGCTGGTTGCCCAGCTTTCGAAGCAGCGGCTTAGCCGAGGGGCTAAAGCAGCGGCAGAAATCCCTGCGCTTCCCGCTCCGGCACCTAAAAGGACGAGCGCCGCAGTCGTCATCGGTGGCCGTGGCCAATAAGAAAAAACCGCGGAAACTGCAGACGCCAAAAATGGTGGCTATAGTGGTCACGTCTCACCGGAGGCGACTATCGGCGGCCTATCCAACGCGGCCGTCTTCAAGAAGGCCCGCGATAGCTTCGCCGATGAGTTCGGGGCCTTAGGTGTGAGGATGCGCCTCGCTCAGACCGTAGCTCGAATACTCGAGTTCCCCGGGGCTGAAGGCGCGAAGGCAGCCGATTCATTTGCTGAGAAGCTGCGGGGAATATTCCCTACGACGGATATATTTTCCTAAATTTTTTCTAAGATTTTTAGAAGATTCTTTGGAAGATATTGTAAGTTAATTATGTCGTTAAGATAATTTTATTTAGTATGTATTTGTGTTTTACGTATAGAGTCGAACAAATAAATGGCAGATGAGCTCATAGAGTTACTGGAATAGTTCAAGTATATTAAAGATTACTTAACTAAATTGGGTTCAAGTAGAAAGGCAGCTAAAATAAAGAATGAGAAATATATTGAAGGAAAAAAACTTAAAGAAACAATTTGATTTTGTATTAGAGAGTGTAAAAGTTTTGTCAGAAACGAAAAAAATAGGTAAATTAGAAGTAGATAGAATAGAAAATATATGTGATAGGATTAGTAAATATTATATTAAAATAAGAGAGTTGTGTACTGAGACAGAGTCTGTTTCCGAGTGGATTGCCTCAAGTAATTTAATCAAAATGGAGAAATTCCAACTTAAAACCGCTATTAGTCTTTAACGGTTATGCATAAAACCGAATCGGTTACAAAGCAATTAATTTCTAATATTGAAATGTACTCCGATATGTTAGAAGCCGAGTTTATCAAGTTGTCTGAAAGTGCAAAACTACACTTGCACAAAACTTATGCTACAGTTCCAAATTTGGTGAAGGACATGAAGGACCGACTTCTTAGTAGAAATTTGGACACATCGCTGCAACAGCAACTGCAATGCGCTAGGCAGAGCGATAAAAGCGTAGAATACTTCGGTAAGCAAATAGAACAATTATTCGTTGATTTAACTATTTCTCAAGCGGGTGGAGACTCGAAAAAATATGAAATTTTAAAAGCTGTGACCGAAAGGAATGCTATTAAACGGTTTTCCGATGGTCTGAAAAATAGTCGAATCAGCACTATTATAGCAGCGAGAAACTATACTTCTTTAAATGACGCAATCTGTGGTGCGCATTAGATGAAGAATTATCGTCATCAACCGAAACTGGAGCCCGAATGATGAACTTCCACCAGTATAGAGGTAGGTCAAATAATTTTACGCCCCGTAATAATTATCGTTGTCATTTCAACTTGAACAGAGGACAGCGCACTTATTATAATTCCTAAAATTATGGAGGTAGTGGTTACAGGCAACAAAATAATAATCCTAGTTTTAGGGGATGGCAATTGTATAACAGAACACGGAATCCTCGAGGTCAAAATTGTCACCGTGTTAATATGACACAATCGACCAGTACCGACGACAATAAAAATATTCGTCCTGTTAATGTGACACAGACAAACAATGATAATGGTAATTAGAAAAATTTGGAAACACCTAATAATTTTTTTCGATCCCAATAATTTAATTTGTTATTATGCTAATATTCATTCAGTCACATTTAACGTTCATGATGTTAGTTATTCTTGGTTACTCGATACCGGTGTCTCGCTGTCTCTCGTTAGACACGAAGCGATGGTCAGAGATCAAATCCCTTATCGTGCTGAGAAAATAAAAATCAAAGGCATAAGAGGTGATGTAGTATCAGAAGGCGGCCCGAGGGGGTTTCCACACGCACAAAAAAAAAAGGTTAGGTTAGGTTTTTTTCTTTTTTTTGTTGAACGCACCCGTAATCACAGGGCGTTAGGCTCTATTTTTCCCCTGATATTCGTCAAGGATTGTTTGACACGCTGGGATTCTTTATTTATTATTTTCTTATGTACTAATTGTTTGTTGCCTCTCTACCTTTTATTTGTTAACTTCTATTACATTTTTTCTCATCTTACGTCTTAAGTCTATTCTACAGATTCCAATCTTATTATCTAACCTTATTTCTACTTGCCAACGCATATAAGATTATATAAATTATATGTTACAGCAAGTTCTAACGTACTATTTCTTTTACTTACTATTCTACCTATTGTGAGACAGTAGTTTATATAAGTGTTCTCTACTATTTTTGCCTATTAGGAGGCTGTGCAAATTTTCTTTAGTTACACTCATTTCTAACTTACTACTGAGTTCGTAGCGTTCACGGTCGTGGATAGGGCATTCTGTTAGGAGGTGGGGAATTGTTTCCTCGCATGCTGGGTCACAGGCGCATGATGGGCTGTCCCTGCACTTGAAGCGGTTCAAGTACTGGGAGAACCCGCCATGCCCCGTTAGAACTTGGGTGAGCACACCGGTCCTATCTTACGGACGAACCTATACGCCTGCACGGCGTCTGGCAGGAAAAGCTTGGTTACCGACGCGGTGTCACCTTCCTGATACCTAGTGTTCCATCTGTAAAGTGTTTCACTACGTATGGTCTTCCTAACATATGAAATCGGACACCGGTCGTAGTCAGGTCTCCTATTCAGCGTCAGTGCCGCCTCCTTTGCTAGTTCGTCTGCGCGCTCGTTACCTGGAAGGCCTGCATGGGCCTTCACCCAAAACAGAGACACAGCTTTGCCCTGGTCTAAGGCTGTCCGCAGGTTCCTCCTTGTTTCCACTGCAAGAGGGTGAAGTGAGCCATGGTTTACGATCGTCTCCAGAGCGGCTTTCGAATCGCTATAAACACCGTAACTCTCTTCACCCCCTTTTCGGATAAGGCCAGAGGCTTTACATATGGCCAAGAGTTCCGCCTGATAGACGGTGCAGTACGCGGACAAGCTAAGTTTGATGTTCCGAATCTCGGCTTCACTATTCCATACGGATAGTGCGGCTCCGACCTTCCCCTCAATCTTGCTGCCGTCGGTGAATATTCGCACCGCCTGCACATTGTGCCTGTCTACAAGGTGTTGGTCTACCAGGCTCGTGAACTCCAGGCTTATATGTTCCGACGGATGTGGAGCTTCTGCAAATCTCACCGCACTCTCGGTTTCTCTATCTCCCAGAGCCAGCGGAGGCGACCCTCTCTTTGCCTCGTACAGGGCGGCTGCCTCCTGTATTCTGAGGTCGAGAGGAAGTATCCCCGCCAGAACTAGTGCTGAGTGCAGAGAAACTGTGCGGTAAGACTTGCATAGCTTTTGGGCGAAGCCCCTTTGCACGGTGGAAAGAGACTTGCGCACTCCTATCTTCTCGGACGCAGGTGCCCACACTGCTAACGCATACATTATTACAGGCTCGACTGTTGCGACATAAATTGTTCTAATAACTTCTGGGTGCAAGCCCCAGTTTGCTTTCGCGGCTTTTGACAGTTGCTTGTAGATGTTAATTGCCTTCTTGCACTGTGTCGCAACGTGGGTGTTAAATGTCATCTTTTGGTCGATGATGACGCCCAATAATTTCACCTCCTTTGACAGATGAACGGTTACTCCTCCCATGGTCAACAGTGGGTTGTCGTACTTCAGTTTGTTTGTAAGTACCATTGCGCAAGTTGTGTGAGGTGCAAACTTCAATTTATTTCTTACACCCCACTGCTGAACATAGGTAAGAGCGGCGTTGGCCTGTCTCGACACTTCGAGACCGGTATCCCCATCGAAAATCATTACCACATCGTCCGCGAACGCCTGTACGTAGTATCCCTTGCTATGTAGGTCTCTTAATAAAGGGTCAAGGAGGATGTTCCATAGGATTGGGCCACCTATTGACCCTTGCACGCATCCTTTACTCGTGCTCCTTATGCATTCTTCCCCGGCGTACCGCACTCTGACTTTTCTGCAGTCGAGATAGCTATCCAGTAGCCTCCTGATATTGACCGGACACTTTTCCTCAGCCAGACGGACTCTAATAGCAGGCCACCATGCGCTATCGAAGGCCCCCTCTATATCCAGTGACACTAGGGTTACCAGCTTTTTCAGCCCAATCTTACCCTGGATATGGTGCACTAGCGTGTAGAGGGCGTCCTCGGTGCTCCGCTGGGGCATGAATCCGTACTGGCGAGTACTGATCCGCGGTACTAGGTGCCACTTCATTCTTGCTACTGTCATCTTCTCCAGGATCTTCCCCAAGACTGGCAGTAGACCTATCGGTCTATACGCTTTGGGGTTCGTGTAGTCTTCCTTGCCCGGTTTTCTTAATACCACCACCGTGGCCTCCTTCCAAATGTCCGGGAAGTGCCCCAACATGAGGCACTTGTTGGCCAGGGCAAGGAATGCGTCTAGATCCTGAGAGATGGCCCGACTGCAGATGTCAGCTGTGAAGCCATCCGCTCCTGGGGCCTTCTTCGGATTAAAACTTCCCATCGCGGTCTTTAGCTCCAGCGAAGTAAACGCTGGGTCATGGTGTTCATCATGTCTCAGGTCGTTTACTCGCTCTGCCGCCATTCTGGTCCGGTGATGGTCTTCATTATCTGTTTCCTTCAGGTCTTCTGGGTAGAATGTCTCCGCTAGCAGTTGCGCCGATTCTCTTGGGTTTAAGAATGCACCATCTTTGGTTAGGGTCAAGTCTTCTTGTCTCCTGGTGGTCCTTCTGATGACTCTGTAGATTCCCTCCCAGAGTCCTTCCCGGTCTTGCTTCTGGCAGAACGTCTTCCAACTATCTATTTGGGCTTTCTTGGCTTGGCACTCGTAGGCTTCCTTCTTCTCTAGGTACTGGGCTACCACTATTTCTCTGCGGTACGGTGCCGCGTTTCTTATCTAACGCCTGAAGGTAGTGGCAGCCTTTTTCAGCCTCGCGAGCTCGTCATTCCACCATGGGACTCTGAGTACCTCGGTACTCTTCTTGGCCGGCATGCTTTCCTTGCATGCAGCCGAGATGCAGTTAGTAAATTTTAAAGTGATGTTTTCTAGTTCTATTTTTGTTCTAATGTTATTTATCATCTCTACATTAATATTGTTGATTGCTATTTGTTCAGATAATTTGGTATGAAATATGTCCCAATTTGCTTTTTTTGTATTGAAGATTCTGGTGGTTCTTTCCACTTTGAGTCCTTTACTCTTGCGGAGATTAATGTGGAATAGAATGGTATTGTGATCCGAGCTCGTGACAGTCTGGTCTACCCTCCAGTTTTCTACTAAATCTAGCAGATCTGCGGTACAGGCTGTAATGTCAACGTGACTGGTGTACGCTCTTCCACCTCTGACGGTGTCGAAGGTAGGCGTGTCACCATTATTCAGTACCTGAAGCCCAGACTCTCAGGGTCCCGGACAATTCTTTACCCCTGTGGTCTTCTACGGTGCTACCCCACCAGGTACTCTTGGCGTTGCTGTCGCCACCTATCAGTAGCAGTGTGGATCCCAGCTCCTCTCTGATGATACGTAGCTGCTCCAAGTATGGCTCTATGGGTTGATCCGGTTCAAAGTAGAAGGACACCGCCGCGATTTCCCAGGCTGTGGTTCGGATCCTCACTACAACAATATTGTTGTTTGTGAGTTTCGGGCACTGGAAGACGTCTAAGCTGTCATCAAAGACAGCTATTGCCGCCTTGATCGTCCCATCTCCTACTCCTGCGTTCTGGTAGATTCTCGCCCCACGGTAGTCCTTCATCCTTCTCACCCCGCCCACATACGGCTCCTAAAGCAGCGCAAATGCGAGTTTTCGCTCACTGGCCTCGATCATGAGTTCTGTTGTTGCCAGTTCCTTCCTTTGGAGGTTTGCTTGGGCTACTGTATATCTTCTAGTGGGGTTGCCTGCCCCGGAACGGTTTTGTTTTCAGATAATCCTTGCACAATAGTATATAAGTACTTAGTAATGTCTATAACAACTTTGGTAGGTAATAAAATAATGAGGTACATTGTGAAACAATATAAGTAGCTGGGTTGCAAATAGGTACATTAGCTAGGTAACAGAACTAGGAATCGTCAGTGTCTCGAGGTAACGCCCTGCTGCCTTCGTAAACAGATATTCAGAACATATGAATATGTCTAGGGTCTGATCAAAAATCAAAATTTCGTTGATGTATCTAACAGCACGCGACAGCGGCGCGAACCGAGCGAGGTTAGTGCGCGCGGCCGGCGCCGCTAGTAGTTGCCGGTGACGCTCACGCACCGCGCAGCCTCCGCGCCGCGGTACGCGCCACCTCACTTGTGCTAATAGACTCGGGTTATATGTAAAAGCTCTGGCTAGTGCCTCCCACCTTCTGCGTACTGGGCACCCAGAGCTAAATGCGTTATGGTCCAAGGAGGTGTCAACCTTCGCGGCCACGCAGTTGCAGCATGTTGGCGCTGCTGTTGCCAGCCAATCCGTGCATTCTTGCCGCATGTGCGGTCCACCACAGTGGCTACATTTTGGCACGGTCTCCTTGCAGAAACGTCTCCCATGTCCGTATGCTAAACACATGGAGCACTGTACGAGCGGGGACTGGTCTTCTACCCTCACCCTCTGCATGTCGACGTGGACCGTACCACTATCCAGCATCCTGTTGTAGATTTGCGGTGACACTTTGATGACTACGTGACTCATCAGCGGGTTTCTTGCCCTGCGGCGAAACTTGAACTCCAGCCTGTTCTGTTCCTTATCGAGGCCATGGAATACCCCTCCGTTCTGTTTCCTCAAGGCAGCGATGATATCGTCGTTGCTGTTGTACGACAGTACATCCTTGAGTACCAGCATCGGGTCCTGGTTCTTCATTTCCTCGACCAGGAGTCGATCTCCTGCACTCTTAAGCCTCTCCTGGACCTTTTGCCGTTCCTCGACGATTCTGCATCCTATGATGACCTTCTTGTCCTTCACCCTCCTGACCCTTTCCACAGTACCCAGCCATCTTTGGCATTCACAGCCTGCCGGACCTGCTTTAGGACCTCTTCGCTGTTTTCAGCCTCGTCCCTGGACGTGATGACGATGGAGTGTAAAGAGTTCCGATCGCTCATCCTCTTTTTGTTCTGGTCCGCGGTGACGTCAGCGTATGAGGCTTTATGGGTGACAGCTTGATTGTTAGATATAGACTCCCTGAGTTTTACAATCTCTGCATTCGTTTGTTCTATTCTACAACTCTGTTCTTTGATGAGCTTTACCAGCTCTTCATTTGCATCTTTTATTTCTATGATTTCCTTATCCCCTGTTCTTTCTTTGTTCTCTATCGTACTACTCTTTATTTCACCTAGTTTCTTCCTCTTTTCTACTTCCAATTCGGCAGCCACCTCTTTCAAAAGTTGGTAGAGCTTTTCCACAGCCAAGTTCATGCCTTCCCTCAGGTCTCCCCTCAGGTTGCGGGAGTCACTTAAATGAGTCTTCGCCCTCTGAAGCCAGACCCGCCCTTCGTGTACCTTGTCCTTGGGCTTCGTGGAGTCGGCCTTAGGTCAGTGCCGGTGCCTCCGATTATGTTTTAGGCGCCGCCGGCCGAGTATCGGTAGGGGGCGCTACTTTCTGCTTAATTTTCGGCTGACTTGCCGCCTTTAGGGCCGCCTTGGTTGGAGGAGATATGCTTAATAAACGCGGGTGTGGTTGTGTAGATGATGTACCCGTCTTTGGATCGGTCTTTCCGCTTTCCCACTCCCCGATACTACGCCTCACGCTAGGGGCTGACTTCTCTACTCTAGAGGAGGATCCTGCCCTCTCCTTCTCGGTTGGGGACGCGGTAGACTGGTCTGCCGTCTTCTTGTGGGGAGTGTGGGCGATGGCATACATTTTCGATGGGGAGAGCCCTATTAAAATTGTAAGTGGTCACCACTCGTAATGGTACAATAGTACTGATTAAAACAATAAACAATAAGATAAAAGGAGTAAATACTAAAACTATGTGTATCGGTCAATAGACTCGATTCACGTGTGCAGATAAGACGAGTAGTATGTATAAATCGTAGGTAGGCGTGTATGTGTGTGTGTGTGTGTGTGTGTGTGTATGTGTGCATGTGTGTGGTCGTGCGTGTGTGTATATGTATATGTTTGTATAGTTTAGACTGATCTTGCGTTTTTCTTTTCGGGTCTTCTGTCGCGGTTCCGGCGGGGGGTGCTCACCGGAGTGTCAGGTAATCGGTTGCTTTTATGTCAAGATAAATAAAATAAAATAAGTTTTTTTGCTCTACCTTTGAGACTCTACAATTTGTTCCTATGCCTTAAAGCCCGTCCTTGTGGCCCACTTTAAGAGTAGCAGCCTTAGAAAATTTTGTCAAAGAAAATTGGTAAAATGTAGAGTCACCACGTCTAAGGATGCCCTATCCACTCCTAAGATGATCCAGCTTACCCGCTGACTAAATTAAGCAAGTGTCAACTTGACTCTATGTAGAGCGGGAGCGGTGTCTAGGGTCCTAATCTGCTTACTGCTAAGTACTTATCCTACAGAAAATAAAGATTTACATATAAATCATAAAAGTAAAAATATAATTTGCTCAAAGTAGAGCCGTTCAACTCCACGCAGTGGAGTTGTCAGCGTCAAAGTCCCTGTCACTATATTATTTGCTAGGAATATAAAATAAAATACGAATCAGTTTTAGCTCTATGTAGAGCGAGAGCGGTGTCGAGGGTCCTTAATAACTACTTACTACTAGGTTCTTAAATCTATTTATGCAACATTTGCTTGTTTACTGGAAAACTTTCTGCCTGTCTCTACCTGGAGACTCTAGGTGTATATGTCCCGAAAGTCCCTAAAATGTTGGACCCTTAGCCGAAAACCGCTTGGGGATCGGGGCTCTGGTTCAAAATTTATGGAATTTAGAAAGTTTTCCAGATTTAAAACACTTAGAATATTTTTGGATTTTACAAAAACCAGGGGTCTCACTAGACTGGTCGATCGACAATATATAAGGGTAGGGGGTTGAAGTTTTTTGTGTGGGTAGGGAAGGGTTCAATTTTTTGACGCAGGATGGGGGAGGTGGGTTAGGGAGGGGGGGGCCGAAAAAGTGTTATTTTTGAGCTAGGACTTCCCGTTTCCTAGTTATTTGCGGTTTTTTGGATTTCCCTTATCTAAACAATCTTAAATAATACGGTTACAATTTTTTAGGTACTCTTCTATAGGATTAAACAGTTTTTTATTTGGGTGTCCTAAAAACTCGGGATAACTTATATACTGTAGACCAATGAGCAGTCCAGTGTTTCCCACTTAAGACTAAATTATAGTCCCGCGCGTCACCGGGATGAGGTCCCGGGAATAATAGGGGTGTAGTTTACCAGATCTAAGTGGTTGGTTTCGCCCTTAGGATCGAGATACCAGGCCCGTTTAAACTCTAAGGGTGTATAGGATGGTCCAAATTTACCGTCACCGGCCTAAGCGAGTTTCCCGGGAAACGGGAAACCGGGAATTTTTTAAGTTTTTTAGGAAAATCTTCCCGGGGGTGGTTTTCGGGAGTGCCTATTGGTAACTTGCCCTTAGGAGAGTTTCACGTTAGTGCACGTTAGTGAAACAATTTTTTATTATTTTCACGGTATCCCGAGCCGTTTAGCTGCTAGGGGGTTGGCCAACTTAGTTGGTAATGGCGATTTTGCCCTATCTTTACATTTAATTCCTTATAAATTAAAGTTTTTATGCTAGGTTAATTATTAAAAATGTTTTAAACAGTTTATTAGCGCCTCTAGTCACCTACACCAGCACTGGCGCCGCTTCTCACGCCGTTCACCCTCTGGAAGCCGCCGAAATTAGGGGATGCGAACCACTTTCTGCAAATGGCCCCTGGAGCCCACAGCATCGCCCGGAGGTGGTTCTGCCGGAACTAAAGTTGGCTGTGGTGGGTCCCTAGAGCAGATTCCTGGTGTTCAGGATCGTATCTGTAGGGGTTTGCTTTCCTGTGTCTTCGGCCAACTTGGGGATGCACCTAAATTCTTATACACTAATCAATTTAAAAGTCTGGCGCTCGGGAACCACTTATTCTAAAAATCTAACACTAAGCCCTATCGTTACGCTGATTATGTCTCTATCGCTTTTTGCCTAAAAAAGTATAGGTCGTCGATTTGGTTTTCCGGTAACGACCCGGTGAAATTTATTCACTTTTCGAAACTTTTCCCGATAGTTTGATTTTTGAGCGCGGAGCAACTAAAAAACACTGTTCTCGCACTGACAGAGGGCACGGGACTGGGGGGGTTAGGTTAGGTTAGGTTAGGTTGGGGTATGCGGCCATGAGGCGGCGCGCCTGGCCACCAGGGGAGTCTCTCTGGTGGTCGGGCGCATCGAGGCGCTTGGTTTGCGGGTGGCCCTGGATAAGACGGAGGCCCTTTTATTCCATGGGCCCCGTCGTGGTCCACCCCCTGGAGCCTCTATCGTGGTCAACTCGGTCCTCGTACCGGTTCAGGCCCACATAAGGTATCTGGGCCTGATCCTCGACGGTAGGTGGCTCTTCGACGAGCACTTCCGACAGCTTGCTCCGAAGCTGGTCGGCGCTGCGTCCGCCCTTGGGCGACTCTTGCCCAATTTGGGCGGGCCCAGCGTCGCTACGAGACGGCTGTACACGGGGGTTGTCCGGTCAATGGCACTGTACGGTGCACCGGTGTGGGCGGGAGCTCTGACCGCCCAGAATAGGGCGCGCCTCTGGCGCCCTCAGAGGGTTATGGCGGTCAGAGCCATACGCGGATACCGCACCGTGTCGACGGAGGCGGCGTGCGCGTTGGCCGGGACTCCCCCGTGGGATTTGGAGGCGGAAGTGCTCGCCGAAGTATATCGGCGAACGGCTGAGTTCCGGGCGGGAAGCGGCAGTCGGCCCCCGCCCGAAGAGGTACGCGAATGGCGTGAGGCCGCTCGCCGAGCCACCATGGCTCGCTGGTCGTCCCGGCTGGAGGCTCCACGTGCTGGCTTTGCCGCCGTGGAGGCGCTCCAGCCGGTCATCGTCGAGTGGGCAGGGCGGCAGCACGGGACCCTTTCCTTCCGACTGACGCAGGTCCTTTCCGGGCACGGCTGCTTCGGGAAGTACCTGCACTCGGTCGCTAGGAGGGAACTGAGTCCCGCCTGTCACCACTGCGACTGCAGTGAGGACTCGGCTCAGCATACGCTGGCGGTTTGCTCCGCCTGGGCGACGCAGCGTCGGGCCCTCACTGCAGTCATCGGAGGGGATCTCTCGCTACCGGCCGTCATACGCTCCATGGCCGGTAGTGACAGGAATTTTACCGCGGTCGCGACCTTCTGTGAGGACGTCATCTCGCAGAAGGAGGTGGCGGAAAGGGTCCGGGAGGACGATCTCCACTCGGACCAAATTCGCCGCCGGCGAACCGGGCGGCGGAGGCGCGCATACCAGCGCCTCATGCCGCCCTGAGTGTGGCCGCGGGTGGACGGGCCGGGTTTTCCCCTCCACCCGCTGTAGTGGCCCCCCGGGAGGAGGCGGCGTCCGCGTGTGCCTGGACGTCGCCTAATTGAGAGTTGTCGTCCGTCCGTCTGCACATTGTACCTGTCAACAAGGTTTTCGTCTACCAAACATACGAAGTCCAAAGCCATGCGCACAGCTGGATGAGGTACCTCCGCAAAACTAACCACACTATCGGTCTCTCTATCTCCTAGCACTGTCCGAGATAACCCTCTCTTGGCCTCGTACAGAGCGGCTGCTTCTTGCACTCGGATGTCGAGAGGCAGTATCCCGGCCAGCACCAGTGCCGAGTGCAGAGAGACTGTGCGATACGATTTGCAGAGTTTCTGTGCGAATCCTCGTTGCACCATGTTGAGCTGCTTTTTTATCCCTAACTTTTTAACTGCAGGTGCCCATACCGCCGCCGCATACATCACTATTGGTTCAATAACCGCAACATATATAGTCCTAATAATGTCGGGATTGAGGCCCCAGCTAACTCTGGCAGCTTTGGCTAGCTGCTTGTATACGGCTATCGCCTTCCTGCACTGAGCCGCCACGTGACTGTTGAATGTTAGGTGGTCATCTATGATCAGCCCCAATATTTTAATTTCTTTTGACATGCTAATGCCGATCCCCCCCATGGACAGCAAAGGGGTGTCGTACTTCAATTTCCTAGTAAGGACCATAGCGCAGGTTTTATGGGGCGCAAACTTTAGCTTGTTTCTTACACCCCATTGCTGCACATAGTCGAGAGCGGCATTAGCCCGTCCCTGAATCGCCGTCAAAGACCAATACTATGTCATCGGCGAAAGCCTGGCAGTAGTATCCCCTATCAGTAAGTCCTCGCAATAGTGGGTCGAGAAGCAGGTTCCAGAGAATTGGGCCGCCAATAGACCCTTGCACGCAACCTTTCGTGGTGTTTCGCGTGCTTTCTTCCCCGGCATATCTTACTTTGATCTTTCTGCAGCTGAGATAGCTATCGAGTAGCCTCCTAACGTTTACCGGACACTTTTCCTCTGCCAGTCGAACTCTAATTTTCGGCCACCAGGCGCTATCGAAGGCCCCCTCTATGTCCAGTGACACCAGCTTCTTCAGCTCAACCTTACCCTTAATTCGGTGTATTAGGCTATAGAGGGCGTCCTCGGTGCTCTTCTGGGGCATGAATCCGTACTGGTGAGTACTAATCCGCGGTACTAACTGCCACTTCATCCTTGCTACTATCATCTTCTCCAGGATCTTCCCCAAGACTGGCAGTAGACCGATTGGCCTGTATGCCTTGGGGTTCGTGTAATCATCCTTGCCCGGTTTTCTAAGTACCACGACTGTGGCCTCCTTTCAGTTGTCCGGGAAGTGCGCCTTCTGCAAACACTTGTTAAATAGGGCAAGGAAAGCGTCTGGATCCTGGGAGATCGCTCTGCTGCAGATGTCTGCTGTGAAGCCATCCGCTCCCGGGGCCTTCTTTGGGTTAAAACTCCCCGCCGCGATCTTTAGCTCCAGCGGAGTAAACGGTGGGTCATGTTCCTCATCATGGTTCCATTCGTTTACCCGCTCTGCCGCTTCTCTGGTGCGGCGATGATCGGAGTTGTCCGAGCTCTCTAGGTCTTCGGGGTAGAATGTCTCAGCTAGTAAGTCTGCCGATTCTTTGGGGTTTAGATGTTTACCTTCTTTGGTTTTAAGGGTCATATCCTCTTCTCTCCTGGCGGTTCTTCCGATGATCCTGTAGATACCTTCCCACATTCCTTCTCTGTCCTGTTTCCTGCAGAACTCTTTCCAGCTGTCGGTACGGGCTTTCTTGGCGTGGCACTCATAGTCTTCTTTCTTTTGCAGGTATTCTTCGACGACTTTCTCTCTACGGTGCGGCGCAGCGTTTTTTATCCTTCGCCTGAAGGTCACCATAGTCTTCTTTTTCTGTGCGAGCTCCTCATTCCACCAAGGGACTGTTATTATGTCTTTATTTTTCTTTACTGGCATGCTCTCCTTGCATGCTGAGGTGATTATTTTTGTGTATTTACTAACAATATTTTCTAATTCGGCTTTATTATTTATATTTTCGATAGCTATTTTATTAATATTAAATTCTGTCTTTAGTTCCGCTAATGTGGTGTTAAATTGTTCCCAATTAGCTTTCCTGGTGTTAAAGAGCCGGGTGGTTCTCTGAACTCCGAAACCCTTGCTCTCTTGAAGCTTAATTGTGAACATTATGGTGTTATGGTCTGAGCTCGTCATTGATTGGTCTACCCTCCAATCATCTATTAGTCCCAGTAAGTCGTCGGTACATGCTGTAATGTCTACATAGCTTGTGTACGCCCTGTTACCTCTCATGGTGTCAAAAGTGGGCGTATCACCGGTGTTCAATACCTGCCATCCTGACTCTTCCAGGGTCCCGGACATCTCAACGCCCCTGTGGTCCTCTATGGTGCTGCCCCACCAGGTACTCTTAGCATTGCTGTCACCTCCCAGCAGCAGCCTTCTTGAGCCCAGTTCTTCGCCGATGTTCTTGAGCTGATCCAGGTATGGCCCTATGGGTTGGTCCGGTTCAAAGTAGAAGGACACCGCCGCGATTTCCCAGGCGCTGGTTCGGATCCTCACTACAACAATGTTGTTGTTAGTGAGTTCCGGGCACGGGATGACGTCAAAACCGCTGTCGAAGACAGCTATTGCCGCTTTCACCGTCCCATCTCCTACTGCTGCGCTCTGGTAGACTCTCGCCCCACGGTAGTCTTTCATCCTCTTTACCCCACCCACATATGGCTCCTGGATCAGCGCTATTGCGATCTTTCGCTCCTTGGCCTCAATCATGAGTTCTGCCGTTGCTAACTCCTTTCTTTGGAGGTTAGCCTGGGCGACTGCGTATCCTCTGGTAGGGCTGCCTGCCCGTGAGCGATTTGTGACCACCTTAGCAATATGCTACTTTAGCTCTTGCCAATGCCTCCCACTTCCTACGCACTGTGCATTCGGAGCTAAAGGCATTATGCTCCACGTCTAGCATCTTCGCAGCGGTACAGTTGCAGCACGAGGGTGGCGCTCCGGCCATCCAGTCCTCGCAATCGTGGCGCATGTGGGGTCCTCCGCAATGGCTGCACTTCGGCACTGGTTCTTTGCAGAACCTGCGACCGTGCCCATACCCCAGACATCCAGAACATTGCACCAGTGGGGACTGATCTGCCACCTTTACCCTCTGCATGTCGATATGAAGGTAACCCCTGTCTATCAATCTGCAGTACAATATTGGCGACACTTTTAAAACAACATGGTTGCTGTATTGGTTTCTGGCCTTCCTTCTGTACCTTATTTCTACCCTATTGTCTTTGTTTTCCAGGTTTTGAAAAACTTCCTTGTTTTGGTTTTTTAGTCCTGCAATTATATCCGCGTCAGTGTTGTAGGATAATACATCCCTCAAGACCACCATAGGGTCTTGATTTTTAACCTCTTCGACGTGGAGGTGGTTCGCTGCGCCTTTCAATCGCTCTTTGATTTTTTCCCTAGCTTCTTCAGTTCTGCAACCCACTATCACCTTTCTGTCCTTCACCTTGCGAACTCGCTCCACCGTTACCCAGCCATCTTTGGCGTTCACGGTTTTTCGTACCCTATCGAGTACTTCGTCCCCAGTCTCCTTCTCGTCTCTGGAGGCGATCACGATGGAGTGCAGCGCCGTTGTTTCTGGCTTTGGTCTCGTGACCGTTGCTGCTGCTACGTCCGCATAGGTCGCACTGGTCCTTTGTTGGTTCTCTATTTTACTTTTTAGAGTCTCCATTTCCATATATGTCTTTTCAATCTTCTCGCCCTGTTTTTTCAAAAGTTCTATTATTTCCCTTCCTTCTGATTCCCCCAATTTATCCCCTACCTTTCTCTGTTCCTCAGTTCCTATAAATTTTTCCTCCGTATTTATGCTCTTTTCTTTCGTTTCAGGTGCTGGTTTGCGTGCTGCTGTACCTTTCCTCGCAGTCTCCGCTTCTTTCACCAGCTGGTAGAGGTGGTCAACAGCATCTATAATCCCCTGCTTTAGGTCCGTCCTCAGGTTATGAGAATCGCCAATGCAGGCTTTTGCTCTCTGGAGCCAGACCCTCGCCTGGGATATCCTATCTGCTGACCTTCCTATATCTGGTTTTAGTTTCGGTGACGTCCCGACTGCCTCCGTAGAAGCTCTACGTGCTCCGGCTTTCGCTTCTTGAGGGGCCGCTGCCTTCTGTTTCGGCTTCGGCTTTTGGAGCACCGCAGGTGCCGTCTCCGGAATCGATTTTCCAGGTGAGTGGGGGTGTGTTTCTGAGCCGCAGGGTTTGGGATCGTTCTTACCTGATTCCCATTCCCCGATACTCCGTCTCACGTTGGAAATTTTCTTTACCTGATCTGGTAAAGGTCCTGCCTTCACTACATCTTCGATTGGAGAGATTTGGGGGTTTTCCACCACCTTTTTGGCAGGTGTACGGAAGGTGGCCATTTTTCAAGGGGAGAGCACAGTAATAAAATATGTTAATGACAAATGGGATGTAAAGTGTCCCTGTAAATAATTATTTTGAGTACTACGGTTTCTATTAAAACTAAAGCGTCAATAGGGACGATAATTAAATTAAGTAAATAAAGCAAAATAAAAGAAAATAAAACAAATAAAACAGATAAAACAATAAAAAGTGTAGTTTTGAGCAAATTTACTCTAGGTCCTTAGAGCTATACACATAAAAACGGGAATAAACTTTTTACTCTATATAGAGTTGGTCTCTAAACTTTGTCAAGAGATCGTTGCGAATAAGTTATAAATAAAATGTAATTAAATAAAATGAAAAATAAAAAATTTTTCTCTATGTAGAGTCGTTTACTCCACTCAGTGGAGTTGTCAGCGTTTAAAGGGATGTATAGTCCCTGTCCCTATGCTAAAATTATTTAATAAAAATGTCAGTTTTGGCTCTATATAGAGCAGTGAAGTAGTCAGTGTTTGAAGGGATGTATAGTCCCTGTCCCTATGCTAAAATTAAAATAAAATAAAATAAAAATAAAGTTGTCAATTTGGCTCTATGTAGAGCGGGAGCGATGTCAAAGTCCTAACATCTACCTACTACTAATTCTTAAGACTATATATAAGGCTCTACCTATCTGCTGGAAAAACCTCGTCTGTCTCTACCTGGAGACTCTAGGTCTACTTGTCCTGAAAGTCCCTGAAGTTTCAGACTCTCAGCTGAAAACCGCACGAGAATCGGGGCTCTGGTTCCCAAGTTAGAGAATTTAGAAGTTTTTCCAGCTTTTTTAAAACACTTAGTGTATTCAATTTACTCAAAGACCAGAGGTCTCACTAGGCTGGTCATCCAACAATATATAGGGGTAGGGGGTTGAAAATTTTTGTGTTTGTGGGGAAGGGTTCGATTTATTGACGCAGGATGGGGGGGTGGGTTAGGGAGGGGGGGGCCAAAATGATGTTATTTTTACGCTAGGACGTCCCGTTTCTTAGATAATTAATGGTTTTTGGAAATTTCTTATCTAAACAATCTTATATTTTACTGTTAGTATTTTTGGGGTCTGTTGCCGACGATGCCTTCTTGTATAATTTAAAATGCCTTGTTGATATTGTACTACATTTATTTTACTTGTTTCCATTAAAACAATACATTTAGGTCGCCGGTCTTACATCTTCTTCTCAAGGTTCTCGAAGCGTCCCTGTTAGTGACGACGACGAATCACATCGAATCTCATTCGGGCCAATCACGTACGAGTGCTGCATGGCGCGTTTATAAAACTTGGATGCGCGGCAAATATGAATGCGTTATAAGCGTTAACATCCTGGCCCCCCTTGAAACACAGGTTTCAAGCAGAAGGTCTTCATTGAAGTTGAAGTGGGCATAGTTGGCTAAGTGCCCTTCTTATACATCCCTTGCTTGTCTTGACGTCGACAACTCTAGTTATCCTATCTGGACCCGGATAAAGTGCTGTGACTCTTCCCAATAGCCATTTCATCACCGGTAGCTGGTTGTCTCTGACAATGACTAAATCTCCAACCTTAACAGCATACTTGTTAGTGCGCCACTTGACACGCTGTTGTAGCGCAGACAGATATTCTTTGGTCCATCGATTCCAGAACGCTTGTCGAAGTCGCTCGAGCAGTTGATAGCGGTTGATGGAGATCCGCTCGGTGGTTGGCGACGGCAGTGCGGTTAGCGGCCGTCCGATCAGGAAGTGCCCAGGCGTTAGAGGACGCAAATCTGAGGGATCCGCAGACATCGGTGTCAGCGGACGCGAGTTGAGTATAGATTCAATCTGTGCCAACAGTGTACTTAGCTCTTCGAACGTTAAACTAGAGTTACCGACAATACGTTTTAAATGGAATTTAGCCGATTTAACTCCGGCCTCCCAGATCCCACCAAAATGAGGCGAATACGCGGGGCTAAATTTAAAAACGATTCCTTCATCGCAGGCAAACTCGTTCACATCACGGTTGCACGCTTGTAAAAGTTTTCCCAGCTCATTCATTGCTCCAACAAAGTTCTTTCCATTATCGCAATAGATCATACGCGGTTTTCCGCGACGGGCAATGAAGCGTTTGAGACACATTATAAATGCTGCAGTGCTAAGGTCGCTTACTACTTCCAAATGCACGGCTTTAATGGCAAGACAAACGAATATACATAAATAGCATTTTGTTGTCCTACTCCCACGACCCTTCTTGTTGGATATAAGAAACGGACCAGCAAAATCGACGCCACAGTTCTCAAAGGGAGAAGCAGGTGTGACTCTAGGACTTGGCAAATTACCCATTAATGGCTGTTTAGTGGCTGCTGCCAGACGTTGGCAGCGCACACACTTGTTGACTATAGATCTGGCTAACATCCTTCCGCCTGTGGGCCAAAATTGATCGCGTACAGAACATAACAATTGTTGCGGGCCACAATGTAGCAGACGAAGGTGCTCTTTATCGAGTAACAATTTAGTGAAGGGATGTTTTGAATCAATCAAAATCGGATGACGTTTGTCGTAAGGACAGTGCGACGCCTGATCTATGCGCCCACCTACTCGCATAATTCCCTCATCATCAATGAAGGGATTCAATGAAATGATTCTCGACCTACTGTGTGGTGCTTTGTTGGTGGTGAGTGAATGGATATCTTGTGGAAACGATTCCTGTTGTGCCAACTTCGCAAGTGTGGTAAGTGACTTCTCTAATTCAACAGTGGTAAGTTCACCTTTTACCTTATTAGATAAAGACTTACAATTGCTAATAAAACGCATGATATAAGCAAATACTCTTTGAAGCTTGTAAAGTTTAGAAAACTTATCGAAAGGAACTATATTTTCTTGACATTGTATATTTAATGTGATTTTAGTTTTTGTTTCAGGTAGCAGTGACGGCGGAGCATCGACGCAGCTCTTCGAAGGCCATTTGCTTTCCGGTGTAAGGAGGAAGGGAGGGCCGTGCCACCACAACGTGTTGTTCATCAGCTGCTGAGGCTTGACTCCCCTGGAAGCCAAGTCTGCAGGATTCACATCGGTAGGTACGTGACGCCACGCGTCTCGATTGGTATGTTCACGCACCTCATTTATACGATTACAGACAAAAGACTTTAAAGTTTTAGGCTGAGTTCGCAGCCAACCTAGTACAATTTTAGAATCGGACCAGAATATAGAACGAGAAACATTAATACGGAGAGATTTTATTACTTTATCGTACAAACGAGCTCCTAGTAGTGCGCCCAGAAGTTCCATACGAGGAATAGTCATCTCCGGCTTCAATGGAGCGACTCTTGCTTTGGCGCAGAGCAAGTTGACGTGAACATTTCCTAAAATATCGTTAGATTTTAGATACAGACATGCCCCGTATGCATGCTGCGACGCATCTGTGAACACATGAATCTCAATATTGACAGGACTTTCGCATAAAACATGTCGTGGCACTTGTATGTTAGTAATGTAGTGTAAATTGTGTAAGAATTCTCTCCACGAGTCTCCGATCTCTTCTGGTACTTGTTGGTCCCAATCTAGTTTTATTAACCATAGCCTTTGTAATAATAATTTTGGTGTAATAGTGCATGCTGACAACAAGCCCAAAGGATCGAACACTCGACACGATGTGGACAGAATGTTTCTCTTGGTAATGTTTGGAGTAGCTTCAGCACATGCAGAAAATTGTAACTTGTCAGTTTCAGGGTTCCATTTCAAACCTAAAACAGAGGACTCCCTAGAAAAATCTTGCGTTTGATTAATAGTAGGTATATCAGAAAAAATATCTGGAGCGTTGGTACGAAACTTTCGCAAATGAAAACAGGCTTCAGCTAGTTTAAGAATGACGCCTTGAACTACATTCTTTAACTCGGATTTACTGTTTGAACTAGTACACAGATCATCGACATAAAATCCATGTCTAATAACATCAGCAACGGCTTTATCACTACACTCTTCAGCGAGCTGCACGAGGCATCTTGTGCTCAGGTAAGGAGCTGAGGCGGTCCCATATGTGACAGTTTTCAGTTGTAGTGTCTTAAGGGGTTGTGTTTCGTTATCCCTCCAAAGTATCAGCTGTAAATTTCGCTGAGAATTGTCAATCATAACTTGTCGGTACATTTTCTCAATGTCACCAGTAACGACGTAGGTATTTTGTCTAAAACGCAACAGGATTGACAGCAGGTCATCCTGCACCACGGGGCCTACAAGCTGAATATCATTCAAAGAATTACCTGTGGGAGTTTTGCATGACGCGTCAAATACGACTCTTAAACGCGTCGTCTCACTGGATGCACGAATAACCGCATGGTGTGGAATATAATAACCAAATGATGGTGGATTTTGTAACTCGGTTAAATGCCCTAAATGCTCATATTCATGAATAAATTCTGCGTAATCTTTTCTTTGACTGGTTTTGTTCAACTTCCTTTCTAAATTAAGAAACCGCCTTTTAGCAAATTGGTAAGAGTCTCCCAGAGCCTCCTCGGGATTCTCGCGTAATAGCATCTTAACAGAAAATCTGCCATCAGGCAAACGAATGGTATTGTCTATGAAATGTGCCTCACAAAGTTCTTCGTCCCTAGTAAACTTAACTGAGGTGGATGACGGAATATCCTCTAGTTCCCAAAATCTCGCAATTCTCTGACTAATCTCTTGAGTAAAGTTGCACCTAACAGTGTCACTATTAGTAGAATTAGATCCTGTCGGACCAGCGACAAGCCAGCCGAACTTGCTCTGTTGTAGTGTGGGTTTGTTGCGCCCCAATTTGATTTGATTAGAATCTACAATTTCCCAAAAAACGTCTGCCCCCAATAAAACTTGTATTTCAGAGGGACGGTAGAAACTAGGGTCAGCGAGAGTAACATTGGAAGGTAAGTTGAGTCGTGAGGTGTCTACCTGCACGCTCGGTAACATGCTTGTAATCTGCGGAATGACTAGACATGACACATTAATACAAAATGAGTTGACACGTGACTGTACTTGTAAATCGCAATATTGTGTAACCTTTGTAGTCGCGTTGTTTATGCCAGTAACGGACATTGGACTCGTTTTCGAACAAGAAAGATTCATGACCCTTTGCACCTTTTTAGAGACAAAGGACGACTGGCTTCCCGCATCGAGAAGCGCCTTCGCTCGGTAAATATAATTCGTTTTAGGATTGACTAGTTCCACTTCGGCCGTGCACAGCAATACCTGCCCGGATATGGTAGCAGAAAGGGACACAGGAGACTGCACAGTGCTGCTCGTAGCAGTGGTGTCTGAACTTGTAACGTTTGTAGTAGTAGTGTGACATTTAGATGTAGTGTTAGTAGAATTCTTCTGATGTCTGTTAGTAGAATCACCCTGGTGAGTTGTATTAGAATTGCCCTGTGTGGCTGTAGTAGTATGTTGACTTGTAGCAGAATAAAATTTATGTAATAGTGTATTGTGTTTTTTACGACAATTAGTACATGGACCCAGACGACAGCGCTTAGCGTGATGGCCGGCGCGAAGACAGTTCTGACACAAATGGTTCCTTTGTACGACATCCCACTTGTCTTCTAGAGACATGGATTTGAACCTTTCGCACTAGTAAAGAAGATGGTTCTGATCACAACCGACACAACCTCTAAAATTTGAATTGTCAGAAGACTCAAAAAATGAAGTAATCGACTTCCCGCTATTGTTGAATGATTGTTTCTCTGTCGACCCGCTAAAATGTTTAGGCGTGCCCTTGTTGAACTCCAGCGTTTCCAGCATGTCAGCTCTGCCTCGCAAAAACCGATAAAACTCATCCAATGTAGGAGAGATAGTGAAAGAATTCCTATGCTCCTCCCATTGACGACCTGTGGTGCCATCTAGTTTTGCTGCCATCATATATATTATTAAGGTATCCCAGGAAGATGTGGGTTCATTAAGCTTATTTAAAGAGTTCAAATTTTTTGAAAAATAGTCAACCATATAACGCAATGATTTATACGACTCTTTAGTAATAGGATTAAAACTGAACAAAGCCTTTAAATGGTTGTTAATCAAAATTCGCTTGTTGTCGAAACGATTGCATAAATGTTGCCAGGCCATATCATAATTATCTGACGTAAATTCTATCGATTTTAAAACAACAGAGGCTCCTCCCTCTAAAGACGAACGTAAATAGTGAAATTTGTTGATTTTAGGTATATTAGTATTTTTGTTAATTAACTCATCAAATGTGTCGCGAAACTCTAACCACTTAGTATAAGTTCCATCAAAAACGGGTAACTTGATAGTAGGCAATTTGATATTTGCATGTGTATTAAAATGTGAGGATTTGTTTGACTCGTTGTCCGAACTAGCTCGACTTAAATGAGCACTATTTTTCTCTGTGAACGACTCAATAATACAAGAAGCTCTAGAAATTAAATCATAAAAACTATTTTCCATCCTATCCCGCTCTTGTATTTGTTCATCTAATTGATTTTGTTCCACTAAATTAACAATTTTGTCTTGAATAATATCAAACTCTGATAGTGATTCTTGAAATCTAGTTAGTTTTAATTGCAAAGCGTCAACAACTTGTTTAGTTAAATTAGCCGTAGGTATTAGTTCGATAGGCTGTAGATAGGTAGCAAAATTAGTTACTCCAGCCTTTATAATGCTTCTCCTTTTTACTAGTGACTTTAAATCTTCACCCATTTTGAAATTAAAACACTTATAGATACTTTGTGTAAGAAGCAATAAAAGAGCCTAACAAACAATTAGTACTAAAATAGCCAAACCGTAGTACGCCGCAATGTGTTTCAAAGCGGCTTTGAACTTGCAACCGTCCGTGGACGAGCCGGCGTGCAGTGAAGATCGCTGAGACGGTAGCAGCCGCGGCTGGTGCTCGCAGCCCCGTCGTAGGTATATGACACGTAGCTCTGGTGGGATCTCACGAATGCTCGGAGTGCACGGCGAAAATACTCGACGCGGCTGTTCTGAAAATGTCGGCAAATAACTCTTAAACTATGTGTTTTTTACTAAGTGTTAGTCGGCAAGCGCTAGAACTCACACCAAAATGCTCAAAAATGCTTGAAAGTTATGCTCGAAAATGCTTGCAAATGATTGATATAACAAAGCAGACAGAATAGCAAGTGCTTGTTTGAATTATAAGACGAATAGTGCACTTAAGCTCGTGCAAAAAATAGGTATAGCAACTCACAAACTTGTTCGAAATATATGTATTATAGCAATTTTGTTCGTTTTTAACTCGAAAAAAACAAACAATACTTATCACTCGTTAACGTGAAACAAATAAACACCCTTAGAATACTTCTAGAATAGAGAATACACCGTTCGCACAAAAGAAATCACAACTCACACGCAACTGTAACCTTCACGAATTTGATACAAAAATTGGGCGTACTTCCCTCACGAGCGGACCGCAGTAGCGTGGCGGGTCCCGCTGGTATTCCGCGATGATGATTCTTGTGATGACTTGGTTGCTGCTTCGACCTGCAGCCTCGAAGTTGTAGATCTGACTCCAACACGATGATAATGGCGACTTATTTGCTCTGCCCGTTGAAACACGAAATAGCCGGTTCCCAGGCTGAGATCACGTCGGGGTCACCAAAATGTTGCCGACGATGCCTTCTTGTATAATTTAAAATGCCTTGTTGATATTGTACTACATTTATTTTACTTGTTTCCATTAAAACAATACATTTAGGTCGCCGGTCTTACATGTTCTTCTCAAGGTTCTCGAAGCGTCCCTGTTAGTGACGACGACGAATCACATCGAATCTCATTCGGGCCAATCACGTACGAGTGCTGCATGGCGCGTTTATAAAACTTGGATGCGCGGCAAATATGAATGCGTTATAAGCGTTAACAGGGTCTTTCCTATAGAATTAGACCGTTTCCAATTTAGGTGTCCTAGAAACTTGGGATAAACTATATATTGTAGGTTAGTGAACAGCCCAGTGTTTCCTGTTTACAACTAATTTTTTGTCCCGCGCGTCACCGGGGTAAGGTTCCGGGAACAACGGGGGGTGCCCTTTGCCAGGTTCAAGTGGCTGGTTTTGCCCTTAGGATAAAGATATCGCGCCCGTTTAAAATCTAGTGGTATAAGGGGCGTCCCAAATTTACCGTCAGTGGCACAGACGAGTTTTCCGGAAAACGGGAAACCGGAAAATTTTTATGATTTGTGAAAAAATCTTCCCGGGGGTGGTTTCCGGGAGTGCCTATTCGTAGGATGCCCTTAAAATAGTTTCACGTAAGTGAGCGAGTTTTTCATTATTTTCGCGATATCCCGAGCCGTTTAGCCGCTAGGGGGTTGACAAACTTATTGTGTAATGGCGAATTTTGCCAATCCTTACATTAAATTCCTTATAAAATAAAATATTAAAACTAACTTACTAATTAAAATTTTTGTTTATAGTCCATTTACGTGTCCATCCACCTGCACTAGCACTTGTGCCGCTTTCCACGCCTTTCACCCTCAGGAAGCCGCTGAAATTTGGGGGATGCAACCACTTTCTGAAAATAGCCCCCAGAGCCCACAGTATCACTCGGAGGTGATTCTGCCGGAACCAAATTTGGCTGTGGAGGGTCCCAGGAGCAGATCCTAGGTGGTCAGGATCGTGTGGGTAGGGGTTCGCTTCCCGTTGTCTCCGACCAATTAGTTATGTACTGTTCTCTTCCGCACTAGTCACCGTATAAAGTCTGGCGCTCGGGAACCACTTATCATAAAAATCTAAACTAAGTTTTTTCCGTTAGGCTATTAAAGTCTCTAATGGTTCACGCTTAAAAAAGTGTAGGTCGTCGATTTAGTTTTTGAATGGTGACTCGGTGAAAAAGACTAAAGTTTTTTACCGAGTTCCCCACACTTTGGTTTATCGCACTTGCCACAATTTAGGTCCAATTTGCAATTTTTTAAAAACTCACGGTGTCCTTGTTTTTGCCGCCTTGTAGGGACACTTTCAGTTTCAGCTAGAATGCTGAAATGACTGAAAATGCCTCCACGTGGTTTTCGGTTTTTCGGTTCTAGTACCTCGGCTTTTTAACACAAGATTATGAAAAGGGTCTCAGAAGATAGGTATCCTCGAGACGCACCTTTTCACAATCGAAAAAGTATATGTTGTCGATCTAGATACCGAGATAGCACGCACTTATCACTAGCTTAAGCACTAAAAAACAGTTTTTGTTCTAGGAAAAACCACAGTTTGAAGCAATTTCCATGCGGTTTTCACAATCGCGTAGCGCTCGCAATTGCGCAACTTTTGGTATATCGCACTGTATGATTTTCACAACTTTTCCCGACCGTTTGATTTTTCGGACGCGGAGCGACTAGAAAACAATGTTCTCGCAATGGCAACGTGCACGGGACTGGTTGGGTTAGGTTAGGTTAGGTTAGGTTCTGAGGGTGTTCCGCAGGGGTCTGTCCTTGGACCACTCCTGTGGAACATGGGGTACGACTGGGCCCTTAGAGGCGACTTCCCCCCCGGGCTCGGCGTAATTTGTTACGCCGATGACACGTTAGTCACAGCCCGGGGGGTGAACTTTCAGGAGGCGGCGCGCTTGGCCACCAGGGGAGTCTCTCTGGTGGTCGGGCGCATCGAGGCGCTGGGCTTGCGGGTGGCCCTGGATAAGACGGAGGCCCTTCTATTCCATGGGCCCCGTCGTGGTCCACCCTCTGGCGCCTCTATAGTGGTCAACTCGGTCCTCGTACCGGTTCAGGCCCACATAAGGTATCTGGGCCTGATCCTCGACGGTAGGTGGCTCTTCGACGAGCACTTCCGACAGCTTGCTCCGAAGCTGGTCGGCGCTGCGTCCGCCCTTGGGCGACTCTTGCCCAATTTGGGCGGACCCAGCGTCGCTACGAGACGGCTATACACGGGGGTTGTCCGGTCAATGGCACTGTACGGTGCACCGGTGTGGGCGGGAGCTCTGACCGCCCAAAATAGGGCGCGCCTCTGGCGCCCTCAGAGGGTTATGGCGGTCAGAGCCATACGCGGATACCGCACCGTGTCGACGGAGGCGGCGTGCGCGTTGGCCGGGACTCCCCCGTGGGATTTGGAGGCGGAAGTGCTCGCCGAAGTATATCGGCGAACGCCTGAGTTCCGGGCGGGAAGCGGCAGTCGGCCCCCGCCCGAAGAGGTACGCGAATGGCGTGAGGCCGCTCGCCGAGCCACCATGGCTCGTTGGTCGTCCCGGCTGGAGGCTCCACGTGCTGGCTTTGCCGCCGTGGAGGCGCTCCAGCCGATCATCGTCGAGTGGGCAGGGCGGCAGCACGGGACCCTTTCCTTCCGACTGACGCAGGTCCTTTCCGGGCACGGCTGCTTCGGGAAGTACCTGCACTCGGTCGCTAGGAGGGAACTGAGTCCCGCCTGTCACCACTGCGACTGCAGTGAGGACTCGGCTCAGCACACGCTGGCGGTTTGCTCCGCCTGGGCGACGCAGCGTCGGGCCCTCACTGCAGTCATCGGAGGGGATCTCTCGCTACCGGCCGTCATACGCTCCATGGCCGGTAGCGACAGGAATTTTACCGCGGTCGCGACCTTCTGTGAGGACATCTCGCAGAAGGAGGCGGCGGAAAGGGTCCGGGAGGACGATCTCCACTCGGACCTAATCGCCGCCGGCGAACCGGGCGGCGGAGGCGCGCATACCAGCGCCTCATGCCGCCCTGAGTGTGGCCGCGGGTGGACGGGACGGGTTTTCCCCCTCCACCCGCTGTAGTGGCCCCCCGCGAGGAGGCGGCGTCCGCGTGTGCCTGGACGTCGCCTAATCGCCTAATTGAGAGGATTGTACCGAAGGTGGTGCCCGCGCTTTAGCGGGCAGGCGCTAGGAGGGTTCCGGATGTCGTAATAAAGCTGTTCCCGGATCCCTCCTACTTAAGCGCAGTACGGCACACCGTGTGGTTTTAGTCGGTTCGATTCCGACACACCGCCCACCGAAAACCCCGGTGGGGTGACGGCCCGAGGGGGTTTCCACACGTACAAAAAAAAAAAAAAAAAAAATGGTTAGGTTAGGTTAGGTTAGGTTGGGGTGCTGTCTAGAAAACCTCCACGTGGTGCACCCTGGAAACGTTGGCGATGACGCTGCCATTTTTCCTCAGTTTTTGAGGACGGCGTCATCGCCAACGGCTAATATTCTAGTATGAAGAGGAGCCATCTTTCTTCGGCCACTTGGTTGAGGCTTGGCCAACAGAGCACACCTTTCTGTTGGCTCTTCGCTCTTCGGAGCTATGAGGATGAAAACCTCGGTAAAAAATCACGAAGGAGGGACCCCCTCCCAGGGTCGGAGTTTCTCTGCTGTCAGCAGTGGAGGAAGTAGGACGGGCTCGGCGTGCACTCACACTGCCACCGAGTAGGCATGGGAAGATTTAGTTTCCTTGCCACCGTCGGCATATCGTAATCCGAAAGGAGTCGTGGTCATGTTTCGCGACTCTAATCGGGGACGAGGGTCTTGGCTTAGCCGCCCGGACCGCGAGGAAGAAAACCTCTCTAAAAAATCACCCCGAATCTGTGTTCTGGTGCGTGACCAGGGGATGCATGGCTGATGGGTAGTTCAGTCGCAAGCGCACTCCCAGCCGGGGGACCTGCGGACCCCTCGGTTGGGTATAAACCTTCGCTTGCCGGGTATTGGGGATCTCTGCCCGGTCGACCTTTAGTTCTCCCCTACTCGTGGTTTAATTATGGAGTACCTAAATAAACTTAAAAAACAAACAATAAATGACGAAAAAAAGACGGAGAAAGTAGAAAATAAGAAGCAGAAGGAGAAGAAGGCGAACACCTCGTCTAAAGAAGATGAGGCTTTACTAGAGACGCCTATCCTGAAGGAGCTCCCAGGTGTCAACTCGACTCCTGGGAGCAGAAGACATTCGGAACGTCTGCGTTCCAGGTCTGTCCTGTCATCTGTCGGAAACTCCGGTGCGATGGCAGACAGCCAAGAATCGATGGAAGTGGAGGTTTCCAACACTGACTGTCGTAAACGCGGACGATCCTTAGATCAGGACAGTGACACGTCCCATGAGATGCTTCCTCCCAAAGTGGCTAGTAGCCATAGAGGGAGGTCGCGCACGCCGGTCTCAACTTCGTCGGGCTCCGCCTTCTCTGGGAGGGAGGCCTATGTCCGAGTAAGAGCGGAGGGCGAGAATATGGCGGAGGAGGAGATTGCAGATCTCCTGCTGAAAATTCAAGCGCCGGTGGTAGGGGGTTCTGTCCCCGTAACACCGGCGACCATGCAGGAGAGAGCGAACGCGGCGGTGGCCGTCATCCACAAAGTGGCCACCAAATCAACGAACCTTAAGGGTTCCTTTGTTAGGGCCCTTAAGGACTCCTCCTCCGCCATCTCAGGGGTCGTCGAGACCCTCATTGGGGACGTGGCGCGCCTCCAGGCCGCAAATGACCAACTCACGGGGCAGGTCACGGAGCTCAGTGCTCAGTTCGCCCAATTTCGGTCACAGGTGAATTGCTCTGAGCAGTCGAACCCGGTTGCCCAGCAACCTGCCCCCGCCATCTCCCCCGTTCCGGATGCCCACTTGCGTCAAGTAATTGACGCAGTGTGGCGCATGATGGACGGGCGCCTCGCAGGCCTGGAGGCAAGACTGCCTCCAGCACCCATCGTTCGGCCACCACTTGCCGCGGCCAAGGCTAACGCTGCAACCACATCGACACCGCTTCCCGTCTCAGGTGGCCGCGTGACTGTGACGTATGCCGCGGCGACGTCAGCACCAGTGCCTGCAGCAGCACCGAAGGCTGGTCGACCGGCTAAGGCTGCGTCAAAAGCGGCTGCACCAAAGGCCGGGCAACCGCCGAAGGCCGCGAAAAAAGTGGCAGCAGATTTCCCTCCGCTTCCCACTCCGGCACCGAAGGGGGCGACTACTGCCCCCTCTAGTGAGCCCATACCTGGTCCATCTACAACGGCCCCCTCCACGTCCACCCCCTCTAACGACGGGTGGAAAAAAGTCGAGGGAGGAAAGAAGCGGTCCCGAAAGGGAAAAAAGAAGGCTGCCAATAGTGCACCCTCTCCGCCGCAGGCACCATCCGTGGCAGTGCCTGCCACCAAAAAGCCCCGGAAACTGGTGGCACCCAAAACGGCGGCTGTGGTGGTCTCCGTATCACCGACGGCAACCGACAGCGGGCTATCCTATGCAGCCGTATTTAAGAAGGCCCGGGATAGTCTCGCGGGTGAATTCGGTGGAGTAGGTGTCAGGATGCGCCTCGCCCAGACGGGAGCTCGAGTCCTCGAGTTCCCTGGGGCTGAAGGCGCGAAGACGGCGGACACCTTTGCCGAGAAGATGCGGGAGATTTTCGCAGCCACGGATGGTGTGAAGATCGCCAGGCCCGTCAAGTGCGCGGAGCTGCGCATTTCGGGCCTGGACGATTCCGTCACGGTCGAGGATGTCCGCGTTGCAATTCGGGAGAAGACACTATGCAGCGCGGACAACATCAGGATCGGTTGTCCCGTGGCGTCGGCCAAGACCTTGAGCGATGCCGGAAGAATCCTCATCGGTTTCGTGAACGCCAGAGTCACACTCCTGGCGGCGAGACCGATGAGGTGTTTCAAATGCCTATCGTCGGGGCACACCCGCGTCAAGTGCAGCAGTTGCTTTGACTGCAGCGGACTATGTTTCCGCTGCGGTCAACCGGGGCACAAGGCGGCGGAATGTTCTGCCGCCCCTCACTGCCCAGCGTGTGCGGCGGGAAATCTTCCCGCCAATCATCAGATGGGGCAGGGTGGCTGCAAGCCGCCCCGCACTTCTCGACAAACTTCGGGGGTTAGCCAATCGACCCAGGCTGCCTCCGATGTCAATCCTGCGTCGTCATCGTCGCCCATGGAGGAGGTTGTAGAGACAGTCCAGTAATGGACCAAGTCTCCAACCTCCTTGTCCAGACGAACCTCAACCACTCTGCCGGTGCGCAGGATCTTTTCCTGCAAACCATGGCGGAGTGGTCGATAGGTGTGGCCGTAGCCGCGGAGCCCTATTACGTTCCTCCCCGCCCAAATTGGCTGGGTGACCGGGACGGCTCCGTGGCAGTCGTCAGCTCCACGGCGGCTCATTCCCCGCCCTTGTCGCTAAGAGACAAGGGTACTGGATATGTTGCTGCCGAGTGGGGGGGGATCACCATATATGGTATCTACTTCTCCCCCAATCGGAGTTTGAGCGACTTCGAGGTTTTTCTCAACAACCTAGAGACCTCGATGCGGCGACTAGCGTCTGGGCACGTCCTAGTGCTGGGGGACTTCAACGCCAAGTCCGTTGCGTGGGGTTCCCCCAGGACGGACGCACGGGGCGATGCCGTGGAGGAGTGGGCGGCATCGGTGGGCCTCTGTCTCCTAAACAGAGGCTCCACCAACACGTGCGTGCGACAGCAGGGGGGGTCGATAGTGGACCTTTCGTTCGCTACCCCTGCTCTCGCCGCAGGAGTAAGGAACTGGCGTGTCCTGGAAGAGGTTGAGACGCTCTCGGATCACCTGTATATCCGATTTGAGCTCTCCCGGACCCAGGACCCCAGAAGGGGTCACACGGCGCGGCGTTCTTCCCGCTTCCCGCGGTGGGCTGTTTCGAAGTTGGACAGGGACCTACTAGAGGAGGCAGCCATCATTTACTCTTGGCTGTCTCCGCAGCCTCTGACTGAGGAGGTAGACATGACGGGGGCAGGCCGCTTTCGCGATGCGATTACGCAGATTTGCGATGCGGCCATGCCCCGCGTCCGAGGTCGTCGGCCTCCAAGGAAGGAGGTGTACTGGTGGTCCCAGGAGTTGGCGGACCTCCGTGCGGCCTGTACTCGTGCCCGGAGGTCCTACGGGAGGACGAAGGAGGGAAGAGGACCAGCTTCATGAGGAGTACCGAGAGGCGCGGGAACTCTGAAGCTGGCCATTAGCCGTGCCAAAGAAGGAAAGAGAAAGGAGATGCTGGAGGGTCTCGATCGTGACCCCCTGGGGTCGCCCATATCGTGCGGCGCAACAAAAGCTCCGCGCGTTGGGCCCCCCCCTTACGGAGACTCTCCAGCCCAGCTTCCTGCAGGAAGTGGTTGAGGGCCTTTTCCCGCAACGGGTGGACCACGTCCCCCCGTCGATGGCCCCCTTGGCCGGAGACGACGGGGAGGACGAGGATGATGGTGTTCCACCCGTCACGGAGGCGGAGGTAGGGGCGGCTGTTCTGCGGATCCGTTCCAAGAACACCGCCCCCGGGCCAGACGGGATCCCTGCCCGAGTGTTGGCCCTGGCCCTCGACCACATGTCGGACCGCCTCAGGGAAGTGTTCGACGCTAGCCTGGCGTCCGGACGCTTCCCTGATTGCTGGAAGAGCGGGAAGCTGGTGCTTTTAACGAAGCCGGGACGGCCTACCGACTCGGTCGCGGCCTACAGGCCCATCGTGTTGCTGGACGAGGCGGGTAAATTGTTTGAGAGGGTCCTCTCTGCCCGCATCGTTCGGTACCTTGGCGAGGTCGGCCCCGATTTGTCGGACGCCCAATTCGGTTTTCGAGCGGGGCGTTCGACGGTCGGAGCTGTGTTGCGCCTGAGGGCCGTGACCGAAGACGTAGTGAGCTGTGGCGGCGGTGCTGTTGGCGGGTGTCGTTGGACATCGCCAACGCATTCAATAGTCTGCCATTCAGCTGCATCAGGGAAGCACTCCTCTATCATGGGGTGCCACAGTACCTGAGGCGGCTGGTGGCAGACTATCTTGAGGAGCGTACCGTCATGTACGAGGACCGAGATGGAGTTTTGAGTCGTCGGCCCATGTCGTGCGGTGTTCCGCAGGGGTCTGTCCTTGGACCACTCCTGTGGAACATTGGGTACGACTGGGCCCTTCGAGGCGACTTCCCCCCCGGGCTCGGCGTAATTTGTTACGCCGATGACACGTTAGTCACAGCCCGGGGGGTGAACTTTCAGGAGGCGGCGCGCTTGGCCACCAGGGGAGTCTCTCTGGTGATCGGGCGCATCGAGGCGCTGGGCTTGCGGGTGGCCCTGGATAAGACGGAGGCCCTTTTATTCCATGGGCCCCGTCGTGGTCCACCCCCTGGCGCCTCTATCGTGGTCAACTCGGTCTCGTACCGGTTCAGGCCCACATAAGGTATCTGGGCCTGATCCTCGACGGTAGGTGGCTTTTCGACGAGCACTTCCGACAGCTTGCTCCGAAGCTGGTCGGCGCTGCGTCCGCCCTTGGGCGACTCTTGCCCAATTTGGGCGGACCCAGCGTCGCTACGAGACGGCTGTACACGGGGGTTGTCCGGTCAATGGCACTGTACGGTGCACCGGTGTGGGCGGGAGCTCTGACCGCCCAAAATAGGGCGCGCCTCTGGCGCCCTCAGAGGGTTATGGCGGTCAGAGCCATACGCGGATACCGCACCGTGTCGACGGAGGCGGCGTGCGCGTTGGCCGGGACTCCCCCGTGGGATTTGGAGGCGGAAGTGCTCGCCGAAGTATATCGGCGAACGGCTGAGTTCCGGGCGGGAAGCGGCAGTCGGCCCCCGCCCGAAGAGGTACGCGAATGGCGTGAGGCCGCTCGCCGAGCCACCATGGCTCGTTGGTCGTCCCGGCTGGAGGCTCCACGTGCTGGCTTTGCCGCCGTGGAGGCGCTCCAGCCGGTCATCGTCGAGTGGGCAGGGCGGCAGAACGGGACCCTTTCCTTCCGACTGACGCAGGTCCTTTCCGGGCACGGCTGCTTCGGGAAGTACCTGCACTCGGTCGCTAGGAGGGAACTGAGTCCGCCCTGTCACCACTGCGACTGCAGTGAGGACTCGGCTCAGCACACGCTGGCGGTTTGCTCCGCCTGGGCGACGCAGCGTCGGGCCCTCACTGCAGTCATCGGAGGAGATCTCTCGCTACCGGCCGTCATACGCTCCATGGCCGGTAGCGACAGGAATTTTACCGCGGTCGCGACCTTCTGTGAGGACGTCATCTCGCAGAAGGAGGCGGCGGAAAGGGTCCGGGAGGACGATCTCCACTCGGACCTAATTCGCCGCCGGCGAACCGGGCGGCGGAGGCGCGCTTACCAGCGCCTCATGCCGCCCTGAGTGTGGCCGCGGGTGGACGGGACGGTTTTCCCCTCCACCCGCTGTAGTGGCCCCCCGCGAGGAGGCGGCGTCCGCGTGTGCCTGGACGTCGCCTAATTGAGAGGATTGTACCCGAAGGTGGTGCCCGCGCTGTAGCGGGCAGGCGCTAAGAGGGTTCCGGATGTCGTAATAAAGCTGTTCCCGGATCCCTCCTACTTAAGGCGCAGTACGGCACACCGTGTGGTTTTAGTCGGTTCCATTCCGACACACCGCCCCGCCGAAAACCCCGGCGGGGTGACGGCCCGAGGGGGTTTCCACACGCACAAAAAAAAAAAAAAAAAAAAAAAAAAGGTAGGTTAGGTTAGGTTAGGTTAGGTTAGGTTAGGTTAGGTTAGGTTAGGTTAGGTTAGGTTAGGTTAGGTTTTTTTTTTTTTTTTTTTTTTATTAAAGGCACCCGTCATCACAGGGTGTTCTAGCTCCCCCCTGATATTATTTTTCAGGGATCTTTTTTACTTTATTTTTATTAACTACCTTAATTCTATCTTTTACAGCTAAACACCTAAATATTAGTACAGGAATTATATATGACTCTAGTTGTTACTAAATTTACTACAGGTTACGGTATACAGTAATTACTGTTTTTCTTATTAAACTATTATATATTATTTATATATTATATTTCTAGACACTTTTAATTCAAAACTATTGCTTACTTCTAAATTTATATATCTACGTATTATTTTTGCTTAAACAATATAAATCCAGTTATATTTTAAGCAAAGGTTATGAGTCTTTGTTTCTTTCATTAACTACTTGGCATACTTTTAGGCAATAATTAATGAAATGCTTATTACTCTCTTTACTGGTTATCAGCTTGTTTAGATTGTTTTCTACTATTTCAATACCGATTTGCTGTTGTAATTGATACCGGATCCTATCAAATACCGGGCACTCTGTGACTAAGTGGGGGACCGTTTCCTCTTTTGTGGGATCACAGATACATGACGGACTATCCCTACACCTGAAGCGATTCAGGTATTGAGAGAATCCGCCATGCCCCGTGAGGATCTGCGTGAGCAGACCCACCGGCTGAGTTCTCTTCACGAAGCAGTAGGCATCGGACGCATTTGGGAAAAACAACTTAGTAGTAGACGCGGTGTTCCCAGCTCTGTATCTTTCTTCCCATTTGGATACTGATAGATTACGTATCTGTTTCCGAATAAAAGATAATGGACACCGGTCGTAATCGTGCTTTCTTTTAGAGTACCGAGCTGCTTCTTTCGCTAATTCGTCGGCTCTCTCGTTCCCTGTAGTCCTGCGTGTGCCTTAACCCAAAACAAGGAAACATCTTTGCCCTGGGTGAAAGCTTGCCGCAGTTTCTCACGCGTTCTTACGGCGAGAGGGTGCAAAGAGCCATGGTTCACTATCGTCTCGAGCGCTGCCCTCGAGTCACTGTATACCCCATAACTCTTTGCCCCCCCTTTGAGGATTACCTGAGTGGCCTCGTGTATGGCCAGGAGTTCTGCCTGGTAGACTGTGCAGTACCGGGACAGACAGAACTTTCGGGTCTGAATCTCGGCCTCACCGTTCCATACGGAAAGTGCGGCTCCGACTTTCCCCTCCAGTTTGCTGCCGTCGGTGAATATCGCACCTGCTGCACATTGTGCCTGTCAACAAGGTTTTGGTCTACAGACATACGAATTCCATAGCCATCCACACAGCTGGATGAGGTACCTCCGCAAAACTAACCACACTATCGGTCTCTCTATCTCCTAGTACCGTCTGAGACAACCCTCTCTTGGCCTCGTACAGCGCGGCTGCTTCTTGCACTCGGATGTCGAGAGGCAGTATCCCTGATAGTACCAGTGCCGAGTGCAGAGAGACTGTGCGATACGATCTGCAGAGTTTTTGCGCGAATCCTCGTTGCACCATATTCAACTGTTTTTGGATGCCTAATTTTTGAACTGCCGGTGCCCATACTGCCGATGCGTACATTATTATGGGTTCTATAACCGCGACGTATATACTCCTTATAATGTCCGGATTTAGGCCCCAGCTAACTTTAGCAGCTTTCGATAGCTGCTTATATACGGCTATGGCCTTCCTACATTGAGCGGCAACGTGGGAGTTGAAGGTAAGTCGGTCATCGATGATAAGGCCCAATATTTTGACTTCCTTTGAAATGCCAATGTTGATCCTCCCATGGACAGCAACGGGGTGTCGTACTTAAGTTTCCTCGTAAGGAGCATTGCTGAGGTCTTATGTGGTGCAAATTTTAATTTGTTCTTACTCCCCATTGCTGCACATATTCGAGAGCTGCATTAGCCTGTCCCTGTATTTCCAACGCTGTATCGCCATCAAACACCAACACAACGTCGTCGGCGAAGGCCTGGCAATAGTGTCCCCTATCACCAAGTCCCCGCAGTAGTGGGTCGAGAAGCAGGTTCCAGAGAATTGGGCCGCAATAGACCCTTGCACGCAACTTTCGTGGTGTTTCGCGTGCTTTCTTCCCCGGCAAATTACTTTGACTTTTCTGCAGCTGAGATAGCTATCGAGTAGCCTCCTAACATTAACCGGACACTTTTCCTCAGCCAGTCGAACTCTGATTTTCGGCCACCAGGCGCTATCGAAGGCCCCCTCTATGTCCAATGACACTAGAGTGACCAGCTTCTTCAGCTCAATTTTACCCTTGATGCGGTGTATTAGACTATAGAGGGCGTCCTCGGTGCTCTTCTGGGGCATGAATCCGTACTGGCGAGTACTAATCCGCGGTACTAACTGCCACTTCATCCTTGCTACTATCATCTTCTCCAGGATCTTCCCCAAGACTGGCAGTAGACCGATTGGCCTGTATGCTTGGGGTTCGTGTAATCATCCTTGCCCGGTTTTCTAAGTACCACGACTGTGGCCTCCTTCCAGATGTCCGGGAAGTGCGCCTTCTGCAAACACTTGTTGAATAGGGCAAGGAAAGCGTCTGGATCCTGGGAGATCGCTCTGCTGCAGATGTCTGCTGTGAAGCCATCCGCTCCCGGGGCCTTCTTTGGGTTAAAACTCCCCGCCGCGATCTCTAGCTCCAGCGGAGTAAACGGTGGATCATGTTCCTCACCATGGCACCATTCGTTTACCCGCTCTGCCGCTTCTCTGGTGCAGCGATGGTCGGAGTTGTCCGAGCTCTCTAGGTCTTCGGGGTAGAATGTCTCAGCTAGTAAGTCTGCCGATTCTTTGGGGTTTAGATGTTTACCTTCTTTGGTTTTAAGGGTCATATCCTCTTCTCTCCTGGCGGTTCTTCCGATGATCCTATAGATCCCTTCCCACATTCCTTCTCTGTCCTGCTTCCGCAGAACTCTTTCCAGCTGTCGGTACGGGCTTTCTTGGCGTGGCACTCATAGTCTTCTTTCTTTTGCAGGTATTCTTCGACGACTTTGTCTCTACGGGCGGCGCAGCGTTTTTTATCCTTCGTCTGAAGGTCACCATAGTCTTCTTTTTCTGTGCGAGCTCCTCATTCCACCAAGGGACTGTTATTACATCTTTGTTTCTCTTTGTTGGCATGCTATCTTTGCATGCTGAGGTGATTATTTCAGTATATTTGATAACCATATTTTCTACATCGGCTTTGTTTTTGATGTTTTCGATAGCTATCTTATTTATTTTAAACTCTGTCTTTAGTTCTCCTAGTTTAATATTGAATTGCTCCAATTAGCTTTCTTGGTGTTATAGAGCCGGGTGGTTCTCTGAACTCCGAAACCCTTGCTCTCTTGAAGCTTAATTGTGAACATTATGGTGTTATGGTCTGAGCTCGTCATTGATTGGGTCTACCCTCCAATCATCTATTAGTCCCAGTAAGTCGTCGGTGCATGCTGTAATGTCTACATAGCTTGTGTACGCCCTGTTACCTCTCATGGTGTCAAAAGTGGGCGTATCACCGGTGTTCAATACCTGCCATCCTGACTCCTCCAGGGTCCCGGACATTTCAACGCCCCTGTGGTCCTCTATGGTGCTGCCCCACCAGGTACTCTTAGCATTGCTGTCACCTCCCAGCAGCAGCCTTCTTGAGCCCAGTTCTTCGCCGATGTTCTTAAGCTGATCCAAGTATGGCCCTATGGGTTGATCCGGTTCAAAGTAGAAGGACACCGCCGATTTCCAGGCGCTGGTTCGGATCCTCACTACAACAATGTTGTTGTTGGTGAGTTTCGGGCACGGGATGACGTCAAAACTGCTGTCGAAGACAACTATTGCCGCTTTCACCGTCCATCTCCTACAGCTGCGCTCTGGTAGACTCTCGCCCCACGGTAGTCCTTCATCCTCTTTACCCCTCCCACATATGGCTCCTGGATCAATGCTATTGCGATCTTTCGCTCCTTGGCCTCAATCATGAGTTCTGCCGTTGCTAACTCCTTTCTTTGGAGGTTAGCCTGGGCGACTGCATATCCTCTCTGGCGGAGCTGCCTGCCCGTGAGCGATTTGTAACCACCTTAGCAATATGCCACTTTAGCTCTCGCCAATGCCTCCCACTTCCTGCGCACTGTGCATTCTGAGCTAAAGGCATTGTGCTCCACGTCTAACATCTTCGCTGCGGTACAGTTGCAGCATGAGGGTGGCACTCCGGCCATCCAGTCCTCGCAATCGTGACGCATGTGGGGTCCTCCGCAATGGCTGCACTTCGGCACTGGTTCTTTGCAGAACCTGCGACCGTGCCCATACCCCAGGCACCAGAACACTGCACCAGTGGGGACTGATCTGCCACCTTTACCCTCTGCATGTCAATGTGAAGGTAGCCCTGTCTATCAGTCTGCAGTATAATGTTGGCGACACTTTTATAACAACATGGTTGCTGTACTTGGTTCCTTGCCTTTCTTCTGTACCGTATTTCTACCCTGTTGTCTTTCCTTTCCAGGTTTTGAAAGAGTTCTTTGTTCTGATTTCGTAGTCCCGTGAGTATGTCCTCGTCGCTGTTATACGATAACACATCCCTCAGGACCACCATAGGGTCTTGATTTTTAATTTCCTCGACGTGGAGGTGGTTCGCTGCGCCTTTTAATCGCTCTTTAATCTTGTCGCGAGCTTCTTCGGTTCTGCAACCCACTATAACCTTCCTGTCCTTTACCTTGCGAACTCGCTCCACCGTTACCCAGCCATCTTTGGCGTTCACGGTCTTGCGTACTCTATCGAGTACTTCGTCCCCAGTCTCCTTCTCGTCTCTGGAGGCGATCACGATGGAGTGCAGCGCCGTCGTATCTGGCTTTGGTCTCGTGACCGTTGCTGCTGTAATGTCCGCATAGGTCGCACTGGTCTTTTGTTGGCTCTCTATTTTTTCTTTTAAATTCTCCATTTCTAAGTAGGTTTTTTCAATCTTTTCTCCCTGTTTTTCAGAAGTTCTAATATTTCCCTTCCTTCAGTTTCCCTAATTTGTCCCCTATCTTTCTCTGTTCCTCGGTTCCTATCCCCCTTTCCTCTGTATTTATACCCTTTTCTTGGGTTTCAGGTGCTGGTTTGCGTGCTGCTGTGCCTTTCTTCGCAGTCTCCGCTTCTTTTACCAGCTGGTAGAGGTGATCTACTGCATCTATTAGTCCTTGTTTAAGGTCCGTTCTCAAATTTCGAGAGTCACCGATGCAAGACTTCGCTCTCTGGAGCCAGACCCTCGCCTGTGATATCCTGTCTGCTGGCCTTCCTGTATCCGGTTTCAGTTTCGGCGATGTCCCGACTGCCTCCGTAGATGCTCTACGTGCAACGACTTTTGCTTCTTGAGGGGCCGCTGTCTTCTGTTTCGGCTTCAGCTTCTGGGGCGCCACAGGTGCTGTCACCGGAATCGATTGTCCAGGTGAGTGGGGGTGTGTCTCCGAGCCGCAGAGTTTGGGGTCATTCTTACCTGACTCCCACTCTCCGATGCTACGTCTCACATTGGAAACCCGCGCTACCTGATTTGGTAAAGGTCCTGCCTTTGCCAAATCATCGATTGGGGAGACTTGAGGGTTTTCAACCATCCTTTTAGCAGGTGTGCGGAAGGTGGCCATTTTTTAGGGGGAGAGCTCACTAGTATAATAATAATAAATGGGATGTATAGTGTCCCTGTTGGTAATTATTATTAGCACTACGATTTCTATTGTATATTAAAGCGTCAATAGGGACGGTAACTAAACTAAATAAAATAAAATAAAATAAAATAAAATTAAATAAAATGCAATAAAGTCAAATCAGTAAAACAAAATAAACAATAAGACAAATACAACTAAACAAACCAATAAGGCAGTAAAGAGTGTAATTTTAGGCAAAATCACCCAAAGTCCTTAAACTACACACATAAAATTTGTGACTCTATGTAGAGTTGGTCTCTCAATTTAGTCGAACGAACGTTCTAAAGTAAAATTTTTAAATAAAATATAATAAAATAAAATGAGGAAATTTTGTCTCTATGTAGAGTCGGTCAACTCCACGCAGTGGAGTTGTCAGTGTTTGAAGGGATGTACAGTCCCTGTCCCTATGCTAGAAATTACAAAATAAAATAAAATAAAAGTGTCAATTTTGACTCTATATAGAGCAGGAGCAATGTCAAAGGTTCTTAACAACTATCTACTACTAATTCTTAAAACTATATATACAATTTCGCCTGTTTAGCTGGAAAAACTTGTCTGTCTCTATCTATAGACTCTAGGTCAGCGTATCCCAAAAGTCCCTAAAATTCCAGACCCTCAGCTGAAAACCGCTTGAGAATCGGAGCTCTGGTTCCCAAGATATCGAATTAATAAGTTTTTCCAGCTTTTAAAAACACTTGGTATATTTCAATTTGTTCAAGTTTAGAGGTCTCGCTAGGCTGGTCAACCAACATATATAAGGGTAGGGGGTTGAAATTTTTTGTGTGGGTGGGGAAGGGTTCGGTTTTTTGACGCAGGATGGGGGGGGAGGGTTAGGGAGGGGGGGGGCCAAAAAAGTGTTATTTTTGCTCTAGGACTTACCGTTTCGTAGTTATTTCTTATTTTTGGACATTTCTTATCTAAACAATCTAAGTTTTTTCTGTTAGAATTTTTTGGGTACTTCCCTATACAGTTAGACTGTTTCCAATTTACGTGTCCTAGAAGCTCGGGATAACTATATATTGCAGGTCAATAAACAGCCCAGCTTTTCCTGCTTACAAACAATTTTTTGTCCCGCGCGTCACGGGATAGGGTTCCGGGAATAACGGGGGATGCCCTTTGCCAGTTTCAAATGGTTGGTTTTGCCCTTAGGATCCAGATATCGCAAATTTTTTGTTATTTTTGCGATATCAGGACCCGTTTAACCCTGGGGGTTGGCAAACTTAATAAGTAATGGCGATTTTGCCAATCCTTACTTTAAATTTCCTATAAATTACAGTATTAAAGTTATATTAATTATTAAAATTTTTTGATATAGTCTATGAGTGCCTCCAGCAGCCTGCACCAGACTGGTACTGCTTATCACGCCGTTCACCCTCAGAAGCCGCCGAAATTGGGGGATGCAAACCACTTTCTGCAGATAGCCCCTGGAGCCCACAATATCGCCCGGAAGTGTTCCTGCCGGAACTAAAGTTGGGTGTGGTGGGTCCCAATAACAGATTCCAGGTGGTCAGGATCTATCGGTCGGGGTTCGCTTTCACGTGTCGTCGGCCAACTTGGGGATGCACCTAAGTCCTTATGTACTAGTCACTATATAAGTCTGGCGCTCGGGAACCACTTGTCCTAAAAATCTAAAACTAGGTTTTTTCGTAAGGCTAATTGTGTCTCTAATGTTTTTTGATCAAAAAAGTATAGGTTGCCGATTTAGTTTTCCAGCTACAACCTGGCGAAAGAACGTGAAGTTTTTCACCGAGTTCCCTATACTTTGGTGAAGTGTAGTTGCCGCAATTTATGTCCGATTAATAATTTGTAAACACTTACTGAGTCCTTTTTAATACCGCCGTGTAGGGCCACTTTCAGTTTCA